>JAVJGG010000073.1:42829138-42850361 GCA_035590195.1 Aviceda cuculoides | reverse complement strand
CCGGCAAAATAACACCCGGGGGGGGAACACGGGGGAGAAACGCACGACCGTACACGAGCGCGCGCCCCGCCCCCGCGCGCGCCCCGCGCCGCGCGCCCCGCGTCCGGTCACGAGCCGCCCGGGAAGGAGGGGCGGTGCCAGGCAAGGCCAGCGAATGGGCGTGGCCAAGCGGCGAGACCCGCCCCCCCCACTCCGCGCCTATCCAACGCTGCGGGCCCCTGCCGTGGCCACGCCTCCTTCCCCTGCTAGGCCCCGCCCCCCGCCCCCCTCGCTGCCCTCCTCGGTTACCCGTGGTGCCGCGCGCGGGGCTGGCACTGACGTGGCCGCCGAGCGCCGCCATCTTGTGTGCCTGGGCGGAGAGCGGCCGAGAGGCGCAAGGGGGGGAAGGCGGCTCCGAGCGGGACAGTCCGAGGACAGCCAGACCCACTGCCCGGGGCAGCAGCCGACGCCGGTGGGTTCAGCGAAACCTTCCCCTTCCCTCCCTAAAGCCCCTTGCCCCGCCGCTCGGCTCCCTTGCCCGCACCCTGCGGCCGCCGCCGGGTGTGAGGCGCCGCGGCCTTGGCGCTGAGGGGAGTGGGCGGCGGGCCCTGGCGGAGCGGGCTCGGCCGCTTCTTTCCGCCTTCCTTTCTCCTTCCAGCACCGGGGCGGCTGCCGGCGGGAGAAGGAAGCCGTAGCCAAGCCGCAGCGGGGGCCTCGGGGAGCCGCGGGCCTGGCCGGGGCGCTGCCCCATCCGCCCCCACCCCCCCCCGCCTTTGGGGCTGAGTGGCTGGGCCGGGGTGGGTGTATGGGGGGGGGGGGGGCAGCTCTTTTCCTTCCCTGCTGGGGAGGCGTGGGCACGGGTGGGAGTGGGGGGGAGACCGCTCCGGCTCCCCAGCAGCTGCACAAGGCCTGGCACCGCTCCCTCTACCGGAGAAATTAGACGGGCTGCGGCGGGATGGGCTTCTCCTCCCTTCCCTAAACTCACTTATTCCGGCCTCTGCCCCGCCCGTGAGCTGGTCTGAGGAGAGAGGTATTTCCTTAGCCTCTCCGCCGAAGACCCTTATGGTAGCGGACCTCGGAGATCTGGTAGCCCGGTTAGGGGAGTGAGGCTTGGATGAAACTCGTAGGAGAGGTTATTTTCCTGTAAGCCCTTGTCTGCTGAGTAGAGCTTTCTGCTGGGCTAAGGGGGTGTTGGTAAGAAGTTGAGCTTTAGTCTGGAGCGAATTCTATTTGCCATCCGTGGCTTGGGTGTGATGGTCCAGGAGATCGGTTTTCCTTGGCGTAGCAGCTCCTGGTGGGAGGATATTATATTCTGTCTGAAAATACAGTATCCTGTCTCTGTGAGTAGTTAACATGATACTTTGGACTGATAACCTCTCTCCGATAAAATGATAGGCCAGCTATGCGAACCTTTTCATGGAGGAATCCGTTTGCCCCGGCAGAGCACAACTAAAACTCTGCTGGGTCCTAAAACTGCCTAAATGTTGTGTATGACATTGACCTTGTTGCTTTGCTGCTAGGCTCTTGCCAAACCAAATTCCACAGGTTGATTAGAGTTGTATCCAGAGGTCTTGTTTTGAAATGTAGCTTTGTCAATAACTAAAATACGAACTATTTATATAATACTTTGAACTTTGTTTTGTGAGTGGCAAGGCTTACAAAACACCCCTTTGCAGGATATTCTATTAACCTTATTTTTCAGGCAAAGGAATTGAGTCAAAGTAAATTGTCCAAGGTCGTTTGGCAATATCATTATTACTATTTTTGCTACTGATTTGGAGCACTTCTGTAGGAAAAAGGAACTGTGGCTGAACTAGAGGATTGCAGCTTGGCTTTTGTTCATGTATTTTGTAATCAAATTGTCAGTATAAGTACTCACAGTCTTACAGATATAGAAAGGGATTCTCTGAAAGGAAAGTTTATGGGCTTGGTATGATGCTACTGACTTCCTCTGTTAAAAACACATCTGCAGTGCTCGAGAACCCTGTTGGACTGCTTTCCCTGTTGTAGTAATTACATTGGGTGAAAGGGTGAGGAAACTTGCCTCACTTGAACCTCTTAAACTCGATTGCTTTGCCAAGTGTATTGAAGCTTCTGCTGTGGTAGAGCATGAGGAGTAAAAAATGGCTCAAGCAGATGTCACCTCCGCTCAGAACAACTTTTGCTGCTGTGACAGTCTGTGATATAGATAATGCTTGCTAGATCGTGTTAAAAGGCAAACACCTGAATGTAAAGTCAGGCCCCGATGGTCTGAGGCCTTTGCTGAATATTTAAGATTGCCTAGTTGTGAAATACAGTTGGAATCTGAAAAAAGGGACTGGACAGGAGTGGTGCATTTTTGCTTGGTGCATGTGGCTCCCTGTGTGTGTTAGTCATGCTGACCAAGTCGGGGGCAGGACTAGTCACAGCTTTTCAAGGCAAACAAAGTGTGCGTGGGAGTAGGGGGCTGGATTCTAGTCCTTATAATTCACTGAATTGTGTTGTGCTCCAGTTACACCTGTTTGAAAGGCTGCTTTAAGCAGCAGCATTCATACATCTCACTGAGGCGCAATTATCAGATAAGCTATTGATTACATTAATTGGTGAAAGGAGGAAAAGCTCACAATCCAAGATTCCAGCTGAATTTGCAGTGGTGAAGTTTAAAGAACACCTTTAAAAATAAAAGATTGCTTTAGAAATAAAAGCTGCTGAGATATGTAAAGATGGACTTCCAAGTAAGAATTTTTACAGATTTCAACAGCCTTCACAAGCATCTAAATTGCCTCAGAGTGGCTAAATTTGGTGAACGTAAGTTAACTTTTTCTCAAAAGGAATAGTTCTGATTCTTTTTTTAGAAATCTCTTGAAAAGTTTTGCTACTGGAATGCTATAGAGCTTGTATTAGAGCTAGCACTGTCCTCAGCCATTATTGCCTTCCTTTAACTGATGAGTAAAGAAGTTTATAATCAGCTTCCTACTACAGCAGCTGTTTTTCTGTGTAATTCAGCACTTTTTTCTTTCTGCTTGTATCCAATTTTATTTCTTGTTTCTAACACATGCAAACATTGAAGGACTATGGTACTACTTCTGCTGATGTTTCAATTCTAATAAAACTCTCATGTCTAATATAGCTCTTATTCATACACTGATCTTGTACCTAACAACTAGCTGCGTAGGCTCTACTTTGACATTTTCCCTAAACCAAAAGCCAGTTTTATTACCAAAGCTCTCTTGTGAGTTCTTGCCATTTCTACTATGAGTGTAAATAGTGACTTACTGCCCAGTTACTGGGAATGAATAATAGGATATTTGGCTTAAAATTTAAGATTTTGAACTTGTGAATAGTTCAGCCTCAAAAAAACTGTGCAACGCTTATCTGAAAATAAATGCTTTGTAATAACTGGTTCTTACAGCAGTATACTTGCCATTTAACAGGTGAATATGAAGTCGCAGTCCAAACTTGGGTGTCACAGTTACATTGTCGGCACCACTTTATTTCCTGAGCAGCAACGGGCAGTCTGCAGGGAAGTGATGGATGCACTTTATCTAAAAGCATGAACAGTGACTCCTTCCATACTTTTCCACCTGTCAACCTATCCTTTAAATAAAATATTTTTCAGACCAGATATGTGTTCTTCCTATGTGTTGGTTTGCGTGGTCTTGAATTAGGCATGGTAGTGTATAACTGCTTAAAATAGTTTGAGATTTTGCTGTGAAACAGAAGTAGCTTGCTCCCCCTGCTTGAAGGTGAGAATAAGGGAATAAACTCTGATTTGGATTTTGAGTATCAAGTCAAGGAACCTGCCGTCTTTGCTTGATGCTGACTTTTTTTTTTTTTTCTGACCAGTATTTTAGGAGTGAGTTCCTCTTGTGTCTGAGAAATTGATATGACCCCAAAGGAAATTTTCCCTCTTTTGCTCTTGTTTTGATCCTATAAGTGGAAATACTTTCTGTTTTCCTGACACTCTGAGCCCAGTGCTCTCAAGAGAATGTTACAACATGTGGAAGATGCGCTGTCTGGGTAATGTGTATAGACAGCAAGAAGTTCAACCTACTTAGGTTGAACAAAGGTGCTACATAAGGAGCAGCTCTGCATTAGATTTTTCTTTCACCTAGCTTCTCACCTGCGGTTGACTTGTCCTCCATCTGCCTTGAACATGCAGTGTGCATCTGGGTGCTTTTCAGTTGGCCACTGCAAGCCTTTGGTGGCCAAATCCAGCTATGCCTCTTTAGATGCAAGTACAGTTACATATCTTTAACTTTTATTTCACATGATGTTTCAATGCTAGTACCTTTCCTCTCACCTCTCCTAAAAGACAAATGACAAGGTTATGAACATTTAGGACGCCTTTTCAGTCTCATGCTTGGCAGAAGCACCTCCAGTGTGAAGTGGGGAAAATTGTTGCAGTGGTAACTTTTGATCTCCACAGTTAACACTCCTGTAGTTTTAATGGGTACAACTGTAAAGGAGTTGGGACTTACTATTGGTGAAGAGCTCTGAGAAGAGGTTCTTGTGGTGGCCTTTATTACAATGATATTTAAGTCCAAGATAATCCCCTGGTGAAGAACAAACCTGGCCTACTTGTTAGCTACTCTTAAATTTTGCACGTTGTCTATGCCTGGTGATGTTAGTATGCTCTGAAGTCTCAGGTAACTCAAATCAAAATTATTTAAGCTAAATTCCGGTATTAAGGCCCCAAAGTTAAAGAGCTAGAGTTGATAAGTAGTCATCTTCCACGCAGGTTATCAGATGTGGAATGCCAGTAAACAACTTCTAAAAATAGTTGTATATAACTATACTGGAATAGTTGTGTATTGGGCCACCCTGGCTATATATAAAGAAGTGTTTTGATCAAGAGTGTTTTTCAAAGTTTACTGTAACAGATCACTTTAATCTGTAAAGAAATTCAGGTTCAAAAGAACACAGCTGTACTTAACTGACTGTGCCTGCTGAGTGGTGGTGTGAAATACTGTGGCCCTTAATTAATCCTAAATTTTAGCAGTGTTCTATTCTTGGATCACTTCTCACATTCTCGTTTAAATCACACTTTATATTGTAAAGAACAACCTGCCAAGTTAAGATTTGCACTTTAAATTATTTGCCAGTTGTTCTTCCATGTAACAGCTGTTGAACTTGATTTAAAAAAAAAAAATCACTTTCTTGCATCTTGTTTACATATGGGCTTGATCTTTTGTATGAATATTTTGCTTCTCTTGATGTTTTAATTTAAAACTTTCTAGAATGCTATAAATAGAAACATGATAGAGGCCAAGTAGTGATAACTGACTGCATTTCCAAACATTATTTCTGTTAAATAACCAATTGATCAGTTTTTGTTCTACTGTGACTGATACAACTAGTGTGTTAATACCAGTCTAGGAATTATGGGTTTGGGGTTTTTCTAATTGTATTAGAGGTGGAGTGAATGCCAGTGTGAAGCAGACTTTCCTTTAAATGGAGACAAGCTTTTGGTAGTAAATCAGTTGTCTTCATAAGTGCACCAGTTTTACTTGCAATAGATGTCTAAGCAAGTAGAATGAGGTGCAGAAAGCTACTAGGAAAAAGGTTTTTGGTAAACCAGCAACTGTTAGGGCATTTAATGTGTGCTTTAACATTAGTGTTTTGACTGATTATAACTGTGTAATGCAGTATATCACTGGTAGTGGCATCGTGTTTGTCTCTCCTTGAAACGGGCATTTAAAACAAGATATGAATGTCCTAGGGAGATGTAATAGTTACCAGGGACAACAAATGCCCTCTGTACCTCTGTCTCAGCATGCTGTGCAGTGGAGGGCTAGAGAATTAAGGGCTTCTTCATCACTGCTGGTATTTTTCAGCTATAGAGAACAGATTGCCAAAATGATTGTGCCCAGCAAGTTCGGTTATGCCACTTGAACAGTTCTGAGCATTATTTTTTCACTGTGGGAGCCTTGCGTGGTAAGTGCTGGTACATAGAAGTGGAATAAATGTATTTCTATACTGCAGGCATAATTTGACTAAATAATGCATGTGGCATCCTCTGTCTTAGCCTCTGATTTTGTCTGCAATGGTACGTTTAAAGAAATGGTGTAAACCAGAATGAAACCGTGGCATTTGCCACAACTCCTGGCTCACTGAAGTTTAATCTTTATGTGGTCAAAAAGAACTTTTCCAGAGGTGCAAAATTAAGGTTAGGCAGAGATTTCAAGATGTAGCTATGCTTTCTTTGATGTACTGCATACCTTCCTGGTCATACTTCTGTAGGATGGCTTGTTAACTTAAGAGCTCATCCAAAAAGTTTGGAGGTCAAAAAGTGTATTTCACTCCTCAAGATAAGCAGCCTGAAAGAAATGACATTAAAAAGCATTAATGTACGGTTAAATTTGAAATGCATTAGCGTACGGTTAAATATAAAATGCTGCAGAAGATTAAGTGTTGAATGATCTTTGGCCTTGAGAGATTCCTCAGAGCTCTTTATTCTAACCACCTACAATTAATAAAAGCAAATTCTAGTTCTTACGGGCCGTATCGCTTTAACAGACACTAGGCCGCCTGCTATTGCAGGCACTCATTCATTTTTAACTCATTACACTGAGCCTTTCTGAAAAAGGCTGCCCGTTCTCCTAATTGCTTATCTAAATGTATCCCTTGCTAGGAAACAGGCTGGTGAAAATAGCTTGTTTCCTGAAACAAAACTGCAGCCTTACCCAGTGAATGTCTTTCCTCGCTGTTTACCAATGGTGCATTGTATCTTACCTGAACCTGCTTAACAGGTTTTTACTGCTGTGAGGTTCTTGAGGTGGAGTAGACTAAGGTGTGCTTCAGGGCTTCGATGGGCAGGGAGAAACAACAGTCGTACAGACAGTTTTGGGGTGATCTGGGTTTGTTGAGGGGTGATGAGCTTCCATTTCTAGAGGCTGAAGTTGCGCTGAGGGAACATGCACACTACACTCTGCAAAAATAGTCTGTGCTGTTTATTCAAATTATTCTTGCATACACAAATCTTCCTATTTAGCCTGATGGATACCTCTTTTGAAGATGTGCTGAAGTACTACAAGCAGCTCACAAGCCATACTCTTTTATGTTTTCAGGCATTTTATTGAACTCGTGCTTCTGAAAGAATCAGTATAGCAATTACTGACAACATTTGAATTGAGGAAAAGAGAAAGTTAAGCTTCAGCATAGAATATAGGCGAAGTATTGGCAAGTCTTGATACAGACTGCAAATCTTGCCTGAAGAGCGACAGGATTCCTTGGTTATCCTAAAAGGGTCTTAAATTTCTTTGTATTTTCAGACTGTGTATGTTAGTTCCTATGGTCCAACTAATGGACTGAAATGAGAGTTAAAGTAAGCAGATTCAGCTCTGAAGTACAGTGGAAGTAATCGCGTGATCCCTCAGCTGAGTTGTATTAATGGGTGGCAGCGAAGTCCTGGGAACCAGCTCTACGCTGTCGGGGCGGTTTCTGCTGTGGTAGCGTCTACGCTGTTTGACAGCACGAGTGGTCTAAAAAGCAGAGTGCTGATGGCTGGTCACGGTTGTGATGATGATTTGGTTGAGGATTTTAATGATACTGAGGAAGGAACTCGTGCTTTTGCTTAGATAATGGAGAGTAACGAAATACTGGCAGGGATAGTGTGGGGAGAGGAGTGTCATGTACAAAACCGTGGGAGTATGATTTCCTTTTCTGGGGCAGTAGATGAACGTGATTCTAGCTGCTGCTCAGAGGATGGTACCCCCGATGGTGTTGACAGAGACCCTCTCTTTTGCCCCAGTAGCATCCAGCAAGTCACTGGTGAGAACCGTGATGGTTTGTGGGAGTTCTGCAGATGGGTTTCTCCTAGTATTTTTCTTTTAGACAGCAACAGTTCTGCTATTTTCTAGTCAACATCTAAACACACTTGTCTTGCAGGGGTGGGCCGTAAGCTACACTTCACTGCCTATAAAAATAAATTGGACTTTCTGCAATGTCACCTACCCTGAAGTACTAACTAAGTTACAGAAGTGGTTCGGATAGTAGGAATGTGGAAGAGAACAAGAAGGAAACAAAAACCAAGTGCTTAAATGTATCTTAACTTCTTCTTCACAAAAAGTAAAAATAGGGATGATGGGTGTATAAAAGCAGCTTCAGTGGTGGAGGGCAGGCTTGACCTGGAAATAGCTGCCAGGAAAACAAGGATCTAAAGGAATTCACTACTGTTAGTGCCAAAGTGTAAGCAACTTGTTCGGCAGACTGCGACTTCTCCAGGGTGTGGAAAGCTGTTGTGGATGTAAATGCTAAGATTTTGCTGTGTTACCCGATTACTGCAGTTGATCCAAGCATTTAATAAACTGTTACACTTTTAAACATGTGGAAATAAAACAGATGCATTCTTTTGGAGAGCTTGTAAGGTTCTCTTGCAACAAAGTTCTTACACTCATTTTGGAGAGTTACAAGAGCTCTGGTAAAAGGTTGCAGTTCAACCCTGACTATTGCTTTTCAGCTGAAGTAGAAGATACAGGTCTCATGAGCAGCTGGACAAAGGAAAGCTTTACAGCCTCCCCCCTCCAGCCCAGTAAGAGCTGCTGTTGTGGGCTGGGGAGTGAGATTTCCTGCTGTGTGAGTGATTTGGATAAATAGGGACTCTAGCAAAACTGTTTTCTCTACTTCCTAATTAACTTTCCTGTTTATACAGCTTTCATATATTCAAGTGGGAGTTGAATATTCATGGTCATGCTGCAGAAATATGGAGGAAATGGTGGAATAATGGAACTTTTAAACCTTCTGTTTGGTTTTAATCCACAGGCTGCCCTGTCTGGCTTATAGAGGAGCTTAGTTTTAAAGTTTCGATTACACTGAGCTTCAATCATATGAAGTAAATGAAACTTTGACTCGAGTAACTTCAGCAAGTTGAAGTGGTGATTGATGTCATTCAGGAACTCTGGAGTGGACTCTGAACTTCACTGTGGAGCTGCTTGTGCAAAGACATGTGACTTAGTTAATGTTACAGTGCTTTCCTTTTGGGTTAAAAATTGTATCCAGCAAACCCCCAGAAGGGCAGAACTGCTTAGACCTTTCACAGTTCTAAGTGAGGAAGCCAGACTTCCTATATCCCTGGCATAGAGCTAAACAGAGCAGGGCCAGATTCTTTTCTGTGGTGCGCTTTTTAGTTCAAAGCTTGTTTTAATGGTCTTAAGTAGACATTCTGTAAAGTCTGTCTCCAGTGAGAATTCTTCTTCAAGCACTCAGCTTCATCATGGAATGCAGGCTGTCTTCAAGAGATGATTCAAACTTCATATTGTGCTTTAAGCTGTGTGACTTGGTTTACAGGAAACCCGTCCTTTAAATGTTACACCTCTTGGCCATATGTGTTCCTACTGTTTTAAGCTTGTATTTTTGGTTGGGCTCAGTCTCTTTTTAGACTGACATCTGACCGCTTCTAGACAAAGCGGCAGTAGAGGTGTGAATTGTCACTATCACCATGTAGCATCCTCATCTACACCTCAGTCTAAAGCTTTTGGACTGCTTTTTTCATGCCTTATGTGAGCGGAATAATAGTTCTCTTGGTGATTTCAAACTCTTTGTAAACTGTGTAGTAGTAAGTTTGAGGAGATTTCTGGAACCTGTGGTGGGGTGGATCCCATCCCAAGGGCACAGGGAGTGTCTGTGAGGGCTGGAGTGGAGTGGCAGTTTCTCCAGTTCCTGAACAGGAAGCTTCTGGTGATGTTAATCGCTTCTAAGTGTCCAAGCAGAAGTGTTTCCAGGGAAGGAAGAGCATTCATTTCTAAACTTGCCTCTTTTAATGCAGCTATTAATTTTCAATAGTTAAGTTTCAGTAAATGTGGGTTTGCTTCCTAGACAAGGTCACCCTGCAATGTTAATGAATGTAATACTGCTTTGTGTTTTACGTTGTGTTCGCAGGCTGTTTCCTCAGGATTTGAGAGGAAGGAAACTGTTTTGAGTAGGAGAGAATGCAAGCTGTATTCTGAGCTTCCTTCGCAAAAGGACCAGCTATTGGTGTGCTAAGCAGCAAAGAGATGAGCGCACATTTAAAACTTTAACTGCAGGTCAATTAGGAAAAGTGTGTGTTATGGTGACATTTTAGGCCGCAGATAAATTATCCCATAACAATGGGGGACAAAGTACCTGAAGTGGTCAGTTGTGTTGAAAGCAAAGCATGAATTTTGCAAACAAAAGTGTGAGAACAGCATTGAATACTAAAATCTGTGAAAAGAATATTTGAAAGATTTAAAGCACTCAGAGCCACGTCATTTCATGAGCACTAAGTTTTGGCATATCTGTTATCTCTATTGTTTCACTATGGGGAAAAATCATGTATAGTGGTAGCTGGGGTTTCTGTAAAGGTTCGATATTATCTGATACTTTTGTTGATGTTTGATTATGACCTGGTCAGAACACAGCCATTGGTAACTCATGACTGATATTGTGATCTTTTTCCTCTAGACTTCACTGGCCAGTGAGAACATATCTCAAGCATGGGAAATATTTTTGCTAACCTCTTCAAAGGCCTTTTTGGCAAAAAAGAAATGCGTATTCTAATGGTTGGTCTGGATGCAGCAGGAAAGACTACTATTTTGTACAAACTTAAACTTGGTGAAATAGTAACTACTATTCCTACTATAGGTAAGATTTTTACATTTCTATAACTGCTTGCTTTGAGTTTGGGGTCTTAACGTTTGCAGCAGCTGCCACTCTGATTTAGGTGACTTGAGTGTCAGAACAGACACTTGCTAAAACCATGGTATGAAGATGGCACAACCAAATGTTCCTGGCATGGGAGGAGATTACATGACTGTTTTTTCACTCCATTCCCTCTCTTAAGTCACTTGTGGAACAAGCCTTTATGGGCCACAGAAGGGCTGTCTGCCTTCCTAAGTGTGTTGTGGTGTCAAGCAGATTAGACTGAGAAACAGAGGGTGGCTGCAAGAACTGTATGATCAGAGACATACCTTGTTTGCAGTCCTTAAAGCCCAGGGGTTTTTCATGCAACATAGTTTGCTCTGCATTTTGTAGCTACTCTGGTAGCAATTACAGCTGTTGTTCATTAGTTTGATTGCAGTGGGGTGGGTGGGGAGCAGGAGTTAGAGAGAACCAATGTTTGTCTGTGTTGAGGGCTTCAGTATAGGATTCTGCTTATTTAAAATAGATTTAAATATTGAGAGAACTTTTTTAATGATGATGTTCTGAGCGTGACTTGGTAAATACAATAGGTCCAGGGCCAACTATGTGTAACTGAGATTTTTGCCACAATTTCAATTTTAGGTTTCAATGTGGAAACAGTAGAATACAAGAACATTAGCTTCACAGTCTGGGATGTAGGCGGTCAGGATAAAATCAGGCCACTCTGGCGCCATTATTTCCAGAACACACAAGGTGAGTCCAAACACTTAAATCACAGGTTTCTGGAATCTAAAAGGGGTTTTTTATGTCCTTATTAAGATAATTTTGCAAGCTTATGGGGGGGCAGGGGGGGGGAATGGAAATACTTATTATAAAAGGGTGTTCTTGTGTGCCGATCTGGCCCTTCTGTTAAGCTAGTGCAGGTTCAAAAAGGGATGGGAAGAAATCTAGAAACCAGTATTCCTTGTCCATCTGACTCAGAGCAAGTTCAGAACTCTGCTTTTCTTGTGTAAGCGTCACAGCTCTCTGCCTTCACCTCAAAGCAGAGTCTTTACTACAAGCTCTAACAGCCCCATGAACTGAGAGCTTGTCACTTCTTCCACTGCTGGGCCTTTGTAATGTGCGTGCATTTGAGTCCCGTCACAGGATTTCAAGAGTTGCTACTCACTGGAAAATATTGAGTGGTTAGGTAGATGACGCGCACAAGTTCTAAAAATGCAAATGCAAACTAACGCTTGCTTTCACCAGCTTTCAGCAAGAACAGACCTTCCCTCAGACATTTCTTACAGTAGTAAGAAAACTGTATTTTTCTGATATACACTGAAGTGTTCTGCATTATTTTCTCTTCAAAGCTTAGTTCTGACCTCCAGAAATTTTTATCATTTGTAAATAACTTCTGGTGTATGCTTGTTCTGATTGTTTGCTTATTTCTAGGTCTGATTTTTGTGGTTGACAGTAATGACAGAGAACGAGTGAACGAGGCCAGAGAAGAGCTTATGAGAATGTTGGCAGAAGATGAGCTTAGAGATGCTGTTTTATTAGTGTTTGCTAACAAACAGGTATGCCCAAGAAAAGTGTCTTTCTGTAAGAACTCTTGAAAACATACAACGTAGTTGGTGAGTGCTAGGTCTTGAATTTGATGTTCATGTTTTCAGTGTAATAATAGATAAGCTCTCAGTAATTGTCCATTCAGTTTTGTTGAAGACAGCAAACCCGTAGATTATATTACCCAGTTGTCATCTGAAAGGAGCATCCTTCTAAGTGGTAATTTCTATTAGCCTGGAGTTTCAGTTTTAGGGAAGAACTTTATCAGTTTGATTTTTAAGGTTGGCTTGGCTTCAGTACAGCACCTGCCCAAGCTTCCTCAAAACAGAGAGAAAGGCCAGAATGCCAGAACCTCCCCAGATTCTTCAGTTTGGGTGTTTGAGGGCACCACTGGTGTCAGTGGAAGTCCTGGACTGACTTTTAATGTACTTGTGTTGACCTGAGAGCTGAGACTTCTGCCTTCTATTGCTTGTAAAGGCCTTGGTAGCTTCAACCCAAATGTTGAGGGTCTTAAATATGACTAGTAAACTTACAGAAGGAGTACTATTGTGTTTTATCAATTGCACAGGCTCAGTTGTGAAGGGTAAGGAAGCTGTAAGTCTTGTCGAGGAGCAGGAAAGGTGGACTATAAACAGAAGCAGTACTAAGCCAAGTACTACTTTATGACAAAAGTCGATCTTGAATCATAACTGTGGTCACAGAAAACACTTCCTGAGTGGAAAGTGAATGAAATGGACCTTGATTTGTAAGCACTTTTGGGTCAACACTGAGGGGCTTGATGTCTTGGTCCAAACGTCAGCTGTCTCACTTCTGTTTTCTGAAGAGAAATATTCCATAATACATGTTTTTTATTGTATCGTTAAACCTTTTAGACTTTTGTCAGTACGTGGGGAAATAGCTTGAATGCAGAAGTAATCCTCTGAGCTTTTCTGAAAGAGAAGCTCTAAGAGCTCTTAACTTTCTTTTAATGGCTTTAGAGCTGATGATCAAAACCGGTTTAGGGAGGCAGTCATTGCTTCTCAGCGAGTAGGGGAGAAAATGACTCTTCTTCCTTCCCTCAGGACCTGCCGAACGCGATGAATGCAGCAGAAATCACAGACAAACTTGGACTGCATTCTCTTCGTCACAGGAACTGGTATATCCAGGCAACCTGTGCCACTAGTGGAGACGGTCTCTATGAAGGACTGGACTGGTTGTCCAATCAGCTCCGAAACCAGAAATGAAACCATAAACCTTCCTCTTCCCTCTTTTTCCACCCTTCCCTCTTATTTCCTCCTATTCGCCCTTCGCTTTACTCTAATGTGGCAAACTGTGCTACTTTGTGGTATTGAGTGCCGGAAGCTGTTTTCATTTCTTTTGTCACAGTATATATTGCATCATGCTGTAAATGTGGCAAATACAAGCCTGAAAACAGTTAGGTTTCTTATTTAATGTAAATAGTTTTTGTTTCCAATGAGGCAGTTTCTGGTACTCCTATGCAATATTACTCAGCTTTTTTATTGTAAAGAATCAACTCACTGTTTAGTACTTGGAAGGGATTTAAGTGGGTTAACATAAGGGTTGCCAGTGGTCCTTGTGCAGTAGAGCTGAATACTATCTCGGTTGGGTTGTGAGATCTGTGAGATCCATTTTGGTGGTTGGTTTTTAACCTGAATTCTGTATTTTTTTAAATAGTCAAGGAAAAGTAAAAACACTTCAACATACAAACGTTTGACATGGCTTCTGCTGTTCTAGCTCTAATGTGGAGACTTTTGATTCTTTTGAAATGGTGAAGCAACGATCAACATCCGATTAGCTTCATCTGGTTAAAGAACAGATCATAACAAATAGATCTCTGGCTCTTTCTGTAGCTCATAGTATGTGCTTATATTTGTCCATACTTGTTAAAAGATTTGTCAGACCTTGTTTAGATGAGCTTGCAGACTCATGCTAAACATCTGACTTTTGGTTCAGGTGAGACTTACCGCTTCCATTGAACTTGAATAATTTCCAGATGTCAGCATTTTTAGCCTGTTGTATTTGTCAAAAGTGTTTTGTACTTTTCTTGTGTGTAAACCACTCCAGAAGGCAAACCTTTCCACAGAAAGCACAGCCTGTACTAGTCCTAAGCTCTATAGGCAGAAAGTACTGTACTTATCGTAAGAATTGCCATGGAAAACACCAAACATCTATGTATAGCGTCTAGGAAAATAAAAAAAAAAAGCATGAGAGTTTGGAGAGTCATTCCACTCTAGAAGTATTCAATCCCATTTTGGAACAATCCCATATCTGTATATGTGTGAAAACCCTTGGCATCCCTCATACTGCAAGGTTCAGATTTGCCATCCGAAAAAAGACCTCTTTACTTTTCTTTTGTATTTTGATAAACACTGAAGAAGCTGGAGCTGTTAAACTTTAACTTGAGGAACTATCAGAACTGGTTTATTTAGTGTTGTGGAAACCTTTATTGCTTTCAATACACAATTAGTAATCAACTGTTTTGTATACTTGTTTTCAGTTTTCATTTCGACAAACAAGCACTGTAATTAAAGCTATTAGAATAAAATCTCTTAACTATTTCATGTTTTTTATGCCTTGCTGTTCATTTGATCATCTTGGCAGAATCATAATGAATACTTGTTGAATAAAAAGTTTCATGAAACTTGCACTGGTATCATGTTTTGTATCACCTTTGTACAGTACCGTGTGCTAGATAAATGCAAATCCAACCAGCATTTTGCCACATCACAGTTTGCATGAAAATGTCAGGACATCCCCGATATTTTCCAAGTAATGTATTGTTCCCAGCTGGACTCCTGCAGGTGAAGAGGTGGGCAGCAGTTCTTTGCTCCTGTTGACTGGTGATAGTTGGCTTCTGCTGGAGTCCATTGCCTCGAGGGCATCTGTTGAGCTTCTTGAGTAGTCCCATCACTTCCCACAACAGATTGTTCTTCCTGCTCATCCCACTTAATAATAGGATCTGTGAATTAGCAGGGTTGTTTGGGGGGGGGGGGGAGAGATGGGGGTGGGGGGCGGCATGGAATATGAAGTCTGCCTTCCTAAAGACTTTGTTTTGCATTTTTGCATTCTGTAGTTGCCTCTGGACTCGGGACAGAGTTCCTCCCAGCTGATCATCCTGCCTTCCCCTGTCAGCTACAGCTTCTCATCACTGAGGGTCACGCTCGGGCTGCCGGCCAGCTGCCGGCTTTTTTCCTGGCTGGAGTTGCAGCAGATTCCCCATTACACAGGCTGGAAAACTGCAAGATGAAAGGTGTATTATGCAGGTTAGAGAGCAACCTCACCGGTGGGGAAACCTGGGGCTTTGGGTGGGTATTGGAGGAGACCACAGCTGTGCCAGGCTGGGACAGGAGTGCTGTTCTCTGTAGGCTGTTGACCTGGCATCTGCTTTCTCGGTGTCAAGTGAGAGCTGGCCTTTTGGATGATCTCCTGATCTCTGTTCAACAGGTCACGCTTCTCTCCTCGCTCCCCAGGTTCTGTTGTCTCTCTGAATCCTTCAGGCAGCCTGGCAGCTGCTTAACATGTGTGCACAGACCAGCCCTCGTGAACACAGGTTTATTTTACGACTGTCCTCTCTTGTGTAGAGGCTCGTCGGGTGAAATGGGTGTCTTCTCTGCCCTGTCTTCAGCTGGGGGAGCTGCAGGCGGGAGGTCAGGTTTATTAGGGTTTCCTAGCAAGGGCTGCCTGAGCCCTGTGTCTTCTCGTTCCTTGCGCTTGTCTCAGTTGTAAAGAATATATAGTGTTAGGCGAACAATGGGATTGCAAAACTCCCGTAAGTCAGGTTATTCTTTTGAAGCTGTTCATCTTGCCTTGAATTTCAAGCTCTGAATCAGGACCTCTGCATGCCTAATAGGGCAGGACACCTATTTATTCCTGTTCTGGGAGGGAATTGAACTTGAAGGGCCCGCTCTTCCGCTGGTGTCACTTTGTGCTGCTGAAATAAGCAGAGCCCCCCCACCCCGGCTCCTCTCTCGTCCCCCATCCCTAAAAGGGTGTGTGACCTGCTGTGACACAGCACCCCGACCCCATCAGCAGCGGAGAGGCTCTGCTGAAGCGATAGTTTTCACCCGAGCCGTGCCATCACAGGGCCCACACCGTGTCCAGACTGTCCAGGACGTGCTGCAGATCCTGCTCCTCCACACACAGAATTTGCTGCTGGCCAGGGCTGGAAGGAAGAAAAAATGGGGAATGTGCTGATGTTATCGGGGATCAGCGAGCTGTGGGAGCCGTGCCGTCTGCTCCGGGCAGCGCAGGCTTCGCTCTGCTCTGCTCTGGCTTCGGTTGGGCCCCCGGGGATGGTAGCCACCCATCCAGCCAGGCGGGAGGCAGCTCACGCCCGGGGAAAGGGCGATCACGAAACGCCGGCTCCCTTCGGCAGTGGGGTTCCTCCCCAGTCCACCCAGGAACTGGCGCAACAGCTCGGCGGGGAGGTGGACGGGGTGTGCAGCCCTGGGGTGGGGACGCGGCCGCGCTCCTTCACCCCCACTCACCCTCATTTTTTATCTTGTCCGTATTTCTCAAACTGTTTTGCTCAGATCTCAGTTTTGGGTGCAAAATAGGCACAGGAACCTCTGCCGGACAGAGCAAGGGGTAGGAGCTGCTGCCTGATTCCTCCTCGTGGGG
Organism: Aviceda cuculoides; assembly: GCA_035590195.1. Lineage (NCBI taxonomy): Eukaryota > Metazoa > Chordata > Aves > Accipitriformes > Accipitridae > Aviceda > Aviceda cuculoides. The sequence goes on along the minus strand of JAVJGG010000073.1, from coordinate 42,833,639 downwards.
ACTGAAGGAGGGGACGGGACGCAGCCCTGAGTGACGCCAGCCACTGTGGGGGCTTATCTCTGACCCTCCATATCCTCCCCCTGGCTCATTTGCGAGCTGGGGGGGGGACAGACCCAGAGCCCTCCCTGCCTTCCCTCATCCCCGTGGGCTATGCTGCTCCATCCATCCCTTTTCCTCGGTGCGGGTAAAGCTCCTGCAGTCCCGTGAATGGTTTAACGGGGCTTGTGAAAAGCAAGAGGAAGGGGGTAAAAGCCGTGGCAGAGGTTTCCCAGGGCTGAGAGCAGGAGAGGCTGAGCCGTGAAACACCTGGCTGCGGGGTCGGGGAGGGCATCAGCCCACGGCACGAAGCACGGCTGCGCTCCCCAGGCACTGGAGCAGAGACTGAGAGCTGCAACTTGCCCCGGGAGGCAGGAGAAAGATGGGGAGAGGGAGTTTCTCCAGGCTGGACTGAGCTCCGCCGGGATAGCCGTGCCACAGCTCCTCCGATATCGGGCTTGGCACGGCAGATCGACACCCACCGGCACCGGCTGCCCCCCGGCTGGGACATGTGCTTGGAGCTGCGGGTGCGAATCATCCTGGTGTGGCTGGGAGATGAAGGCAGGGGAAGTGGGAACCCATGCAGGGAGCGCGATGCTGGGATTCACGAGGGCTTTAGGTTTTGGTTTTTTTTTTTTTCTCTGCTCACCGTGGTGTTTTGGCTCTCCCGTAGTTTCTTTTTCAGCCTGGAGTTCTCAGTGCCGAGTTCCCCTTAAGCACAGCCCTGCACTGGGATGCTCCCAGCAGGTACCAGTTGCAGCCTGGACTCCAAAAATCCCCAGGAGGGTGACCCCGAGGTCACTGAGCGGCAGCAGGGGCAGAGCCTCCAGCCGGGGAACGCGTGGGCTTGGGGCTACCCCACTTGTGGTTGCACGTGGGCAGCCACGCAGTGGGTCCCTGGGCTGGATCTGGGGCTGCAGCTGCTCAGACCGAGAGGAATAGCCCTGTGCCCCTGCCGAGAGGTTGGTAACCCCCCCAAAAAACATCTCGGGGCTGTGTGGGGTGGGGGTTGCAAGCCAAAGCTTGCAACTGCCCTGCAGCATCTCCCGCTGCCCGTACCAGTGGGGTTAAGCACGTGCTCGCAGCCAGGGAGGGGAGCGGGACAGAAGGGCTTTATTTCAGCTCATCGCCCCGATCCCGCTGTGCCCCCCCCCCAGTGATGAATGCTGCCCTTGTTCGACACCGGGTACGCCTGGTCCCACCCGGCAGCGTGGCTCCGCACCCCCGGTCCCCCCTGCCCGGCTGCGGGCAGGACGATGGCACGGCCGCCGGGATGACAGAAGACACACAGCCCCCTCCCTCAACGCTGCCAAAGCGCGAACTGAAGCTACTTGCCAGCCCAGGGCTTTTGTCTGCCAAGACACACAAAACCGCCCTGTCTTAAGAGCGGGAGAAATTGCATCATTAATTACACAAACGAGGCCCTTGTGCTTGAAGTGGCCACGCTGGCAGCCGGTGATGCTCCGGCCCAGAGCCACTCGGGACAACCCCTTTCCATTTGGATCAATATTTCTATTTATTGATGTGAAATTCCCCTTTTGCAGCCTGCCAAGCACATAAATACTTAGCTTTTGAGGTTGAAAATCCTGGATGGGAAGGGAGCTTGCTGCTCCCTGCCCCGCTGCAGGGTAGACGTGACCAGGACAAATGTCTATGGAAGATGCCCCAGCCCCATCCATCTTCTCCCCATTAGCTGAGGAATTATTTCGGAGGTTCTCCTTGCAGCCCCTAACCCAAAGGAACATCCATCGCCCTCACCCACAGCAGCTTGAATCACAAAGCCCCCGATTTTCTCCAAACTTGAGCCAGGAAAGCACTCGTCCCCAGGGGACGGGCCGCTCCATCCCCACGCAAGGGACACGGACACAGGGGGACACCGCCCGGGGACCCCACGGTGTGGACATCCCTGCGATGATTTATGCCACCCCACAGGAGTTTGGGGGTGATGGAGCCATCTCTGCTTCACATCCCTCTGAGACAACCAGCTCCTGCTTGGGTCTGCCCGAATTAAAAGCTTTTTGGGGACAGGGGGAAGCGTGAATGTCACCTTGGGGCAGCCCGGCCAGGGCTCTGTCCTCTCCTGGGGGGGGAAAATGTCCCGAGTGCTCCCCTCGTACGTATACGGCTGCTCTATGGAGAGTATGTGACACCCTATGGAGAGCACGTGTCGGCCGATGGAGGATGCCCACGACCACTGGAGAGCGGAGGTGGCCCCGTGGAAAGCCCCACAGCCATCGGGTCCAAGATGCAAAACCCTCCTGGCAGTGCGTAAGCCCCTGGTTTTATTTAATTTAAGGGAGAGTTTAAGGAAAGAAACTCTCCTTCAGCAGCTCTGCTGGCAGTTACTCTAGGGCACTGAAAGAAGATATTAAAAAACATAATAATAATAACTCCATCCAAAGTCTCTTTACATAAACATGAGGCATCCGCAGCATTTCCAGCATCGCAGCCGGAAGCCTCCCCGCGCCGGCACCCGCCCCACAGCATTCTCTGAGCTAAATCATTCCTTGGATGGATAAATCCAGGGATCGAGGAGAAAGGTGCCCGGGCAGCTGCTGCCCCCCCACCACAGCCGGGGGGAGCTGCGGACGGGAAAGGGGCAGCTGGCATCACAAAACATAATGCCCTTTGCCAGACTCGGCCCCGGCAACAGCAAGAGCTGTGTCTTTTTTAATTTAATAACCTTAAAAAATATATAAGCCTATGTGTGATCTCCCTGGAAAAATCCCAGTCTCCCTCTCAGTCCTCCGAATCGGTGTCGTGGCGTTGCCTGACCCCACGCGACGGATGGGACCTGCTCCTGCTCCTCTTCCTCCCCTTGCGCCGCGGGGACGGGTGCCGATCCCGGCCGTCCCTGCTCCGGCTCCGCCGACGGGCAGGACGGTGCGAGGGGCTCCTGCCTGAATCCCAGCTGCTGGCGGAGGAATCCGTGTGGTGCCGACGCCGGCTGCCGTGCCGCGATGTCTCCGGGCGCTGCTGGGTTTTCCTTCGGTGGTGCCTATGGGGATGGAGGGGTAAGTGACAGCAGGGACGTCGGGGACACCCAACGAGCCGATTCTGGGGGTGAAAAAGGGATTTTGGAAAGGCAGGAGATGCCGATGGGGCATCCTGATGCCAGCCATGACCACGCGGCTCTCCTAAATCCTTCATCCCGTTTTTCAGCAATTATGCCCTGGGAGCATCCCGGTGTGTGTCTCTGGTCCTGGTCCCCCTCCCCACAACCAAGGCTCAGCCCCCATCCCAACCCAGCTACCTCTCATCCCGGTCCGGAGAAGAATCGGAGGACGATGGGACAGCATCCCTCTTGTGATGCTTATCCTTCTTCTTCTCTTTCTTATGTTTCTTCTTTTTCTTCTTCTTTTTCTCCTTTTTGGATTTCTTGCCGCCCTCCGGTCTGCGGGGAAGAGATCAAGCAGTGAGGATCCCTGCCCTGCGCATCCCTCCGGCTCCTCCAAAAACTCATCCCCATCCCTCCCTCCAGGCGCATCCCACCACATCCCTCCTTGGCCAAGGAGAAGCCCCCAGAAAAAAAGAGGTTTTGGGGGCAAAGCAGAGGTTTTGGGGGTGATCGAGGCAGATGCAGAACAAGCTCGATGCCAAACGGAGCCATAGAAGCGTTTTGCAAAACATTCCCCCCTCCCCAAAAATGGCCGTTTCTGGTGTTTTGCCACCAAAGCGGTGGTCCCCATCCTCACCGTTTCTCCTCCACCTTCTCCTCCTTCTTCTTGGAGCCAGACGTCTCGGGGCTGCTGGAGACTTTCTGGTGCTAGGGTTGGAAAAGGGGGAAAAACACGGAGTGAGTCCATGAGGCTGTAGCTTTGAATTACAAGAAAAAGGGACTTTCTCTCTTTAAAAATTAAATTTAATTTAGAAAAAAAAATTAAATTAAAATTACATTAAATTTGGGAAAAAAAAAAAAATACCCTCAAGAACCGCTTCCAAATTAAAACCCCACAAATTAACTCTGTGCAAACAGGATCCGGGGAGCTCTTGCAGGTCTCTGCACTACAACCGCCTGCTTTGCTTTTAAATAAAATAACCTGAGCGCAGGGCAGGGCTTTTTTTGCCTTTTTTCCATCTTTTTTTAAACCTCACAAAGAAGATGTGACCGTACCGTGAAGACAGAGAGCCCCATCTTGGCCGCTTCCTTGTCCTCCTTGGAGAGCATCACCCGGCCGGCGCTGCCGCTGGGGAGAGACGTCGCCGCAGCGAGTCAAAAAAAAAAAAAAAAAACATAAAAATGGCAAAATAAATTAAAAAAATAATCTAACTGCACTGAAACGGGGCGTTTTCCCCATACCTGGAGCTCCCCAAGCCCACCACCCGGTCCACGTCCTTCTCGTCCCGCTCGGTGCCGTCCCGCTTGCACACCTCGGCCAGGTCCTGCGGAGAGGGGGGGATAGAAGCGTCCTGGGTGTCTGTGTCCCCCCCCCAAAAAAAAAAAAAAAAAAAAGACCCGGGGGCC
>JAVJGG010000073.1:42798463-42826488 GCA_035590195.1 Aviceda cuculoides | reverse complement strand
CTGTAGTTCGGCCCATCTCCCCCCCCCCCCCAACCTCCGCACCGGTGGTCTGCCCCACCGCCCTCCGCTCACGTGACCGCTCCCGTCGGCGCGCGGCGCTCCTCTCCCAACCCCGCCCCTGCCTGACGTCAGGTCACGTGGAGGCGGCGGCGGCGCGGGGGCTGCTGGGACCGAGCCGCCATCTTCCCTCCCGTCCCCTCCCTCCCTCCTTTCCCCGGTTCTCTCCTCCCGCCATGAGCTGGCGGCGGCTGCGCGGTGCCATCGCCCGGGCGGCGGGTGAGCGGGACGGAACGGGACAGAACGGGAGGTTTTGAGGCCCGTCCCGGGCCCTAGCGGCGTCCTCCGGGCTGTCCATCCTCCTCACGAGGTTCCTCGGCTGAGGGGGCCCAGCCGGCCCCCGGGGCTGTGAGGTACCGGCCTGAGGGAGGGAGCTGTGTGGTGAAACGCAACGTTCCTGAGGGGGAGTGGATGGCAAAAGCACACCTGGCTGAGCTCCGCCTCTGCTGGCATTTACCCAGCCGGGTAGACTGGCCCAAACCAGTTAGTTGGTTAAACTGGTCTGGTTTTGTAGCAGGACGCGGTCTTGGAGTGAGTCCTGGCCTTATCTGTGGCCTGGACCTAGCTGGTTTCCACAGTGATCTTGAGCCAGTGGTTCTTGTTCCTCCTGCTGCATCACTGAACTCCGCAATGCGAGGAGTGCGAATCAGTGCAGCCAGTGGAGGGGCTGATTAGTGCTTTTTAGATCATTGTTTCCAGGAAAAAGGCAGCAGAGGGTTCCCGCCAGCTCTGGGTACCGCGGTGGGGATGTTCTGCTGTTTCAGTACTGCAAGTAATCATTTTTATTTAAGCAACCCGCTGGCTGTTGGGGCAGAACCTCTGAGCCCAGCTGTCCTGCACGGTCTCTGCATGCTGAGAAACTGCACGTGGAGCCCTGGGGCTTTCGCCCACCCGTTCCCCAGCTGAATGAGCGTGGGTCCAGGGCTGTGGCCGTTGGAGCAGCCGGTGCCCTCTGACCAGCCGAGGAGATGTCTTGCCCTGAGGGCTCCTTGCAGACCTGAGGGCTCCTTGCAGACGTCAAGATGTCGAGCTGCCTGCTCTCAGATAATGTTGAACTTTTGTGTTACTGTAGCTGGCTGGGGTTTTCAGAAAGTGTCCCAAAACGTAGAAAGGTGGGAGTTGCAGCTTTATAACGAACCTGCTAAAAATAGGGAATGGGATTATAATCCTAATCCAGGAGACCTTTCTTGGGGCTCCAGGGAAACTGTCCTTTAATCTTCTTTTCTGCTTTGTAAGGGGGCTCTACCTTCTCTTTAAAGCCTCTCTGTTAATCAGCATTAATTTTGTTTAACTCTTGTGATGTCTGTCCTTTGCTTTACTGGTCACGCTGCTGCCTCCCAGTTAAAATCCAGGGCGAGTTTAGCAGGCGAGAGCAGACTGAGAAACGCTCCTCACCCTAGCGACAACCTCCTGCATCCTCCTTCGGGGACCACCTTGTCTTTTTGCAGCCCAGTGGGGTCTATGTGGCCATTTGTCCTCAGTCTCAGGTGTGGCACCTCCCCAAACGTGAGGATCTTTATTAAATAGCTGTGCTGCTCTGTTGCTGGTTGACTCCAGTGTGCTGTGGTTTTGGTGATACGTGGTGCTTAGGGCGGATCCAGAACTGTTTTAAGAGTAACCTGGTGGAGGCGAGACACCCTCTGTGCTAGATATTTGTAGATTGGCTGCTCTGAAAATGCCAAAATCTGAGCAAAGGGGAAAAAAATTGAGCTTCTGCTCAAAATAAATATGTACTTGTAATGTTACTGCGGCAAACAGCTTGAAATGTGACAGGCAGATGCCTTACTGCGCTGGGAATGAAACAGGAGATTTGAAAAGCCCCATGTCCACCAGATCAGGTTTCTCAGGCTGTTTTAATGCTGTACTTATGGTTTTTGAGGGCTTCAGGTTGCCAGAGGGAGAGGAACTGTGTTTGAACAGGGCTGGGGGAGCGGAGAAGCATCGTTACAAGTGATTTTTTCGGGTCAGGGCATGTGTTTAACCAAATCTGATGGTGGAGGTGAGGGCATCCTCTCCCACGTCTGCGCTGCTCACGTCTCGAGGCAGAGATCGTCTCCTCTGTTCACCCTCCCAGCACATCTTCATCCTTCACCTCTCCGGCCCCGAGCAGCTGCCCCCAAAATCCTGCACTGTGCCAGGTGGTGGGCACCTTCTGAAAATGCTTCATGGGAGCTGGTTTTGCTCTGCTGGTACAGATTCCCGGTTTGTCAGCTGGGTGTTTGCCGTCTGCCGCCCACGAGGGCCTAGTCCCTTCATCTGGCAGAGGAAATGGCTTTTTTTATCCCCTCTAAATTACATCTTGTTTTCCTTTCCAGATCTCCAGCAAAAGAGAAGGGATACATTTGGAGGGAGGCAAGAGGAAGCACCTCCAAGTCTCTTGGTTTATTTTTAGCCCATTTCTCAAAGAAGTGAGACCTGTGATCACAACCCATGTGTCTTTTCTCACTTCAGTTCTGAATATTTTTTAGAAGAAAGGAATTAAGGTAAAGGAGAGCATCTCCATCTTCCTCTGATGCCCCACCAGTGCTCTTTTGGGCAGAAAAGCACCACCAGCACCAGGGCAGCACAGACCCTGCAGGGTCCCCACCACAGAGGTGCTGGGACATGCTATTTGGAGGCCTGGGTTTGGATCTGCGTGGGCAGGAGAAGGAGTTTCTCTGTTGCCTTCATGGTGGATAATTAGCCTTATCGTTTACCTGAGGCGAAGCAGTGGCTGGAGGCAATAGCTGTGCAGACTTCAGAAGAAGAGGAGCGTTGTCTGCGGAAGGTGAAATCCTGGCTAAAACCAAGACCGAGTGATTTTCTAGAAGAGTTTCCTCCACCACACAACTGTTGGGTGTGTAATGCGAGCGTAGCAGCTTTATAGCCTGCTGCTTTTTGCCTGATGTGCATCGGTGCTAAGAGCTCATCCGTTCTTGGTGTCTGTGGGCACCAGCTAAAGGCGTGCTACGTTTGGGAAGGAGGGTGGGCTGGAGACCTCCCAAGGCCCTCTCCAACCCAGGTTGAGCTGGTGGTCTCTCCCAGGAGGTACCACACCTCCCTCTGACCCACAGATAGCAGCTCTTCCCCGCGTGTGTTTGCGTTGGTGACTGCAGGGGACGTGCGACGTGTGAGGTTAGGTGTAGGGACGGGGACAGTTCTGCTGTTTGCCAAAACGCCAGGCCGGCACGTGCTGGCACCCGTCAGCCCGTTAGTGGTGTTTGACTGCAGCTTTACTAGTCGAGAGAGCGGAGAGCGGAGGAGAAACCACAAGAGGAGATTAAAGACCAGCGAGCAGTTTTCATTGGCCATCTTAAAATTGCGGCTCGGTAATTAAGGCTTTAGGCAGCTCACAAATAGCCCAGCTTTCTGCCGGCTCGCTCGTATTGTGAGCCTGTCGCCGCTGCAAGGAGCTGGACTTTATACCTTGGCTAAAAGGGAGTAAAAGCAAAAGGTAAGGATGCATTGGAGCCTGCTGCTAGCCAGCACTCTGCCCATTCCTCTTACCCCTTCCCAGTTTGTCTGGGGTTGAATGAAACAATTTTAAGTGATGTAGGCAGCTTTAGATTCCCCTGTTCCTTTTGGTGCCTGCTAAAGGGTGGATGAAATTTTGAGGAGGGAGAGAGGAAAGCTCTTTTCCCTCTAGCTGGGATGTGAGCATCCTGGCTGGGCTCTGCATGCCGGGGCTGTGACTTGTGCATCCGGAGCAGTTCTTGTTGGCACAGCCGGATCACGGCGGAGGAAAAGCCGTGAAACACCCGGCCAGAGCCTGTGCTGGCATCCGAATGTCACGTGCGGGGGCTTTTGGTGGCCGACAAATCTGGCGTACGATGAAGGAGCATCGTTCAGAAGCAGGCATGTTGTGAAGTGTGCTGGGATGACTGGAGGGTGACGAACTTTGTGTAGCTCCTCTTTCTCTTCTGGAGTGTTTTGCAAGCAATGGTCAGGGCTCACCTGTTTTATGTGGGTGAGAGGAACTGGCAGGGGCAGAAGAGAGGGAGAGATGCTTGGGACAACTCGGCAAGCAACTCGGAGGCTTCCTTGCTGCAAGCACTGAGTAGCGTTTCGCTGGTGAGGAGGTGTAGGAGGGTGTGCTTTCCTCTCTTGCTATTGAGCATTTAGGCAAAACCCATGACATTTGGAAATTATCAAAGCTTGAGGGCTAAGGGAAGGGTAGGACAGGTCCCCAGAAGGACTTCCTAGAGCTTGTGCAACCTCGTGTTTTTTGGATGATGGAGCCCAGTCCAGCAACGTGGCTGTGCATGTGCGATGGGACCAAGATCCCTGGAGAATGTCTGATCTGGTGGGCCTCTGGGACTGTGGCACCTGGAGGACAATAACAGCAAAAAAAAAAAATAGAGTTTTCTTTTAGATGATGATTGAACGTGGGTGTTTTTACACCCGTGTTAGCTGCTGCTGGCATCTACTTAGACTTTGTGTATTAACACCCCGTCCTTACATACAGGCTTGGATAAACTCTGGTCAGCCAAGTACAAAGCGTCCTCGGGGAAGGGAGGGAAAACTCCTATAATTTGTTAGCTGGAGTGCTGCCTGGTAGATGTCTGCGTGATCGCAGAGCTGTGCAGGAAGGATTTAGGGATAAGGAGGTATCCAGCTCACGCAGGCCAGAGTCACGGAGGCAACTCGGCTAGATTAGGCTGCTGCACGATCTGCGGCTGGTTTTGTAAGAGACAGCATTTGGCTTAAGGCTGTTTAAAAAGTGATTTGTAAGGTCAGGGTGACATTGCTATGATCTAATTTAAAATGGAAAGGCATTATACTGTGTCGGCTGATTGCTCCTGAGGTCACGCCCAGCTGATGAGGTTAAAAAAATGCATTTCCAGGGGCTTTACTGCTTGCAGAAAGTAATTGTTTTTAAATAGGAAAAATAGGCTTGTTTGATTTGTTCTGCGCTAGTCACCACCTCTGTTTTAGAAGCTGCTGAACTGCTGTTGATGGATGGGGGTCCCCAGCGGTACTCCCTGCACAGGATTTTCTTCTTTATTCACATGTTGATAATTAACCTTTCTTCCTCCCCAGAGACTCAGGCACATGAAAACACCCAGCGTTTTCTTTCTGGCTGACGAAACAACTGCAGGAAGGACTGTGTGGCCCCAGGCTGCCTTTTTTTACCTGTACCAGGAACCAAACCCTTCTCTCTTGCCACAAAACACCTTGAGCCGGGGTTAGTGCTCCAGGAAACATGGAAATAAACCCCAAAGCATGTTCATATTCCAGATCACACCCATGTTCAGATTGCTGTTGCAAGGCTTTGGGGTTTAGTGGTGGAGGACGCGACAGGCTTCTGGGTCTAGGCTTCAGTACGTTGTCTGCTTATGGTAAAGGCTTTGCGTGTGGATAACTATCCCAGGACTGATAGGAAACATTTAACTGTCCACCACAGGCTCGGAGTTCGTACTTGTTAGGATGTAAAGGGGCAACATAAGAGGTGTGGCGATCTCATGGGCATCCCATCCCTCACTCGGAGCTGCGTGTGTGTAACGCTGGCTGATTTCTGTCCTTTTTTCTTGCCAGCATCTCCTGCAAACCCTCCTCCCCGTGAGAGGAAAGTGGCTGTGCCTATAACTCTTATCAGTAAGGACGAGTATTAAGCTGGCATTGCCCAGTGTGTGTGGATGTCCTGTGACGTTTGCAGGTGCCGCCAGGCACAGACAGCATTTTTCTCCTGTTGGAGAAAGTCTTCCCTAGGATTTGGGTCCCAGAGGGACCAACCCTGGTGCTAGAGAACAGAGCTAGGACAGAGCTGGCTTGAATTATCCCAGTTTAGTGGCAGCTGGAGCCCAGTTTCCTCGTCCTATACGTTTAACTGCAGTCCCTTGAGAACGAGCATCCATGCTGCGGTGATACATGTCTTTTATTTGGCTGAGGTGTTTGTTCCCCAGGTATGAATTGGGGCCAGCAGCAAAGCAAGGTGAAGCTGTCCTGCTGCATTGCTGGTGGCTTCCACTCTCTGCTTCTGAAAAAACGAAATCCGACTCCTCAGGGCTCCTAGCTCAGATCTTTTTGCAGTGGTACAGAAGTGGTGGCTCCTGCTATTTGCTGCCAGTTTGCTAATTTAATAGTTGTTTCAATTTCCCCGGTATTTCCTGCACTCCCAGTTACTTTCTATCAGCTCTAGGCTTGTAATTTCTCATCATTTCAGATTTGCTTGCAGAAACTTGTATCTGAGGGTAGAGGATAGATGCTATTTTGTGGGGCCGAGCACCCCTGGGGATCCATAGCTGTGTTTTTTCATGGGTGTTTCTAACCAGACATGTATTCTTCTGTCTCCAGCCATGCAGGGACCGAGACCAGTGGTTCTGAGTGGCCCATCGGGTGCAGGGAAGAGCACTTTGTTAAAGAAATTGCTTAAAGATTACGAGAACATCTTTGGCTTCAGCGTCTCCCGTGAGTATCCATATGTCTCTGGGAGAGGGCAGTGGAGGAGTTGAGGGCTGCTAGCCCACAACCTGCCTCTGGAGCTGTATTCAAGCCCCAAATAATGGGCTTCCGTGGCTTGCCTGTGGCCTAGTCTGTCTGTGGGCTCTTTGGGATGTTTAAATAAGTCAGAATGCCTTTTACTGCTGGTATTGAGTGGCAAGTCTAAGATCTGTCTGGAATAGCACCCTTTCCAGGTCTGGTGACTCCCCACACCTCTAAACACAGCTCAGAGAGGTGATGAGATTTTTCTGAGTGATTCTTGACTCTGAAAGTAACAAAATCCCCCACATGCCTCTGCTTTAAAAGCCAATTCTTTCCACCCACCCGCGGGAGCTGATGGGGATTTTAACAGCCCAGGGGCTGCACACCAGGGTCTCAGATTTACAATTAAAGAGTTTTGTGAAGCCCGTCCCATTACTTGGTCAGTCAGTGAAACACTTTGCCCCATCACCTGCGTACGTTCCTCGTCCTGCTGTTGCTCTGGTGGTTTGTTGACTTTTTCTACGTTGGTCTCTAAGTGCTGGCCAAGGGTCCTTTTTTTTTCTACCTGGGATGGTTCCCTGTAATGTGAAAATAACCCCTGGCCGGCCAGCTCGATCCATTCGCACCTGCCTGGACACTGCAGGCAGTGCTGAAGTCCTCCTGCGTCCACAACAGAGTAAGTGCAGGGAATTTTCTTCAGGCAGCATGCCTGTTGCAACACTAATTTTGTTTCCTTTTTCATGGATGACACCTTAAAGGTTACCCTCAGAGTCTGGGCTGTGTTCACAGCTCATTGGCCTTATTTTCCCTGGAGTTCTGCAAGGTGTTCTTAAGTGCGTTACCAAAATGTTTTTTACTGTCCTAACGCTTTGGATACTGCAAGTGAAATCCTTGCTTTGAGGTCTGTGAGATCTGGATGTGTTCTACCATGAAAGGGCAAATACTGGGTGTTTAAAAATTTAATGTTACTGGAGATGAAAAAAACTTAAAATTATCTTTCCTTTTGTGCGTTTCATCCTATGCTCTTGATTCAACTGAATCTCTCATCTCAATCCAAACTAAAGCTAACCGTTTTCCCCAAGGTTGCCTCTTTACCGGTGGATATTTTTTTCCTAAATCTCCATAGGCCACTTAGGCAACTGGTGCTTTAGAAAAACTTACAGGTGATAAGAGCCTTATTGCATTAGGTTAACTCCTGCTGGTCCTAGATAAAATAAGCAGTGTTGCCCTCCATGATGACCATCAGCTCCTTTTTGGTTTGAACGACTTCCAACAGGGTTCAAAGGCTGTCTGATTTATTCACCTACCTTGTGCAAGGAGTTTGCCCTTATTCATTAAATCTGGCTATTTTAAGCACCTATGTAGGTGCTGCATGGTCTTTTAAAATGAAGATAGCTCTGCGAAGTAGGGCACCGCTAATTCCCCTGAACTGAGGCAGAAGTCTGAATAATGTGTCTAGGATTACACAGGAAGGCTGTAGCAGAGCTGGAAACTAAGCCCAGCCTGGTAAGTCCCACACTGACTGCTCAGCCCCTAACAATTTTAATTGATTGTTTTCAGATTATCTAGGATTCTTTGATTAAAGGCCAATCCAGCATGTTGTCGTGTGTTACACTAGCTGATTCCAGAAGCTTTGATCATTTTAAATAGAGGATCAGCTAACTACATGATTGGGTTAATTTGCTGCGTGTGTGCTTTTATTTCTTTGGTACTATTACTTCCTTGGGTGATCTACAAAATTTACAAGGCTTTTTTTTTGCTTACAGATACCACAAGGCAGCCAAGAGCCGGAGAAGTAAACGGCAAAGGTGAGTGTGTTGCAGTTGAGCCTGTCTCATCAGACTCAGCAAATAATTCCTCTGAAAAAGTTTAAGTTTTTATGTGAAGTGCATGCATGAATCCCCACTAGCAGATAAGTTAGTCCTACATTTGTGTTTATAGGGTGCGTTTCCTTAGGCAGGTATTCAGTAATTATATATTTGAGAGCGTGTGTGTATACGTGTATATAAATCTATACATACACACACTTCTGTTCTTTAGCTCCGTGGCAATAAGACTGGAGCCATTTACTGCTGTTCCACAGCACGTGCCATGTGTTGGAGAGGAGATAACGAAAAGGGATGGACTTGGCAGAACAAAACCAGAATTTAATTAAGCGGTGAAATGTTAACAGAGGCAGAGCATGTTCTGCCACTTTTCTTTTCTAGGCACTGTCTCTGTGACTTGCTGGCTGAGGTTTTCAAAGCAGGGCTCTCAGTTTAAGCGCCCTGGTCCGTACGTGGGCATTGCATGGCTTGATTTTCTGAAGTGCCAGGTAGCTCTGGTGAGATACCTCAAATGCACACTGCTTTGGAAAATGCAACTGCTTAATGATATGTCTTTATCTGTTTTATTAGCTTGTGTCCAGCTGCCCAGCTGCTTTTCTGTTTTCTGGTTTGTTTGCATATTTCAGGAAGAATCACATGAGGTTTGTTCTTAATTTCCGATGGCAGTTTTCACTCTGAAGTGAAGGGGAGGAGTCTTAACAAAAGATAAACATTCCTTTTTAGTTTGTTTGATTTTTGATGTTCCCTTTTATCTCCCTCTCTCTCTCTCTTATCCCATTCTAGTCTGTAATCATCAATGCTTTCAAATTAGCAGCCTTGGCAGTCCTGCTGTAATCTGTTCCACACCTGTGGGGAAGGGGAGGTGGTTCCCACTGCACCAGAAAGGGTATGAAAAAAGGGGGTACAGCAGCATTTCTGGCCACACAGAAAGCTCCAAAACATTTTGAGCAGGCATCTGGACAATTGATGTGGAGAGGGGATACTGTATGCAGTAATTAGGAAGTAGATATCTGCAGTCTGCCAGCATTGTCCAAAGCAGGTTTTAAGTTGCTTCTTCCCTAAGCACCCATGGGTGTCTCATTTTGGCCATGAACTTTACATTCAAAGCTGTTAATTTCTGTCTGTTTTTCCTGTTTTCCCTATCCAGATTATCACTTTGTGACCAGAGAGGAAATGCAGAAAGAAATTGATGCCGGTGAATTCATCGAGCACGCAGAGTTCTCTGGAAATATGTACGGGACGAGGTATGCAGTTCAGATGCTGTCACTGCTGAACCCGGGTGGTGCCGGAGCTGAGATCATGGTGAAGGAAAAAAATATTTTAACTTAGCGACACTGTTTTCTCCCAAACACACAGATTCTTGCCATAAGCAAAGCCTTTAATTTTCATAGAAGGGTCCTTGTCGGCTTTATTAAGGCAGCAAAACTAATTCTTGTGGAGAGCTAGCCCATCATAATTAAATAGTTATTACGTTACGAGAGTGTCTATAGCCTCCAGTGTTTGAGGGCTGCTGAAATGGTTCATACGCTTAATACTTTTCTTGAACGGGGTGATTTTCACAGACTATTTATGCTCCTTAATATTTTCCAAGTGCTTGCAGAAAGTAATGGGCAGAATGGAGACTTACTCTCATTATCCCTGCATTACCTAATGCTCTGAATATGATAAATTCAGGAGCAGAAACAATGATATCTGTATTGGCTGTTGCGGAACAAATTTGCGTGCTGCTTTGGTAAAGTGGCTGCTTACTAATAGATAAATCGCATGGCAGCCTTGACTGGGGTTCAAGAGTTAGGTGGATTTTAAAATAGCGTTGCCCTCGGCGTTGGAGCTGATGATCAATAAAACATTAAGCTGCAATGTTAATTAGAAGTCAGTTATCTTATATAATTATTGTGAGAAAATTGTGGCGCTATAGTAAAGGACCTGCTAAGGAGGAAAGTTAAATGTTTCTTGAGATATTTAATTAGTTCCATTAAAGAAATTTGCCAGAAACACTGTTTAGGAAGACTTAAATTTCTCAAAGAGCTGAATGTGGTTTTTTGAGGATTTTTTTGGAGATGGCAAAGTTTCCTTCTGAGGATAATTACACATTTCAGTAACGTAGCTGTTTTAACGTGACGTGCACAGGCGTCACTGCTGTCGCAAGGGTCTGGCCATGCTCCCTCTGAGGCTGGTGGAGGAGCACAATCCCCGTCCTGGCCTTGATACTTCCAGTGTTGCTTGTTTGGCAAGAGAAGCAAAACCTGAGCGCTCATCCTCCAAATACCCAGCACCAAGGAGAAACTGAATTCAGGCTCCTTAATCCCTGGCTTCATCCTGCGTAGGACAGGCTTCCTTCCTTCACATTTGTCCTGCTTAATCCAGCCGGCCACAGCGTGGAGGAGACGGCTGCTCTCTGATGCCTGATACATAGGTGGAGTTGATTTTGGTGCCTTTTCCTCAGGGTGGGTGCTGAGAAGACATCTCTCCTCAGCCAATTTCCTTGAAATTGGCAGGAATTTGATGCTTTAACCAAATGAAATGACATGCTGGGGTTTGTTTCTGAGGTGCTGTTCTTCCTGGCCCTTACTTTCATCTTTGGTCCCCGCTGCATATTCATGCTGCCTGTGCTCTGCCTGTGGCGGTGGGCATGCAGGGCGGGAGAATGAAATTAACCCAAACCAATAAAAACCAGTTTGCAAACAAAACAAATGCAGAAACTCTCCAAGCCTCTGTTTCCTCTACAAGTGCCTAAGGATGTTTCTAATCAGATGTGTGATAAAATGGAGAGAGTCCCTCATGCTTATCAGAAGTTTTCACCAAGCCTTTCTGCTCCCTAAATCTCATCAGCTAACAATAATGAATAACTAAAAATTAATTGCTTAATTTAAGAGCCCTGAAAGGGCCCTGTCTGTGGGATAGCACTGAGTTCCACCCACAGAAACCAGAATTTCTTGACGCCGCCTTAAACTAGAGGCTGAAATCAGAGTGCAGGCTTGGAGTCTCTTTCTTGGGGCTCTGAGAGCTGCTGGCTCGGTGTAGATCGGTTGTAGCAGGAGTTAGTTGATACCTGGTGATATCAGATGAAGCCTGTGGCTTTCACAAGGCAAACCAACCCATTTTGGAGAGTTTTTGTGGATTTGTGGTGGATGGTGCTCGTATCTGGGCTCTTGCTGCTGCCCAGCCAGGCAAGGCAGCAAACCTCTGTGTTTGTATAGGGCACAGTGCTGGTCTCACAGTTTTGCTTCAGCTTTCTTTGTGGGATTTGTGACCTCCCCAGGTCAGGAGGAAAGTCACCAGCCACTTTAAGATCTGTTCTTAATCATTTCTGCCACTGCATGACCTCCTGACTTCACTCCCTCAAAACCTGCAGTGCCACCTCTGAACTCCTGGCAGGGCTTCTCTCCCCACTGTCCATCGTGCCACGGAGCCCTGGCTTGAAGGAGAACCTGTGCTCAGCACTGTGCAGGTACCGACTGAAAAGCCTCCCAAGAGGGCTGCTACCCAGTAACTAGTCCCCGTACCTCCAGTGCACCAGGAGAGGGCTGGTGTTGCTGTTTTTCAAGGGAGGATTGTGGGTGTTCAGGAACAAGCTCGACGCAGTTCCCCTGTGTCAGGGAAGAGGTACCATTTTTAATGACATATGAGAACCGCCACTTAAAAAATATTTTCTTACCTGTGCATCTTGCGACCCAGGCAGGAGCATCCATGTCGGTCAAGCATCCTCCAAGAGAGCGCGTGGGTACAGAAATCAGTGGGTCGGTGGAGAAGAGAGTTCCCAGTGGTTTTGCTCTTTGGTGAAGGTTGCTCCTGTGTTTGTCGACGGCAGATTGTACCCAAGCCACGCTGCTCATGGGATAGTCGCACAATATCCATTTCCACACCTTCCGTCATGGTTTTGCTAGCCTCTCTAGCAGGACACAGCAGGTCCCTGCTCCACCCCAGGGACCCAGAGGACACTTAGGGAAAGAGAAACTGTTTAGCAAGAGCAGAGCAGGCGCTCTCTTCTCTCCTGCCACAGTTTGGGCACAGGGGAGCCCTGTGAGCTGAAGACTTGCTGCTGGAGGGACACACACCAAACCCCCACTGCTATGGCTGGACGCTCTGACCCCTTGTTGCTCTGTCTCCAGTAAAGGTGCAGTGCAGGCTGTTCAGGCCCGGAACCAGATCTGTGTCCTTGACATCGACATCCAGGGCGTGAAGAACATCAAGAGGACAGACCTGAACCCCATCTACATCTCCGTGCAGCCTCCGTCCATAGACATCTTGGTGAGCGACCGCCTTCCTTTGCCGTTAGGCAGTTAGAGGTAATCAGCGTCTTGCTCTGAAGCGATGGGGGTTCCCCCCTCCTTGATTCACCTGTACGTTTTTAAGGGCTGTAGGATAGGTGGGGAGGACATTTCTGAGCACACTGTTACCTCTGCCCAGTCCAGCTTCCCAGCCTCTGGCTCCCAGGGATAAACCTTCCTGTGCTGTGGTTTTTGAGTCCCTCCTGTACAGTTTCCACTCCTTGGCGTGTTTGCCTGCATTGGGTTATAGACTCCATTGCAGCGTGGCCAGCCTTTAAATGCATTAGTTGTGCTTAATGCTGGGGAGAGAAGGAGATCTTTGTGCTGAGACTTGCTTCCAGCAATTAAAGTTAAACCAAGGGAGGCTGGTTCTCTGCAACACCAGAAAGCCTACACTCCTCTGGTCTTACGGGGCCCTATGTCATAATGATTGCAGCGTGCTTCTCGCAGAAGTGAAATTACTGTCATGGTTCAGAGAGAGATGTGGACATGCATGTGTGGCTTGCTGAAGCCATGCAAGGAGTACATGGCAGTGAAGGCCACGACTCCTGCCTCTCCCCTCTTGCTCTCAGTAGATCAGGCAGTCTCTGTTTCTCGTTGAGTTTGTGGAGGAGGTAACCAACAGTGCCACATGCCAGAGCCCAGCAGAGAGATTTCATCTCCCAGTGGTACCTGCAAAAAAGAAAAATACAGGGTGGGGGGAAAGAGACTGGGAAGCTGAGCTCTGGGTAGGAGATCTTGAGCTCAAACTCAGCTTGGCCACTGCTCTGCTCTGGGCTGTGAGTGAGGCTGCTCACCCTTTGCAGAGTGTTACCTCACGTGCTTGTGGTCGCCGGCAGTAATAAATGGCAGACAGCGCTGGCGTGTGGGATGGAGGGTGGTTTCTGCTTGCAGCATTTGGAACACGTGTTTCTCTAATAAGTTTGTCATTGGCTTTAGGAAAAAAGACTACGTGACCGAAAGACTGAGACAGAAGAAAGTTTACTGAAGCGTTTGACTGCAGCTCGTGTAGATTTGGAACTTAGTAAGTCCAGGGGCCTTTGGGTGGTGCATAGGGAGAGGGGATGTGATGGTGATTTAGAGCTGGTTTTTGCACAAACGTCTGACCTGTGTTCTCCAAGGAGTGCTGGCAGGGCTTGGACAGGAGCTGAGTTTAATCCAAGCACTGTACTGCATCATTTCCCACTGCAGTTCCTGGTGGGTGGTTGGCAGAGAAGCACATTAGCAGTGGCTGAAATAATAACATTAAAATGCCACAGGAACGTCGGTCATGCACAGAAGATGACACAGGGAAGAAACACATTCTCCTCTAACTCCTCTGTCCTCGTCTCCTTCCCCAGGTAAAGAGCCTGGCCTGTTCGACTTGGTCATTATTAATGATGATTTAGAAAAAGCCTACTCCGAATTGAAGGAGATACTCCTGGAGGTGAGTCATTTGGGGCTTTTCTGCCTCGTTCCCCGGGCAGGCATGACCTCTAGGCTGAGCGGGTGAGGGTCTGTCTGTAGGCAGCCACAGAAATGTGACCTCATGCCCACACTTGATCTGGTTTGAGCTGCTGAGCGACATAGTTGAGCGCAGATTGCGTGCTAGTGACGATGGATCAGTGGCTTAAGAGTGGGAAACAGATACTGGGTTAAGGGCAAAATAAACATGCATCCCTGGACAGTATGGAAGGGGGGTGCTGTTTTTGAAAAGCGTCCAAGTCAAACCATGCCTTGTCCCTAAAGGCTCACGCGTAAACTCTGGGCTTGGTCCTGTGACGCTGCGGAGCTGGTCTGAGGGGATGATCGCTCCTGGTCTCCAGAACTGTGGAACTACAAGTTGTTCCCAAAGAGTGGGAGATGCTCAAGTTGTTTTCCTGATCTCCTTGCAGGAAATCAAGAAGACCCAAGAATCCAGGAAGTCCTGAGCTGAGCCTGCTTGGACATTTTAACTTTGCACATCATTCCCGAAGCACATCATGCCATTTTATTTCGAGAGACATTCCCTTTAGGCTGATCCTCCTCCCAAGTTACTCTAGGATGTTTCTATTAAAAGGAAAGAAAACGAAGCCCAGTCACACTTGTGTTTCTGTTCACCCCACGCTCGGCGTGTACTCTCCCGGGTTTGTACCTCAGGCGGATGCTTTGGAAGCGATTGCACGGCATCTGCTGCCGAAGGGCAGAGCCGCTCTGTGAGGCCGTAGAGGAGCTGTCTGGGCAGCTGCAGCCCTGGCACGTGGCTTAGGATCCCGCTGGGATATTTGTGGAGGTACATGTGCCAGCTGATGCCACTCGATAAAAGGGGAGCTGCTTAGATTGACGTGACCCCCATTTCCACCCGCAGACGGAGGGGCTCCCGTCTTTCCTGGCACCTGATGTCGCAAGCGTTGGCATCCTCTTGCTCCCTCTGGTTCCTGCTTCGTTTTGCCGGTCTGGCTACAGCTCCTCCAGGCTTTGCTGATCGTCTGTGCCTGCCACCCTCAGCCTCTGCGGCGTCGTGTTGTGTCGCGGTGGCAGAGCAGCGCGTCGGCACGGCTCGGCTGCTCTAACCACAGTCTTTGTGAACAGATGGGTTTGTTTAATAAGCTGAGAGGAATCGTTGCAGGATATGATCTATCCACTGCCTTTTTTTCTGTGAGCTTCTCCTCTGCCATCCCGGCAGCAGTCTTGCAATTCACGTATACTACTTGTTCCACTTGAGTTGAGGTGCAGGTAGATTTTTAGAGGCTTTTATACCTACAAGTTGAGGGAGAAAAGATTTCCCTCCCAAGCTGTACGGTCTTTTTGTTTGACGTGCTTGAGGGCAGCAATAAATCCCTTTTCCTGGGAGGGATCCATTTGATCTAGCCACTGTCCCTCGTACTGGTCTCTGGCTTGAGATGTGGAGAGCTTTGCCGGACAGGGGCTGGGAGGTTGCTTTGTCTTCCTCTTCCTCAGCTTTCTTCAGCCTTAATCTTGATGCTCTCGTGTAATTTCTGAGCCCTTTGGTCCTTCCAGCAGGCCATATCCTGAGCCTCCTCGGAGAGGTTGGTTCCTCACTGAGCCTCTATACTCAAAGCACCCCAGCCTTCACCAGAGGTGACGCGTGGGAGAGAGATGAGCAAAGCTGCGTCTGGTACCTCCAGGTGGTTGACCTGGTTTTGGGCTGCAGGGAAGGAACAGTTGCCACAAAACCGGCACAGGCTCTGGCAGGGTCACTTGTCCCAAAGCCTGTTGTCCTGGAGGACGCCGGTGGTTTGCGTTTGATCTTCGAGAAACGGCGAGTCCGGCAGAGCTGCCATCCCACAGGTCGTGGCTTCCAGCCGTCTTCCCCCCAAAACCGAACCCAGATCAAGCTGGCGGCGTGCAGACCACAAATGGCCGGACCGTGCAAGGCCAGGCTGTGATATTTTCTCACCAAAACCATGTCTTATGAGGGTATGGTTGTACCTTACGCTCAACTCTCTTGGGTGTCATCCTCTTTGTATCCCACCTCTGTGGTTTACCCAGCTGCTCTGCTCCAGCTCACGGTACCTCTTGGTCCAGGTTACCTCCTAATTTACTGAGCTCCCTCCTCCACGTTGTTATGGATAGCAGCAAGCAGAACCAGACCTTGGGCCACCCTTTTAATACTCCAGTTGCATTCAGGAGGATGACTTGATGGTTAGTTTGTTCATTTACCTCTCTTGAGCTGTTTTAAATGTATCTTTCCTAGATGAGACTCTGAAATCCCTTCTGTTGTCGTGAGTTTCATGTTGCGACGTTCTCATTTTGGTTTTAAAGCACCAGGAAAATGCTCCCCCAAAATTTTCTGGGGCTGTACCTACTTCACAGCCTCCAGCTCTCCCCACCCCAAAAGCACGAATCGCTGCGGCTGGGCTCTTTTGCTGGCGAGTGATGGGCTCTGATTTTTTTAATTTTTTTTTTTTTTTTTTCTGAATCATGGGGTTTTGTTATGTTTCGAGGGACGCATTTGCAATGGGGAAACATCCCCTCTAGATGGCAGAAATGACGGCAGGGAAGCGCAGGGGACCCGCGCTGCGGAGCCGCGAACCCCAGAGGTCCAAGACACGGCGTTGGCCACAGTCCGGTGGTCTCTGGCCACCGCGTGGGACCTGCGTGGGACGTCACCCAATGGAAATGCCCAGCCGCTGCCCACTCAACCCTCCCGTCAACACCCCGAGAGCTGCACGGCCGCCAGCCCCGAGCCCAACCTTGGAGCGTCCCTCCGGGAGAGGTGAGTGGTACCCGGGAAGGGACGATGCTTCAGCCCTACGGCAGCGCTTGGAAAACGGAAAAACAAAAGTCGTTTTAGACCACTTGCGTCCCCCTTCCCTGGTGGTAACGGAGAGGGAAGTCCTAAATAACCCGCCTTATATCGGGTGACCTGCTTTTAGCGGCTGCCGCTGTGTCTGATGGACCGAAACGGTGAACGCCTGGATGCCCGGCGCTAATGCGAGGTGACGGGGTGGCCGTCGGGAGGGCGGTGGGTGGTGGGGGGACGGGGAGCCGGGCTGGGTGCCGAGGGGGTGATCACGGCTGTCGAGGGTGTCTTGCGAGTCGTTTTCGGCAGCGCCCCGTCCCGGCGTTTGGTGTTTCGGAGGGGCCGTGCCGCGCACCGGATCTCGTAGCTGGGTAGGCGAAGGCACCTGTTGAAATGAGTTTAATTTCTGCATCCTCAAAAAATAGGACGTCTATTTTATTAATTGCGTTTGCAGACATCAATACCTTTCTGGATCTGTGTTTTCAGTACCGGCTCGTTAGGGATGCAGCCAGGACCGTGCCGAGCATCGCGGTTGTGGCGGCCGCCCAGGTCGGGGTCCTACGTGACTGCCGGCACTCGATGTGGGGCTGGGGGTGGGATCGAGGGATCAGACTGTGGCAAAGTGGGGGTACAGGAGTCTCCCTGCCCAGGGGTTTTCTGTGATGAAAGATGCTGGTCCTGGGGGAACCTATTTCCCAGCTAGGAGACCTTCCAGGCAGGAAGGCGCTGAACATGCCAACCAACAGGTTTGGGGCATTTTGGGGTGAAGGTGGGCGAGATGAAGGACAAGAGGGAGCTGACGCTGTCAAATGTGGTTTTATTTAGCTGTCCCAACAGCCGTTAAAAACCTCGTCACTTGGCCCCATAGGACCACAGGGATGAATTTCTGCCCCCTGAGCATGGCTGTGACTCCGGCTGAGATGTCGGTTGCTCCGTCTCAGGGTACATGAAAGTGAAAGAATGGGCTTGCTCCTGGGTTGCTTGTGGAAATGTCAGAAAAAGGGATTTTTTTTTATATGTAGTTATTCACTTTTCCACCAGACTGGGATAAAATTGGACAGACTTCAGCTTTTTTCAGCTCTGCGAGATGCTTTGGGAAGCATGGCAGCACCTCATCCTACATCCCTGCAGGAGGAGGATGCTGGGGGAGGAAGGCTCATCCGCACGAGAAGGGTGTGTGGGAAGGTATGAGGAGCCACGCCAGGGAAAAGCTGGGATAAAACCTGCCCCAGGGACTCTCCCCAGCTGGGGCTGAGGGTATTTTGGAGCCGATGCCAAAAAAAAAAAACCAAACCCATAGTACTTTGGCTTGAAAGCAATTGCTTTGCAGTCTTCCTCTTGTGAGTTTGTTGGGGTTTTTTTTCTGAATCCGGGCTGATACACTGCTTTTGAGGCAGGAGCTGATCGCTTTTCCCACCCTCCTGCCCATCCAAAGTCTTTGACGATAGAAATACAAAATTAAATGAAATTCAAGGGGCGAGCATGGAGTTGGTGGCTGTAGATGCAGAGGTGACCTCTGCTCTGCGCCAGCGGTACCGAACTACTGCCTGGGAAAGGCATCACGCGTGAGGGCAGGCAGTCCCTGAAACCAGGGCCTGAATCATCCCAGGGAAGCCAAGAAAGGCTGGGGCCACGCTCCCGGGATAGCTTCAAGCAGCCAAAATTAGCCCAAAACCCATCCGCCTGGGGCTCCTTCCAGCACCACGCCCTCCGTGATCCCACCATCCAGAGGCTTGTCCTTGCTGTGGCTTTTCTTGGCATCTCGGTACTTTTGGAGGCAGTCCTGATTTTCAAGCTTCCTTCCGTGCGATTGCAAAAAGGCACCGCGGGGCAGAGCCAGCCTGGGAAATAATTCGGCAGCCAGCGTATAAAATAAGCGACGAGGAAAAAAATAGGAATAACCGTGGCTTTCTTGCTTGCTTGCCAGTGTCCAGCCCGGTCTGCCTGCGTGCTTCCCATCGTCAGGGCTGGGATTTAGCATCCCGGGTGCGAAGGTGCGGTGGGACGTGTTCGCGTTGGCGCGCGGGGATGGTGTGTGATGGGTAGAGCTGTGGCTACAGTGACCCGAGTGCTGTCAGGAGTAGTTATCGGGGGAGAAAAACCGTATTGCAAGCCAGCCTGGGCTCCTCGCACGCATTTAGGAGCTTCCAGAGAGTTTGTTCCCCACAAATCAGTGGGGTCAGTGCTGCCTGGCCCCCAGCATGGCTGAGGGGTCTCAGGCCACCATTTACCAGCATTTCTGGCAAACCCTGTTTGTTTTGTTTTTCTTTTTTCTGCTATATCCCCTGCCTGCATTTCCATTGGTATGCAGCAAACCTCTTCTAGGAAATCCTCTGGCAGCCTGCATGACTCGAACGGGAGCCGAGAGCCATACTTCAGGGGGTTGGGGGTGTCGTCCCTCTCCCTGGGGTCACCCCTCCACAGCAGAGCGGTGGGGGGGAGACCTGCTGTCGCTCCCCAACCCGCCCTGGTGCAAAATCCTCCGGCACCTCGCGACCCACGGGAAGCCGTCTGACTTTACGCTGGAGCGGATGAGGAGCGTGCCCGTGGGAGCAGGAGGGAGGCGGGCTCAGGGGGCTGGGGACGGCTTTCCCTGGCCGAGGAATCCAGCTATTCTGGATTGTAGGCTTTTTTTTGGGGGTGGGGGGGGGCTGCATGGGTGATGTGGTCCCTGCCCAGGGATGCTGATGCCCTTTTTGTGCTCTCTTACAGGACTGAGAGGTGACCGCCACGTGCCGGCTGCTGCTGCCTCACGCTGAGACACCCACCAGCACCACCAACACCGACAACAGGTAGGTCCCATAAAACCACAACAGCTAATAACCCTCGCTGGGGGCTAATTAACCCTGGTGGGACCTGACCCGACCTGTGCCGGCGCCCCTCGGCCAAGACGTCGCTCCTCCAGGGCTTGTTTTCCCTGACCACGTTGCTGCTGGAAAGCAAATCACGGGGGAGGATCAAGTTTTCCCCCTAGCCCAGGGTATTGGGGAGCATCCCGTCAGTCCGGGATGCTCCAAGCTGCTTGCAGGAGTCGTGCCGTCTCCAGCTCCGCCGGCTCCGTGAGGATAAGAGTAGCCCCGGCAGCCGGGTTGTGCCCGCCTTGCTGGGCGCTGTATTTGGGTCAGCCTCATCGACTGGACGTGCAACTGTGTCATCCCTGGAGAGCGCGGGACGCCGATCCATAAACCTGACGGGCTCTGGATGGGGCGGCATGCGCCGCAAGGAGCGTCGGCTGGGGCGAAATGCCGGCATCAACGCCAAAAACGGGCAGAAAATGGGGAATCCGGTACAGGCTCAGCTTTTTCCGACAACAGCAGCTGTGACTTCGCTTGTCCGGGATGTGACTCCAGCCCCGTAAATAGCCAGAAGCCATCTGCAATTCAGATTGCGTGCGGCAACTGGTACAACAACTGGTACAACCGGACGCTTGTGAAATCAGGGATGCATCCCCCTCCCGACGTCTGATTTCTCTCTCCCCAGGCGTGAAAGGAGGGAGGAACGGGATGTTTTCCTGGCTTTTACTTTTCCCCATCCCTGCTGCCAGGGATGTGAGGCGGCGATAAAAAGAAGGGAGGCAGAAAAGGCAAGATGCCGGTGCCCAGGTTGAGCTCAAAGAATTTATATATTTTATTTCATTGCCCCATAGAGGGGATTATTTTAGTGAACCCAAATGGGGAGGAGACCCCTGGGAGCTGGGACCAACCCTGTGGTGGCCAAGTCCTCAGTCCAGCACTAAGTTGCAGATACTCCCTTGAAGCACCGGGGTTTCTTCTCCTGTTTGCTATCAAGCAAGTCTCACCGATGGAAAGCAAAGCGCCTTCGTGGTGGGCATCCAGCCCCCGGGGTGTCCCTGGCTCCCTAATGGAAAGCCAGCACAGAGGTGGCGGGGACAGAGCCCTGCTGGGAAAACTCTCCAAAAAGCCAAGTCCAGTCCCTCCTGTTACAATGGGCAATGTGCTGACCTGGCTATACTGGGTATAGGATGAGGAAAAAAGGGAGGCTTATAATTTTTCCTGGTTGGAAGTGCAGGATGCTCGAGCCGCATCCCTGCTCCTGGTGGTGGTCCCACGGATGCCTCCCGGCCACGGTGGCGTGGACTGGAGAGAGAAAAGCAACACCCAGCTCCAGGTGGAGAGGGGACACTGGTGTCAGTGCCCACACCGGTGGGATAATCTCTCTCCCTGGGCAGCCGTGACCGCCATCCGTGGGGTGAGAGAGCTTGTCAGGCTGTTCCCCTGAGCGAGGAGGATGATCACACATGTTTCATCGATTCGGTATCTGATTGCTAATTATTACGGTAGCTTGACCTGCAGAGGCCAGCAAGCCATAACGCCTACAGTCATCTTGGCCAGCACGGACATCCTCGTGGCTTCAAACCCAGGCTGATCGTCCCTTCTGCTCCCTCCTCCTGGCCCCAGGCTCCCAAGTGCTGCCTACAGACTGCCAGCATCCCCTGGGAGCAGCTCCATCACAGCAGCTTTTCAACATTTAATTTGCCTTTATATATATATTTTTTTTTTTTTTTTTTTTTTCAGTGCACCACATTTTTTTTTCCAACCAGTCTACCCTCCAAAGCATGGGTGCTGCTGCTCCTTGAGGCCGTCACACCGCAGCTTCGCCCCATCGGCTTTGGGATCTGCTCTTAACCTGCAGACGCCAGGGCTGGCAGGTAGGAGGGAAAATAAAGCTGACGGCACCGCTGCGATAGCATCTCTGGGCTCTTCCCTATTTTTACTGCTGAAATGCAACCTGATTGCCCTTGTCCTATCCATTGTGGTCACGGGGAAGAAATTTCACCAGTCTTGCAGCAGCTCCTCCTGTTTCTAAAGACAGGCGGGTTCCTGCTTCATGCCTTCTCATCGTCTTGGCTGCAGCAAACGTGCTGCCTCTCCCTGGGTGCCTCTCGGAGGAGTTTGGCTCTGTTTTCTCTCCAACCCTCCTATTAACAGCTGCATTATTAATAAGGACTCCCTGATGAGACCCAGGGCAGCCTCCCCTCGCTCATCCTCCAGCCCTGACCCTCTCGGTGGCCACCACCAGACCCTCTCCAGCTCCTCGGGGTGCTCCTCCGCTGCCTGCAGCATCCAGACGCAAAGTCCCGGGAAGGATCCCTGCAAAACACCACCCTGAGCATCCCTCCGTTTCATCGGTGAGCCGTTAACATCCCATCCCAGCCCGATCTGCCCGTCACCTTTGCACCCCAGATGTATTTTATCTAAGATCCTATTTCCTTCGAACCTCACGCCAGGCAGCAGCGCGACGGCGCTGGCGAGGCAAAACTGAGATCTCTCCTGTCCCCAGGTCCGTTATCCTGCCCCAGGAGGAAAACAAAGTCTCCTGCTCCCCTCCAGTGGTAGGATGAAGCCTTTTGGGAGTTTGCAGAGGAGCAGAAGCTTCACCCCGTGCCACCGAGCCGCGGGAGCCGTGGCTCGGCGGGGGACAATGACAGCATTGAGCACGGGCGCTGGAACGCTGCCGTATTGTGCCTGGCAGAGAGATGCCCCGAAATAATCGCCTCCTCCTTGGCTTTGTTCGCAGGGCTGTGGCCGGTGGTGCCGCGGGGCTTTTTCCCTCCCCAGAAGGTCTCCGGTTATGTGGTGAAGACCCGCAGCTTGGACTCACCTTTATTTTTTTTTTTTTTTTTTTTCCTGGCTGTGAAAGGTACGGCTCGTCTAATCGCCTCCTTACTGAGGTGCGACTCTGGGGGGGTATCGCTGGTTGGGAGAAAATGTGGATTTGGGGACAAAAGGATGCTCTGTTCCTCGTCCTGGGGGGCCGTGTCATTCTTTCGTTGATCCTTGTACTATATTTTGTGTATATTATATTTTATATATTATATATAGTATATCTTTTATATATCACATATATAATATATATAAAATCAACGTCGAGAGCCATGCAAATTGTCTTACTTCTTTTTATACTTATAAAATATTTTGTATTAAATACGTGCTTAAGCTACAGAAATCCAACTCCACTTGGGGTCTGCGCAATCCCTTAAAGTTTGGATCCAGGGTTTTGCTTGAAACTGTTTTAAACAAGGCTGAATGAGACTCCACTCCGGGTCAGAGCGAGGCTGAGTCTTTTTTAGAAGTGTTTTTGAGGTTGTTTTCAAGCTGGGCACCTACAAAAGGGTTTCCCTAAACAGTTTCTGGTGAGGGTGTTTTCCTTGACCAAAATCTGCTTGAAAACCTCCAATTTGGGCTGAAGTTTTGGCTTGTGACCGTGTCAAGGGCAGCACCAGCTGCAGGAGCAAGCGCTGCGGCGATGCCTCCCTTCTCCCTCCTCCTTCAGCCCCGGAGCATCCTACAAGCTAATTTCTTCTTGAAAATCCCTTCTGGGAATGCGTTCCCCCTGCATGGTCAGCCAGGCTGTTTCCCAGTTTGTTCCTTCCCTAAAGCAGCTGGAGACAAGAAACGCACTTGGAAAAATTAAATAAGAGGATGAAAACTTGGCTGCCCCATCCCAGCTGTGCCAGAGAGCAAGGACATTCCTTCTCCTTAAAACCAGGAAAAACAAGTTATTTTGAGCAGTTTCACATGGTGGATGCTACTTAAGAAATGCTGAGGGACACGCAGTGGGTCCCTGTAGTATCAGGAGATTGAAGAACCACCAGATTTTAAAGGTTTAGGGCCATCTTCATAGTGGATTTGCTAAGTTTTGGGGGGGTTCTTTAACCGCAGCGAGCAAAACCTTGCTGATTGGGACTCCTGCAAGCCAAATCTCGCCTCACAGCATGGGGCCTTTAAGGAAAACATCAATTATTGTGAGATCAGCCATAAAATCATGCGAGTTGGCAACGCGAAGGAACAGATAACAGCGCGCCAAAGGTTGTAGCCTTCGGACGGGGGCAATTATTTAATCCCTGCTTGTTATGTTTGAGTGCGGGGTAATATCACACACCACCCCCCGCCCCCAGTTTGACCAGAGACTTTCATAGGGGGCAAAACCCTCTGGCTGAGAGCAGGAGGTATAGGGGAGGAGGAAAAAGTCCCTTCTGTGCCCTTCCAGCTGTTTTCCCTTCCAGCTGTTATCTGCAGAGCAGGGTGATGCTTCCAGCTGCCCTCCCCTCACCCCCCCAAAACGGGGCTGGGAAGGGAGCAGAGGGCTGAAGAGGGTCTGCGATGGGGCTGGCAGGGAGCACCCGGCCACCATAAAAATACTAAAAATGTAAAATTTGCCTGACAAGTGCTGCTTTGGGATGTTCATTTAGGCATAAAAATCAAGGGAAAAAAAGAGAGCTTCGATGCTGCTGCAATATATAGCTGTAGTTGTGATGTATTTTTGCAGCCGACTTTCCTTTCTGCTTCACCTCTGCTTGAACAGAAAGGAGAAGAAAGTCCAAACAAGAAGAAAGCATTTCTTATCCCGTGGCAGCACCTCGGCTTTCCGCCTCCCCTCTCCCTCTCCAAGGAGCTCTCTTTTTGCTATTATTAGCCTTAAACCCTGAGACAATTTGAATTATTAGATTTTTTTTTTTTTTTTTCCTTAAGCATTGCTCTTGGCTCCTGAAAGCATCTCCGCGTTGTCATTTTTTTTTTTCCTGGACTTTTTGTGGGTGCTTATAAGGAAATGAAAAAAAAAAAAATAAAAGGAAAGGAAAGAAATCCTTGACGTCCCAGGGAACGATGGGTTTGTGGCGTCGGATTCGGAGGAGCTCTCCCGTCTCGGGAAGCTTCCCCGGTGGAGGTCTCCACGTCATCACCTCCAGGCTGGTGCAGCGGGAAGCGAGCTCGGTTCGAAGGGATGGGGGGGGAAGAAAAGCAGCGGCCGGGGAGCTCTGCCTGCGTGCCACGGCGGGGAAGGATGGGACCTTTTTGCAAAGGATTGAGCCCAGCGCTTCTCCGTATGTTGCTTTTTTTTTTATTTGGTTTTTTTTTTTTTCCTCCTCTCCACTTTACTTTGATATTTGGCTGGGTGGTTTTTAGCTTGGCTGATTCCTGGCATTTTGCAGACCCCCTCTCTCTGCTTTGATCCACCTCTGCTCCCACTCCGCTCTCCCCTACTCTTAATTTTCTGCCCTTTCCCCATCACTTGGGTGGGGAACGCTTTTGCCGCGACCTGACGGTCATGTATTGCCTTTCCTGCCGGTGGCAGGAGACATAACATCCCTATTTGGCGTCACTTTGTGCACACTTTTTGTCGGCATAAATCATCCCCCGTTGCGCCGGGCAATGCAAATCTGCCTCCAGGGAATTTGGGATTAAACCATCGGTGGTTTAGCTTTTTCCTGATGGAAACCCTTAGGTACTCTGGGACCATCTGGCCAGTCCCCATCCTGAGGAAGATGCTTCGGGGTCTGGTTTTCCTGCTCGTCCTTCTCTCGGTCCCTTGGGTTATATTTCTGAGCCTTCTGCTTGCACAGCAAATTTGGGGGTCTGCAGCCTGTTTGCTTATGGAGATGGTACATGCTCGTGCATCATGAGCTGGTCGTTAAAGACCAGGCACAGGCAGAGACCAGTGCCTGTAGGAGCTCACCCCAGCAGAAGATGCGGTTTTGCAGCTGGTGTCTCTAACCCATGGACAAAAGGTCCATTGATAAGGTTGTGTTCTCTGTAAGGTGCTTTTGTATTGTTTTTTTTAAATAACATCCAAGGATGTGAGCACGCTTTTCATCCTCGCATCTCACAAAGGGTGTCTTCTCTCCTGTGCAGCTGGGGAAACTGAGGCACGGGGAGGGCAGTGGCTCGGCAGTATCACCACCAGCGGGAGCTGAACCTGCTCCTTGGTGGCCTCATCTTCTTGGCTAACGGGCTTTCCTTGAGAGAAAACTCTCCTGTTGGCCTCTAAACACACAGGATGCTCCTCGGGGTGGGATCTCCTTCTCCAACGTGTATCCCCCATGGACACCTCTAGGTCCTTAGATGAATCTCATGAAGAGATGCTGTTGTGTTTCCATAGCCTTTATGGTTCCATCCTCATTAAAATGCTTAGATCTTCCTTGTGGTTAACGGGTGACCTGTAGCTAAGTCCCTCCTACCTCCAGGTCACTGGTATGGTCATAGCAAACTTGGTTGCAACCAGCATTTGTCCAACGGGATCCGCTGCAAGTGGGGCTGGAAGGATCTCCTTGAGCCCTCCTGGTCCATGCTGTGCCCCACGCATGGTAGGGAGGCATTTCTCTCCCATCCTAAAATGCCTTTTCCATCTATACCAAGCATAGGAGCTTGGCTTAATAAATTTATTTAAGCTGTGCTTAATGGCAGAGAGACATGTCCTCTCCTGGTAGGGGGGTGAGCGAACAGCCCCGTACCCCAACCAGAAGGAAAGAGTCCCTTGAGTCTTAGGAGGCCACAGGCACCTTCTCCTTTCACCCAAATTACCTTGAAATGCCACAGGAGGGCAATCTGTCTGCTGCCCAAAGCCTCCTTAGACAGTCGGAGGAAGGAAATCCAACCGTAACCCGGCTCAAGTGAGTCACGGGCGGGTGGGATCCGGAGAACGGGGCATGTCGCTGATGGGGAATCTGCGCCGTGTACTCCTGCAAGCTAGAAGAGCTATTTCTGAGACAATCCTTGGGTGTCGTCCAAGCCCGAAATACCAGAAGATTTTTTTTTTTTTCGGTGGGCGTAATAAGGAAACCCCCCCTTCCCCTGTAACGTACTGCGGAGGTGGACCGCGGCGTACGGCATGTGCTGTATTTCTGTAAGTCCCAGCACTGTAGAGAACTCTCCTCTCGTAATTTATGGCTTGTTTGGAGCTCTTCCACCCAAGGTTCATCCAACCAGCGCAAGGTTAATTTTTAAGGCTGCGCAGCTCCCTTTGACCCGGTCCGTTGCTTGGAGATCTTGGTGACTGGCCATGTAAACTGCCGTGGTTTCTGCTCCTTGCTGCCAGGAAAAGAGAAAAAAAAAGGAGTTTGTGCAGGGTTCTGCACGCCGTCAGCGCAGCCCAGGGCTGTAGCGGTAGAGGACGGGGGAAATGGATAGAAAACGAGGAGCTCTGTCCTATAAATTAATTAAGGCATGTGGGGGTAAATTGCTATTTCATGCCTAACTTCTAATTTCTTCACTTCTAACTTCGCTAGAGCAATTTATTTATCTCTGCCTCTGCAGAAGGGCCTGGTGGCATTTTTTGGTGCGGTGGGGTGGTCCGTCGGCTCTCTGGCTGCCTCCCCAGAAGATGGGGACCCTGGGGCTGTCTGCCAGGTGCCCTGGGCTGTCCCTAAGGTGGAAAGTGGCTCTATAGAGGTCCTTCTACATCCCGCAGGGTTTCAGGAGAGCTCCTCCGAGACCTTCACACCTTCTTCTGGGGTCTGTCTTCTTGCTCGCCCTGAGGGCAGAGCAGTCTCCTGGGGAGGCTGCCAACTTTTCCCAGCCGCTGGTGGGTGCGGAAGATGTTGAGCAAGGGGGGACTGATAGGAATCTCGAGGGTGATTTGTGCAATTGCAGGACAACAGAGGCTGAAGGTACTTCAGGAGGTCACAGAGTAGGGCCAAGTTTGATGTTGGATGAAGCTGCCCAGGGCCCTGTCCAGTCGAGTTATCTCCAAGGGTGGAGATCCCACCAGCTCTCCGTGCCAGTGTTTGTCGTGGAGACTTTTTATTTAATGTCCAGTTAAAATTTTTCTGGCTGTAGCTTTGCCTTTCATTGCGCACTTTCAAGGAGCATCTGGACCACTTTCTCTATAACCTCCCACAAGGCAGCCGCACGCACCCATAAGATCTTGTCTTCCTCTTCTCCAGGCTGATCAGACCCAGCACCCTCAGCCTCTCCTCGGACATCCCGTTCTCCAGCCCACAACCATTTTGGAAGCCTCTGTAGGACTCATTCCGGTACCCTTCTTTGCACTGGGGAGCCCCAAACTGGACACGGTATCCAGTTGTGGTCTTACAAGGGCAGAACAGAGGGGATCATAACGGTGCTCACCCCTCTGGCTACGCTCTTGCTAACACAGCCCAGTACAGGGTGACCTTCTCTGCTGCAAGGCCACACTGCTGATTAACATCCAACTTGACCACCAGGACCCCCAGTCCTTGTCTTCAGAGCTGGTCCCCAGCCGGTCACTCCCCGCTGTCCTCTCTCCTGTCCCCTACCAGAGCCACCACTTTGCCTTTGCCTCTGTTGAACTTCACCCGAGTCCCACCAGCCCGTTTCTCCAGCCTCCTGAGGTCCCCATTCCCATCCCCCTGATCGTTAATGACACTCGGCAGCCTTGGCCCCGGTCGTTATCCCCGTGGGATGCCACCACCAGCTGGCCTGCACTGGGAAGGAGACCCAGCAGCACTGGTGGGGGGGGGGGGGG
>JAVJGG010000073.1:42764692-42797921 GCA_035590195.1 Aviceda cuculoides | reverse complement strand
CGAGGGCTGGAGCACCTCTGCTGTGAGGAAAGACCAAGAGAGTTGGGGTTGGTCAGCCTGGAGAAGAGAAGGATCCGAGGAGACCTTCTTGTGACTTTTCAATACTAAAAGGGCACTTATAAGAAAGGTGGGGACAGACTTTTTAGTAGGGCCTGTGGCGATAGGACAAGGGGTAATGGTTTTAAGCTAAAAGAGAGGGGATTCAGACTAGATATAAGGAAAAAAAAATTACAATGAGGGTGGTGAAACCCTGGCACAGGTCACCCAGAGAGGTGGCGGATGCCCCATCCCTGGGAACATTCCAGGCCAGGTCAGACGGGGCTCTGAGGAACCTGATTGAGTTGAAGATGTCCCTGCTCATGGCAGGGGGGTTGGACTAGATGACCTTTAAAGGTCCCTTCCAACCCCCAATATTCCATGATTCTATGAAAACAGCCCAGAAATGTGGCTCATCCCCCACCGTGGCCGAGCCACTGGGCTGAAGCATCGCTGCCAGCTCCTGTCTGGCCCCGAGCATCTTTGGGTGCTTAAATCCCTTCTCGGTCTGACCCTCTGGGTCAATGCAGAGTTAATCCAACCCACGACCCCAAATGACGTTCCCCACCGGTTTCGGCCCGGAGAACGCCCTGCCCTGCATCCGGAAGCCTCTGCTTCAGAAACCTGATGCCGGTTCAAACATGAGCCTGAGCCAAATTCCTCCAGGCACTTTTTTATCATCCCCTTTTTTTTTTTTTTCCTGCCGGGGGACAATGGTATTGCTTGCTGCTCTGCCCAACCCTTTCCTCTGCACTCCCAGCCAGAAATAGTTAACCAGGTTCACTAAGAAACGAAATGTCCTTGTTTCCTTTCCAGGGCGGGCAGCTCCCCCCTGCCTCCCCCCTGCCCATCTCTCTGCTCCCGGCCCTGGGGAAGAGCCGCTATCTAGTGAGACGGTGCAAGAGCAGACGATGTCCCTCCGGCTCTGGCAGTGTTTCGGTGACCCGGTGGCCCGTGCAAGCTCTGCCAGGTCCCCCCGGGGTTTTCTACAGCACGAGAGCAGCCCTTTGCTCTCCTCTTGTGATGGGTGGGATGGGAGAACCTCGTGGCTCCGGGGAAGACGTGAGCCAGCCGCGGCTCCGGAGAGTTTCAAGTCAAAACAGATTAAGCTAATAAAAAGGAAGCGATGCCGGAGAAGAGGAGGGGAGGAGAGAGAGAAAAGATGATGCCGAGGGCATCGCAAAGCAATCCCTCCCGTAGAAAGAACCTCATTTGATAGCGCGGCTTCTCCTGGGCTTGCGGTTGGGTCCCCCAGCAAAGGGGAGACCCCCAGGGCCAGGACCCTGCGCTGACCCCAGCACCCAGGCTCCCCCCGGGCTGGTTTCGGTTGCCCACGTTGTAGGTGTTTAGGCTCATCCGAGGTGCCACAACCCGTTAGTTTTGCCGGGGCTGGGAGGAAAAAGGCTGCTGGCTCGCCCCATGCTCCAGCTGCCGGAGCAGCGATACGGCGGTGGGGAGGAGCAGCTCGGCGTTCGTGTAGCCACTTCTCCAAGGGCAGCCGGAGGAAGGCTGCTTCTCAATGGGGCTTTGTTGTGGGCTTGGCTTGGCTTGGCTTGGTGGGAGGTGGTCGCTCTCAGGCTGCAGACTCCCCGGGCAAAGTGTTTTTCCTGCTGTGGGGCCAGGGGGAGACGGGTAAGAAGGATTCAGCCGTAGTTTCAGCTCCTGGTCGAACGGACCCAGAGGCTTGCACAGGACAGGCACGGTGTTTGGAGGGGAGGAATGCCGGTTTGGTGGAGCATGAGGCATCCCACCGCCGCGGCTGGGGTACGGAGACCTGCCCGGCATCCCCACCTGAGTGGAGAAGCGAGGAGCTCCAGCAGAAGAGCAAAGCTCTCCCGGACATCCCCAGGGTGGTGAGATGGACTGTGTGCCGCCGTGATTTTGGGAGATGGGGAGAACCAGATTCTGTGGCACTGCCGGTCTTTTGGCAGGCGGGACCCACGGCAAAGAGACCAGAGCTGGGTCTGGTCCCCGCGTGGGGGCTGCTCCAGACCTCCCCCTTCTCATCAACCCGGGTTGCTGTAGGGTTTGACCAAAGCTGTTTCTACCTGGAGATCAGAGAAAGCTCTGGAGGCAAATGCAGGAGGTTTTCATCTCCTGCTTCAGTCCTCAAGGTCAGCATGAGCCGTGGGGGTCCGTGGGGCGCTTCCGAAGCTGGTTTGCAAGATAACCTTACTCCTAGCTGTTAAAGGAGAGAGGGGTGCCCTGGAAAATAGGAGGAGATGGATGCAGTCAGGCCAGAAGAGCAGCAGGGAAAAGCAGGCGGCTTTCTGCAAGAAATACTGCGTTTAACGGCAAACACGTGCGAGGTTTCGCACGCTGGCCAGGCCACCTGTGGGCGTGGAGCTCATTTATTTAGTCCTCCATCAGCGGAGCTCGCCCGGAGATCCCGAGGTGGGAGGACGAGGAGAAAGCTCCGCTCCGAGCAGCTGCGTGCTTGCAAGCTTTTGCACTGCCTGTCTCTCTTTCTCCCAGATCTCGTGGCTGCACAGCCTCCTGGCAGCCCACGGCAATTTTTTAGCCATTCCAGAAAAATTTAATAGTTCTAGTAAGGGTGAACTCTGATGCATGATTTATAGGGAGCGTTTTTACGCTGTTTATGTTGGCAGGCTGTAGTTTATGTACGGTTTGAAATATTCACTGTAACCTCTTATCGCTGGAGCTTAAAAACAACAGAGTGCTGATGAAAGTCCTGTGCTAATTGAAGAAGGGTTGATTTAGGGCTCCGGCTGCCCAGAAGCTGTGCAGAATGCCTGGTCCTGCCCGGCTCAGGGAGGTTGCCGCAGCCTGCAGTCCCCATGGGGAAGGATAGACGATTTCACCCGTCAGCGTGGTGGGGATCCATCCAGATTTAGCCATTACGCCAACGAAGGCAATATCTGGCACCGAAAGAGCCAGGCCGTGATGCCTGGGGCTCCCATCCGTGCTCACAGCCTCCCTGACCTGGCAGAATAAGACGATCAGCAGATGCAAGAGGCATCAGCTTGGGAAACCTCCAAAACTGATTTCTTAAATGTGATTTTTTTTATAACCCAAACCAGCTCATCCACGCACTCAGACAGGGGGCAACGCCTTGTACTGGTGTTAAAAACGCAGCTCGCTTCCATGCCCATCACTTCTCTCATTCTGCTTTTGCTAGGATCTCAGTGGCACGACTCGTGTTTTAGTAAAAGCAGTGACCTGAGTGAGACCCCATCAACATCTGTGGGATTTGGAGTAATCTAACCTCACAAACATCTCACAAAAAAACCACCCTTCTGCTCTTCTAACATTTTCCACTGAAGGGTGGGACTGTCCCTTTCCCATTAGACCCGCAGTTGAGGTCTGGAAGTATGAAACTTCTTTCGGGTGCCAGCAGTGGATCATCTTAGAGCATAAGGAAGCTATTTATCCATCTGCCGTAAAACACGTACTTTATGACCAATTCCTGACTGATCCTGTGCCCACCTTTCCTCCTCCAGCATCACGGGTGCTAAGGAGAAGCGGGTGAACAGCGGGGTGCAAGCAGCACCTTTGCGTAGGACGGATATTTTTAAGGGTAGTTAAAAATGTAAACCAGCAGGAAAGAGTTGCAGGAGGACACCGCATCTTGGACAGGGTCTGCTTCTGGTCTCCTGGTTCCTGAGAGCATGTAGTGAACTTTAGAGGAGCAGAGGGACGAGCTGGGAACCGAGCTGTGTCCCAGACCAGCCCTCAGAGGTCAGGCAGACGCTGAGCTCAGCTCCGAGGAGGGTTGAACACCCAAGTTTAGGCAACTAAATCCCACCCAAGTGCCGTAAAAACAGTCTTGGAGGATACCGTGCGAGCTCTTTTCCTTTTGAGGAAAAGCCACCACGCTGCACGTGGTCCTGCCTCCACGTCACCCCACAGTTGCTCCATACCCCTGCCACCCTTTTCCTAGAAACATCTACTGGGACTCCCCTTCCAGGCAAAAGGGCACTTGGTTCCAGGCCAGTGGGTTAGGAAAGATCCTGACTTCCTTAGGCATCCTACTGGATGTATCCTACTAGAAAGGGAGGGAGAGAAAGCCACAGGATTAGAGGCCCCCAATCTAGATACACATACTAGAAAACTGAGTGAATTTGGTTGAAAGTGGTTTAGTGGAACAGGCAGCCTTCTATTTTAAGAGATTTCTGATATCTCTCAGTCTGCACTGCACCAAACAGATTTTTAAAAAAAAAAAAAAAAAAAAAATCCAAACGCTTCTGCTACTGGCAGTACAATTTTGGCTGGCATGTGTGAACCTCTATTAACCTGTGGCCCGTGCTAATGTGCTGGTACAGAGACAAGCCTTACAGTAGGAGAGTCCATCCTGCTGTTATTCCTTGTAATGGGAAGCTTCCAAAAAACCAAGCCAAAACAAATATTTGTAGCAAAGGCAGGGGCTGTCCGGAGGGAGCCACCGCAGGCAGGAATGCTCCTGCCGCTGGGCAGGAGGTGACATCATCCAGATTCCTTCGCTGAGGAATGCAGGATTTGCCGTCTTCCCTGCCAGTAATTGCTTTTCAAAACCAGACCTGCCCAGGGATGCACGTTTCACCCATCCCGTTCCACTGCACAGCAGAGAGGCCAGATGTCCCCCCCACCTCCATTCCCCTTCTCTTCCACGGTCTTAATGGGGCCGTTGCATGGACAGGCATGAAAAAGGCTGAAACTGGTCATTCCCCAAATCGCAGGTAAAAGCGCCCGAAATTCCATAAGCGGGAGCTGGACAGGAGTCTGGGCAGGGACTGGGGCTGGTGGGGGAGCGATGACTTCTCCTTGGGGCTGGCCAGGATGGGGTAGGTGATGGGCCGAGTGTGTGCGTGGACTTCTCTGCTGGGCAGACTTTGCTGAGAGCTGCGAGAGGAAGAGCTGCGCTGCTGCGTGGTGACCCCGTTTCTCGGTCCTATGAAGCCCACCAGCCACGCCAACGTGGTTTTGAATGCAGGACTTGAGCGTGAGGACTAAGGTGAGTCGGACTCGATGGTCCGTATAGGTCCGTTCCAACTTGAGATATTCTATCATCCAACGATTCAGATGTGCTGACGTGAAGAGCATCCTGGCTAACCAGCCTACGCCTTGCTTAGTCTGGTAGGGCTGACTCCTAAGCGAAGCCATAATTCCCCCTCCGTGCGGCCTTTGGCTTCTCCTTTGGGTTGAGTACCCCCATGTCCCACCTCCAGCCCCTTGAGCTTACGCCCCTGCGCCCCTAACTCTGCCTTGGCTCCAACTTCAGCAAACGCCGCTGGAAATTAATAACGGCTGCTAACGTTCGTATGTCATCGGCACTTCCACCTGCATCGGCGACGGTAAAGGGGTCAGTTCCTGTGGGATGGAGACTGTTGCTGTCATTTCAATAGGTGGAACTAGGTGTAGTTCAGCTGCCCCCATTATGAGTCCAACAGGGTGATTTAGTAGTGGGAAAGGCCCAAAGGTTTTTGCTCTCAGTGCCTGAAAGAGGATGGCTGGCAGGAAACGAATGTGCCGTTCTCCAAGGCAGGGGTGGTTTAGCTCCTGCAGTGATTTTTTAATTTTCCACCAGCTTTTGGAAATTCTTGGCTATTACGACTGGACTATTAAATCAACAGCAGAAAAGAAGGGCTCCAGCCAAATGAGAAAACCCACCTGGTCAGCTGAATTTTTGAAAGGAGGATGGAGTGAGGACCTTCGAATGGACAGCAGCAGAGCAAGGGCTGTCTGGAGTCTGGATCTGCAGTCCCGAAGGTGGTGAGATGTGACATGAGGTGTGCCAGGAGAAGGCCTGCTCATTTTTGGAGCCGGCAGCATAGATAAAATCAGTGAGGATGGACACAAAGGGGAGTCTAGGATCAAGGCAGGGTGATGCAATGACATTTTGTCAAGGGTGTAGGCAGAAGAACCACTTCTAAGCAGGAGGCAATGATGTAGCTAGTTGGAGTCAAGTCCCACGTGGGACAGGGTGACAGTGCCATGGGAGAGACCCTCTGTGGGACCTCCTGGGCTTGGCTGGGATGTTATCTCCCACCAGGCAAGTCCCTTCCCTCATCACGTCTCGGCCACCCTCCATCACAGGGTCGTGTCTGGTGCTCGTGGTCGGAGCTCATGGTTTGCAGGACTCTTACTGCTTGAGAGAAGGCAAAACCCTATCTCCCTTGTGCTGTTGCCTTTGGGAGAGGTGGAAATAGGGGTGCCCTGCTCATTTCTGCCCGGAGTCACCCTAGAGACAGCAGAGACTCTGCTCTGACGTGGGCTCCAGAGGGTTGAGGTGAAGGCTCTCAGGCTCCGAGGTCAGTAGGGACCCAAAACGCAGCCAGGGAAGGATGGCAATGGATGAAGATCTGCTTTCAAATGACGCAAGGAAGCTCACAGGCTCCATATTCATCACAGCTCAGTGAGTCGGGTACCACCAGTCGGCTGTGGGACTCCGCTCCTCAGGCTCCAGCTCCTCACGGCTGCACGCGTGGCCCACGGGGCTCTACCGTGTCCGTCTGTGTGCAAACTGAACCGTCTTACAGCAATGCTGCAGAACATAATTTGGGGTTTTGATTCACATCCCTTAAGTTGTTGCTTCTTAATCTTTCTCAGAAACACAGATGGTGTTGCGGTTTCTTGTTTGTTTCTGTCTGGAGGCTAAAGGGAGGATGCCTTGGAGAGGAAGGGAGGGAAAGAACCAGAGATGGAAAGGGTGAGTTTTCAAGAAGAGCCACCCACAACTTCATCTTCTTTCCCCAGCTTCTGGTAATGGCCAGGTCACTGCAGCTATTCGCTCCAGAAAATTTCCAGGGGATTTCCTGGAATATCGAAATGTGATGGGCTGGGTGCCCAGCCAGTGACCACTATCAGAGCTGCAGCAAAGAGGATGGACCTCAGTTGACCAGCAGCAAACCTAGACGTGTCCCAGTAGCTACCTGTAGGTCAGATGCTCTCACTTGGCATTCCTAAGGGCTATTTATGGCAAAGTGAAGGAAGATCAGGGTTTTTTTTTTCTTTTGCACCCTCTTTCTGCGGCATTGTCCATCCTCTTTAAACTTAGCAATATTCAAATTAACAGAGGAGGCTGAACTGGCTCTGGGCTGGCAGAAGGCATGGAAGAAAAGAAATGTGAGCACAAGACTGAGTGACTTGCTGCGTGTCATGCAGGGTTTTTAGTATTATTGTGGATTAAACTGTGACGGTAGCATCCTCTGTGTCCCATCCCCAGCCTCACCGCGCAGCTCCACACGTCCCTGCTTGGGAACCAGCCAAATACCTGGGATGGGGCTGCTCGACCCCTGTGCAAGCCCCAGCGTCACCAGGAGTCCCTGCTCTGGCAGCGGGAGCCCACCGCATCCCAGTGGGTGGTGGAGGGTTTGGTGTGAGCGGGGTAGCATCCACTGGAGCCGCTCGCTTCTCCAGCAAAACCTGCATCCGTGCACCCATGTGCCTGGTGCTCTCTCTCGGGAAGATCTCTACCTTCAGAACCAGCCTGCTGCAGCAAGCAGAGAGAGAAAATCCTCACCTAGCTGCCCACTTGTCTCAGGTCGCCGATCAGCTCCAAGCACTGGAGCACCGTTGGTTCAGCCTCTCGGCCCGGCCTCTCCACGAACTGCAGAGGTTCCCCTGTGTAAAAGGGGTGGAAGGGCTGCCCGCCTCCTCCTCCTGCATCTCCCCCGCCTTCCCCTTCCGCCTCAACATGCTCATTCATGAAAAAATATCTGTGGGATGGACATGGAGAGACGGTTTAATGTCGGCGCATTGTTTCCCGCGCGTTGCCCAAGGGAGCTTGTAGGCTCAGAGGGTTTTAGTCTTTGTTTTCACAGCTGGATTCGATATTACCCTTTCTTCTCTCCAGCTTTTTATCGCTCCCCAGAGCAACCTGTTGCAAAGCCGTGTGTGCACTCGTGTTGAAGCACGACGGGCTGCTGGCGTCCCGAGGGGCGGCGAGCACGGCTGTCCACCTCGGGACCGACAACCTGCACGGCCCCGTGTGTACATTTAGGATTGAGGCCCTAAGAGATTATGCTCTCCTACGGCAGCAGGTCCTGTGTCCAGGAGGGCACTACTTCGGCAAGGAAGGCGTCATCCCATGACGGTCCTCTGAGAGCACCTGGCTGTAGCCCATCTCTCCTGGCTCCTTCCCACCCGGCGTCATGTGGGGTGGAGGCAACTGGGTAGCAGGGACCAGCTCAGTCCGTCCTTTGGTTGGAGAGGGCAGGCAGCAAGGTTGGGGGAGATGTTTGCCTTAGCCCTGTACATGGGACATGATGAGACTATGGCAAACCCTCAGGCCCGTGGCCCCAACCTAGGGATGCTATGGGTTGAGGGGTGCTGTAGGGTTTGGTGGAGGTGGTGTGCAGTTCGGTGGTGGTGGTGAAGGGATTGGTTATGCTGGTATAGGTTTTGGTGGAGGTTCTGTAAGGTTGGATGGAGGTGTCGTATGGTTTAGTGGTGGTGATGTAGGGTTTGGTGGTGCTGCTGTAGGGTTTGGTGGTGCTGGTGTAGGGTTTGGTGGTGCTGCTGTAGGGTTTGGTGGTGCTGGTGTAAGGTTTGGTGGTGCTGGTGTAAGGTTTGGTGGTGCTGGTGTAAGGCTTGGTGATGCTGGTGTAGGGTTTGGTGCTGCTGGTGTAAGGTTTGGTGGTGCTGGTGTAGGGTTTGGATGGCTGGATGCCCAGCATGGCAGACAGGCAGGGGTGTGCTCGTGCCCAGTGTGGTGGAGGGGTGGAGAAGGTGCTGCCAGCACCCCCTTGGATGCCCAAGGGCTTGGACCTCCAGCACTGCAGCTCTCAGAGTCAACCTTTGCTTTGAGTATCAGCGTGGCGCTGGGCCAGATGGGACCGGCTCTATTCCCACCGGGATGCCAGCCTGGGGGCACCTTCTCCACCCCACTATCTACCTCTGGAGGGGAAGGAGAGACACCGATTCAACACCCCTCCAGTCCTGCGAGCTCTGGGGATGAAAAGACACGTGGTCTCCTTTCTTGGCACGGGGGACCCAGTGGCGTCCAGATGTGAGGCACGAGCCGCCGACCTCTCCGGCGTCAGCGGGTGGGGGCCACCTATGTAAACACGACCAGGAAAGCTCCCATCCCTTTCCCACCCCACGCTCGCCTTCGGATCAGACCGGCCAGCCTTCGCCGATGCTCCCGTCCCCAGGGCTCCCGGGGAAGGTACCGTACCCTTCGCCCAGCACCGGGCACTTCTCCGGGCATTTCTCTCTCGTCCTTCTCTTTTTTGCGTGTAAACATGACCGTATAATTATCTTTGTGTATAATTGCCTAAGTGGTTATTTAAATATTTACTGGTGATACTGGTGTAACAATAAGTCTCGGTAAGCAGAGCAGAAACCTGTCCCAGTCATGCTGGGAACCTGGCCAGAAGGATAGGAAAGCACTTGTAGTAATAACGTTTCCTTTTTTTCTTTATTTTCTGTTTTGTCTGTTATCTAAGAACAGTTGGCAAGAGCATGTCCAACCCATTTGTTTCCTCATTTATCACATTCGAGTCTCTCTCTCTCTCTTCACCTTTAACTACGTTTAGATCTTATTAGTAATGGAAAAACGGGCCATAAAGCCGCATCCAAGTGTCCGGTATTTTCGCTTTGGCGTTTGCTTTCTTGTCGTCAATATCCTTGCTTAGTTGATCTTGGATTTTTTTCCCGTGAGGAGGGGTCTGTGTCCGGGTAGCCAGGGCTGAGCTCAGGAGGATGTTTTGGCGGTTTGGGGTGGCAGGTCTGCAGCACAGAGTTTATCTGGGGAGGGAGCTGGCATAGGTTTGTAC
The DNA here is from genome assembly GCA_035590195.1 of Aviceda cuculoides. NCBI lineage: Eukaryota > Metazoa > Chordata > Aves > Accipitriformes > Accipitridae > Aviceda > Aviceda cuculoides. The sequence continues at coordinate 42,788,169 of JAVJGG010000073.1, read as the reverse complement.
AGCATAGGTCTGGCAGCCACCCCCAGCCCTCTTCCCCATTTGCACAACACTTGGGTCATGGAGTGGCCTCGCTGTTATGGCTCTATCTGACCCGGCAAGTCAGAGGCTCCTCCAAAGCCAGGGGATTGGGAAATAGATGCTCCAGCGATGAGTGTTAGGATTTTCAGAGAGGTTTGGTGTCTTAGATGTCCCAGTTCAGAGAAGATTTTGTCTTATCTTACAAGTCCTGCTTCCTGAGCTTCTCCTCAGCTCCTGCAAGCAGGTCACTTGCTGAGGTGCTGGTCGATGGGTTTAGGAGACCAGCATTACGTTCTTGGTAGAGCAGAGCGCAGAGTGGGACTCAACACCCCGAGCAGATGCCACGCCATAGCAAAAGGACCTTAAATCTGTTCACAGGCATAGCAGCTCTTCCAAATCACCCACACGTGGTCTTTAACCCCATGGTTGTTTAAAGCACTGAGGCATGAGTTCTGCCCCAAGGACAGTGTGAGACGGGGCAGTTGCTCAGTGGTCGTGGTGTATGGCCAAGGGAGCACCATGAGAAGCAGGTAGAGTGTGGACCTGCTTCAAATACCTGGGCTGGGTCCTGTGGGTCCCATTCCTGCACCAACTTGTGGGGCACTTGCTCTCTGCAAGCTCCTGGCCTTGTTAGGGTTGAGACATGGTTCCTCTCACCTGGGCTTTGGTTGGCAAATTACAGATATTTTTGGGGTGGTAAAGAGGTGAAGATAACTTTGGACCCAATTCTCATGCTGGGCTGCTTCTACACTCAGGGGTGAAAGAAACCTCCACCAAATCCCCAATCCAGAGCTTTCTTCCCTATTGCACTGTGGTTTGGCCAGGCGGATGCCAGCCCAGGATCAAGGATGAACCTATAGAGCTGAGTCTTCACTTTGGCAAATAGGGCCATGGTTTGTGGTGGGTCACACTGTCCTTCATTAGGTGGCAAAAGCCAGAGCCGAGGGCAGTGGCAGGGTCTCCCTGGGTTGCTCCAACCCATACAAACCTGGCTTAAATCCTGGTGGGAGTCCATCCTGAGGGTTTCTATGTGTAATGGGGCTGGTTGAACATCACCGTCCTGGCCAGCTGTGTACAGGTCGTCCCGCCTGTTGCGGTGGCTGTCCCCATGTCTGACAGATGAGGCGTGTGATGCCAGAGATGGCACCATCCTTTTTCTCATTAGAACTGCTGGGGGAAAAAAAAAAAAAAAAAAAAAAAGTCAAATTCTGAGAGTCAGCAGCCTGCCTGTGCGGTTGCAAAGCATTTTCCACGAGAAAACCAAAACCGATGTGCATTTGCAAGAGAGGCTTGGTGAGGAAAGCTGGAGGAGGTGTTGAGCGTGTCCTGCTTTGCTTGCGTGGGTCCACAGAGGACACAACCGCTCCACCTTGGCTTTGGGGCGTTGCTGTCTTTACCCTCAAGCCGTTTCCAAGATGCTCGTCCCTATGCGGAGTTGTTGGCTGCTCCCATCCCTTCCCCTCTTCCCCCTCTGACACTGCGAATATGAAAAGCTCAGGAAAACGTTCCTCTCGGCCGCTCGGCACGAGCCAGGGACCTCACCCAGCAGCTCTTGAACGGAGCCCAGAAGCCGTGGCCGAGCTTCCAACCTCTGTTCCCGCTCCCCTCGCTCCTGCCCCCTTTTCCTGTGGCTCTTCCAAGCTCCCTCCTCATACACCATCTCTGCCCATCCACAGGTGTTAGGGAAAAAGGGAAAAAAAACAAAACAAAACAAAAAAACCAAAACCCCACACCTTTCTGGAGCAGCCAAAAATCTGGCCGCTTGACTTTTTTTCCAGCTTTCCCTGATCTTTCCCATGCGCCCTGGCCTTTTTCCTCCGCCCCTGCCTGCATTAAGGCACTGCTGCTCGGTGAACTGCGGATGGAGGAGCGGCTGCAGGAGGAGGCGACGTGCCGGGAACTTTCGCACGGCCATTTTCGCCAGGGGATGGATTTCCTTTGATTTTTATCGATTTTTTTTTCTTTTTTTCTTTTTTTTTTTTTTCTCACTCTTTTGCACAAGTTCAGGAAGGTCTACAGCGAGTCGAGCCTGGCTTGGCTTCACAGGGTTGCGCTGTAGGTCAGCCAGGGCTGGAAATGCCGTCTGGAAAATTTATTGCTTCCTATTATGAGAGCTTTGGGAGCCGCGACGGGTTTGCGGGAGAGACGTGGGTAGCGCTAACGCCAGGTATGACCCCGGCGGGTGCGGATGGAGATGGGCTTTTATTCCCATTGCTTCTCCGGCTGCTTCAGGAAAGGGAAACAAATAGAGAATGGAATAATTGCTCCATCTGACCTCTGGCTGTTGAGGCAGAGGCTTTCTTTGGAGTGGGAACAGACGCAGGGGAAAAAATGCTATAAAGGTGAAATGAAAAAGTGGCGTAAAGGTAAAAATGCTGAGCCACGTCCCCGGGGGTCTCCACGAGTCCCTTCTTGCCACCTTTCGGTACGTCGGCCCGTGTTATCTCGCCGGCCTCGAAAACTTCAGCAGAAAGGTTCCCGTCAGAAAAAAAAAAAATGTGGTTTTGTCAACACTGAAATTTGTCTCAAGAATGTGTCCATCACAGCAAAATTTTCAGCTGGGAAGGGCTGGAATAAATCACTTCTCCTCTCCAGCCTGGGTTTAAATGCTTCCTCTGGGCTTTTGTACTTTGGAATTTAAATCTTATTGTTATTTAACCATATCAGATTTTTTTTTGGTCATTTTCAAAGTGAAGTGCTTTTATTTCTCCACGGTCATCAGTCAGTGATATCCAAAGGAAACATTTCACTGTTTTTCAGCAGAAATATTCATTCTGCTAACAGCATTGGCTTTTTGCTCCAATCACAAACCAATACAAACTTAACAGAAATTCTGTTTTCTGACCTATCTTCTGGGCTAACTGAGGCACAACCATGGTCCAAATTTCATGGCAATTCAGAGCCAGAGTTTATATTTTCAGAGTGCATGAAAGAAAGCAGCCTTCACCTCGTTTTTCAAACATCCTGACATGATGCAGCCAAAATCCCCGCAGGCTTTGGAAAAATGTGTGAGTTTGGTCCTTACAAAAGCCAGAGACCAACTGCAACATCCTGATCCAGAGCAAAACTTTCTTGGGTTCGTCCAACCAGCAGAGCTAGATACAGAAAAAAAAAAAATCAACCTGAGGATGAATAGGTAGAGACTTTGTCTTTCTGTCATTCAAATGACACGTTTGCTCTGGGGTTGTCATCCCCACTGTCCTGAAAAGTCCGCTCAGAGGTTTGCAAAGAAGCACGTTTTAGCAACAGACGCTGACACAGTTTTTTTCTTCTGCCTGTAAATTTTTTTTTTTTTTTTTTACGAGAGTTAAGGTTTTGGCTGCATTCTTACGATGCGAGCCCTGATTAGACCCAAACCTTGGATAATGCCCAAAGCTCTGGGTGAAGGAGGAAAATTTGCACAACTGTGATTTTTTTCTGGGTTAAGCTGGGGAGCATGGTGGGACCGAGAGGGAGCCTGACGGCCCTTGGCCAGGGCGGTTGGGTTGAGCAGCACTGTGGCCATTCCCAGCTGCTCCCTCCCGTCTCTGCATCGCAGCTCCTGAACGGGTCCCCTTGATACCATCAGCCACGAGTGGGGTTGTTGGTTCAGTTACTGTTTCTTGAGGAAACGGGCTGTTTCTGTGGCTGGGAACAAGACATGCTCCCTCCACCCACAAACCCAAGTCCTATCCCAGTACGTTGCTTCTGCCCTTGCTGGAAGGGGCTGGCCTGTCCCAAAGCACCTTAACACAAGAGACTTCTGTCCCAGCAGAAGTCCCCAGCCCAACCAGCACATCACCGAGGCAATGACACGACTGGGGTCCTTGGGTTGCTGAAGGCTCTGGAGACTCCAGGCGTGAAGAAGGAGCTCCAATGGGTGCTGATGGCCTCTTTCCCATAACGAAATGGAAGGCAACCTTGAAGATGCCCCAGTGAGATACACGCTTGGACCTCCCTGCAGCGCTTGGTTTACCTGGTCCTATCAATCAGGCATGTGCCTGGGGACGAGCCATTAGAAATGTCGAAGTTGCAATGCTGACTTGAACCAAACTTGTCAAAAATGAGCCCGAGTCCTCTTCCAAACCCATCAATCCCCCCCCAACCCTGTGTGCTCGGGGGGCCAGCAGCTCTGAAAGCAGCAAGGACAACGGCAGGACGAGGGAAAGGAGAACGCACTGGGAAAGGAGGTTGCCACCCCCTGAACCACATCTTCACGTTGGGGGTAAAAAAAATCTTTATTTAAAGCCACTTCCAGAACTGCGGTGCTCCACTAAAGGCATGGGGCTGCAAGGACCGGTTCAGCCATACCAGGGACACTAAAGAAATTCAAACCTGCCTCTTCTTCTGTGCAGCTGCAATGTTTTAAAGTGCCGCCTTCGCTTGCAAAGATAAGACCTCAGCGTGCCTTTCTGTGACTCTGCCATTCACTGGCAAAGCTGTAACGCCCCAGATCCCTTTTTCTCTCTAACTGCCCCGCAAATTACTGACTAATAAGAATAATAACAGAATTCGGCAGTTCTGCAGCGGACTTGCATATTATGCAAAAGGGGGAGAATATTTTCCAAGTCTAATATTTCCTTTTAAGCACTGCCTTTGCCACCCTTTCCATTACAAACTGCTTTCAAAGTGGATGGCACCCACAGCCACCAAGGGTGAAGATGTGTCCCGCATCCCATGTCTGAAGGTCAGAGAAAAAAAGTTAGTGAAGTTAGTCGAAGAAGAAAAGATACAAATTAAAACTGCGGCTTCAGTGTTTGCCCTCACGTTTTTGCTTCTCAGACATGGAATTCTGTAGTCTCCTGAGCCCAAATCCAACAGTTTCCAATAAGGTAAAAACTTGACATTCTTAATTTATTTCAAGTTTGTGACATTTGTCTCAACACAGTGATGTTGCTTCTTGGGTCTTGTTTTAGAAAGCAGGCTTATCATTTGAACAAAGATGCATTTCTTCATTTCATTTAGTTTTAAAACAGATCGAATGAAAATCCAAAAGGTGAAAATGAGAGAAGGAAATGAACTGTCAGCACAATACAGTACAGAGCTTCGTAGGTTTGTGTTCAGAGTGGATAATTATGGTTGCTGCTCGTCACTGACGTAGCAGGGAGACATTATACCAGGTCTCATTATCATTAGTGACAGCACTTATTTATTTCAATAGGACATCTAAGAGAAGTATGTATGGATCATTACTCTGAAACACAAGCGGTGCCTGTGCGGGGAGGTGGCTCCCAGCAGCCCCCAGAATCATACAAGTCTTCATCACAGCCCTTCCCCCTCTGTCCCTCTTTTATCCTGTCCCCCTCTTTTATTCCCTTTTCTCAATGCCAAACATAAACTCGAGGACGCGGGACGTTGCAGGGGTGGGTCGGGAGTGAAAAGATGCATATTACTGTTTTAGCCTGTGCCTTAATTTATGGCTAGAAAAGCTCTGTTTGCTCTCCAGTGTCTTCCTCGGGAGGAAGAAAACACAACTTGTTTATAGCTGTGTGCGTACTCCTGCCTTCCTCTGTTATTACCCACGCAGCAAAGGTTTTAGCATGCACACAAGCTGCTCGGATGGTGAAAACCCAGCTAGAGCATGCCGAAAAAATGCACAGGTCTGGCTCTGCCTCCCTCCCCCCCAGGCAATGGTTTGGGCAACGGGTGATGGTTTGGTGATGGGAACCACTCCATCCCTGCCGGTGTGATGGCCAGACTTGCTGGGCAGGAGGCTGGAGCAGGAGCAGATGTTGCTTGGCTCGCCCTGAAGCATGGATGCCCCAAAAAAACTTCCACCAGATGAGATTGCTGTGTGTATAAATAACCTGCACGGTTAGAAAGCAAAGGGCCTGGAAAGGCTGCATGACCCACGGGACAGGGACCACGCTGAGCTGCCTTTTATCTCTAAGTTGCTGCCCGCAGTCCTGCAGAGCCTGGAAGTTGTTCTCAGCTAGTTATTTTTAAATAACTAATAATACTTCTCTGCAGCTCCATCCTCCACCGGCTGAAGCGGGTGGGAGTTTCGCCACAGTTCTTTGATGGGAACGAGATCTTGGTGGCCGTCCCTCAGGTCTGATGGATCTCATAGGACTTGTCTTTTAGAAGGAGATGGTGTGACACGTGCTGGAAGCTGCAGGGTCCCCACTTGGGGGGCATGCACCCAAGGACCACGTGGTGGCCCCTGTGGAGGTGACCCACCGTGCTGTCTGCAGACCTGAAGGACCGTGCAAGCAAGGATGTCTCTGCCCCAGCACGCTGGAGGCCAAACCCGACCCCAGGAACATGCAGGCGTAACGTGGCCTTGGCTCGCTGCACGTTTTCTCCCCCTCAGAGGGGTCCCGATGGGAGATCTCCAGGGAGGTTGGGGCGTTGCTGGAGAAGATCTCCAGCCCTGGTGCTCTCCTCTGAAACCAGCTCCCTGTCTCCCCGAGTCCTCTGAGAGCACAAGCTTTGTCGGTGTGCTATGTGCTTGAGTTGAAGCGTGCAGCTAGGGTCGTGACAATTTAACTTCTTCAGAAGCTTATTCCCCGCAAAATACCACCCGAACGCTGCTTTCCCTAGTGTGGCATGTTCCCCCAAGGGTATGTTCATCCCTACACCTAACTTAGCTGATTACAAGGCTTTTTCCACCTGCCTATCGCAGACAACTGCTTGTGAACAGCAACTTAACTTATCACTGTGTACGAGTAAACAGTTTGTAACTTAAAACCCCCAGGAAAGTTACTGCAATGTGTCCAGAAACGCTATGTACCCCGGAGACCCCATTAACTATAGTGGGGTGGTGTCACACAGCCCAGTTCTGGTGTCAGCAGAGGCTCGCAACGCTCCGGGCTCTCCAGCAGCGCAGCCCAAGCGTTAGCCAGCGTGCAGCGGTGCAGGAGATGCTGCTGCTTGCAGGAGCGTCGGCGCGAGGTGCTGCGGCGAGCAGGAGTTGCCCCTCCGCGTCCCTTCGGGCTCTTTGGGAAAGTAGGGGTCTGACAGCCGAGTGAATGTCCTGCTTTGTCAGGACCGTGGATGAAAGTTCCCGATAAACCAGCCCCCTTGATCGAAACGTACATCTTCCCATGCTTTCTCCCCTCAAAGGCTGGGACTGATCCTTCCCGTGACTTCTCGGCTGCTGCTGTCGCTTCCTTCCTTCTCTTCCTCACTGGATCCTGGGGACACTTCTGCCTTGACTCTCCATTTCCATCTCAGCAGATACCAGGAGCCCCAATCCCCCTGGCGTGGCAATGGCAAGGCTCGCCAGGGATGGGGCAGGGAGGAGAGGCGACCCTCGAACTATCTGGACGGAGAATTTCTTCTCCACTTGCCTTAGGCTTCATGTACATTCCCATACTTCTTACTCCTTATTCCCTCTGCAAAGAAGCCAAAAAGGCTCCGTGTGTGCTCAAACCCCCTCCCCATCCTTCATCTGTTCTCTGCTCCCATCCACCAGCTTGGAGAAGGTGCACAACCTCTTTCAGAGAAAGTCTTGCCTGGGGGTGCAGCAAAGCAGGAGCTTAGAGCAGTTTTTTCTCACTAGTGAGCCTTCCCTCTTTTTTTTCCTATTTTTTTTTTTTTCCAGCAGCAACCAAGGAGCTTTTGCCAAAATGTGTTTTCCACATGTTCCCTATTAGTCATGCTCTCTGTCTTACAAATCTGTTACCAGTGCCACTAACTGATGCTATTAATTTACTTCCAACCGGCTCAAGAGCTCAGCAGCAAAATTCCAGGCAGCGTTCCTAAAACCAGACCCGGCGGCTTGTTTGGATTTAAAACCAATGCCCCTTTCTTTCCTGGTGTATACATATATATATCCATATAGCACCTTCCCTCTTTCTTCCAAGGCTGGGCGAGGCGCAGAGGGGCCGGGAGCGGCGGTGGGACCATCCGTAGGGGCGCAGGCAGCTCGGACAGGACCTCCCGGCGCTGGGTGCCCGGTCGAACGCAGAGGCGGGGTTTGACAGAACTTTAAATACTTCCCTTGAGCTCTGGTTTCCAACTGCTGGAGCATGGCCGGACCGAGGCGGCGGGAGTTTATCTAGGGCAAGGCAGAGGGCTGGCGGCACAGGAATGTCGGCGGAGGAGGGAAAGCCGCTGCGAGAAGCACCATGTCTCTGTAAGTAGATTTTTTTTCCTCATTGTTTCCCCTGCAGTTTGAGCAACGGTGGGGGAATTGTGCAGAAAGGAAGGACGTCCAGCTAGCACAGATGGTTTTTTTGTATTTTTTTTTTTCCTTCTGCTTATTTTAGACTCAGGTTTTAAAGTTTTCCCAGTTCCAACAGTTGTGGCTGCGACTGCACAGAGGGGTCAGTGGGTTTTGGGAAGTACCCGTGATGAGAAGGTAGAGCCAACAGCTCATTCCTGTACCTGGCTACACGCAATTTTCACTACTTTAAGTGCTGCTGATGGGTTGAGCGGTCCAACTCCTCCTTTGTAGCTGTGTTGAAATGAAACTTGTACCCCGTGTGCGTTTCATACGCTGCATGTCAGCTAGTCTGGAGGTGACGTGAAGATAGATGACTGAATGAATGGATTTCAGAGCCACAGGGATGGTGAGTCCTCTCATGAGATCTCTCCAGCAGATCATTTAGCTACATGAACCACCTAATCTAATCCATCTACCTGCTGCAGATCCACAGAGATTTTTCTCCCCAGGGAGCTGGACTGTGTAACTTCCCTACTGCATAGCGAAATTAGGTCTGAAGCATACAGAAGACGCAAAAATCCATTTTCTGTGCTTTGATGGTTGGCGTTGTAAGGACATGAGACATAGTCTTTTCCTAGTACCATCCTATTCATCAGCAAAAGCAATGTGAACAAATCCTTCCTTGGAAGCTTGTTTGCCTTGTAACTGATTCCAAAATATAATGGTGTACTAACCCCCCCCCCCCCGCCCCCAGCAATTAAAGGCATCTCATAGTACAGTCTTTCTAGCCAGTGAATCGCAAAAAGCACTGGAAGTTTAACTGAACTGATTGTAGGAAGAGTTTTTAACTCATTTCCTTCAGCTCCTGCTTTCAAATACGGTGCCAGGAGAGTGGGAGGACACGCAGGAGCGTAATGTCAAGGTGTGATCATACCCAGAGGTAACAGCGGGGGCCCGGGGGCGCAGAAACAGCTCGAGGCTGTTTCCTGCAGATGTTCCTGCAGATCCAGATGTGCACAGAGGGCAGAGCCGCAGTGGCAATGGCAGGACCAACGGCTCGGGCTGGTGGCTGGTAACCAGAGGTGGCCTTCTCAAAGCAACAACGCACCATTGCTGTTATTTTGCAATTTCTTTCCTTTTCCTTGGCTCAGGAGGTTTGTGAATGTTTTGAAGCAATGCTGTCGGGTGCTCCTTTCTAAAATGTGTCTGCCAGAGGAGGCAATGGGGGCTTTGCTAATAACCCTGACTAATATCAGATCAAAACTTGGATATTTACTCCAAAAGCCATCATTACTTTGGTCACACCCTCCCTGCCCCAGCAAACAGCTGTTGGGAGGCAAGTCTGAGCTTTGGGAATTGTGTCCTTGAGTAACACTTGCAAAACGGTAAATTACCCTCAGTGTAGACATCATAAATGCTTTAGGTGAGCACTGAAATTATAAATGAACTGCTCTACAGAACACTTGAAGCCTGTGTTTTAGAACACTTTGGGTCTTGCAATTAAAAGGGGATGCAAGTGGGAGCTGGTGGGTGGCTGAACGCCCGCATGGGGCTGGCCAAACTGGGGCCGACGTGTGCTCAATCCAAGCCCCATCCCTGCCTCAGCTGGACCCAGATGGTCCAGCAATGGATGCGCCGTGTCCCGCAGTGGGCCATCGCTGCACCCAGTGGGGTCTTCCCTTCCCAGCTCCCCGGCAGCTGGAGCTTGGCCGAATGCCTGGGTTAATCCTGCAAATCGTTTAATGCCCCATTTTGCCCATATCTAAATGAAGACATAAATCAGAGGAAGGGTTAAAGACACTTTAAAGTGTATCCACCGAGTCTAAAGAAGCAGACGGGGGATGGTTTCCCATCTCACCCCTGAATAAACCCAATTTTCTCAATAAATAAAAAATAGCTCTATGGGGATCACTTTCCATGTTCTTCCACAGTGGCTGAATTGTCCTGAAATTGCAGCAGGAGCGTTTCTGTACCGACTGCTGGGTCCAAGGCATCACTTTTGGGGCAGGAGGTGGAGATTCTGGCCCCAACAGGTTTGAGGGCTGTTGTTATTCACCAGGTAAGTTGAGGGCAGAGAGGAGAACTTCCCCACCTCTTCTTTGGGCTTATTACCCAGCCTGGAGTGAGCTGTTTCTCTGCTCCCTGCCTCAGTTTCTCCAGCTACAGGACAAGAATAACACCATCTGCAGAGTGCTCCCACAGTCTCGGTCTGGCGTGTGAAGACTTGGGGGTTTGGGTTCGCAGAGGATTTGTTTGATCTAGAAATAGCAGGGTTAGAAAATTCCATCTGCCTGCTCTCGAGAGCCCTCGACAGCAGAAGAATTTCACTGCATCTTGAGCCTCGGACCGCGCTGCTGCCTCCCGGGGCAGCACGAAGGCGAGTGCTGAGCAAACCAGCGCTGTTTGGCTCCAGTCCTAAGAAGCAGCGTGAGCAAAATCGCGTTCCAGAAAGGCTCGATGTGGAGAACAGAACAAGGCACGTTTCCCTTCTTGTTCCCACCTGGGGCTGTGCCCATGGCTGGTGCTGGTGGCTGCTCCCACCCTGCGACTGGGATGGGCGATGGGGTCAAAACCCGGCTTGTGCCACGGGAACCCGAAGGCATAATTTTGTGTCTCCGTATAAAAGCGGTGCAAAGCCAGGTCAGGACCGGGCATCCAAGCGGTCCAAGAATGCCATGTCTCATGGCATCATTTTTCCTCCTGGATGTTTACCTCCACTCAGCCACGCTGACCCAGCATGGAGGGGTAGGTTTGCTGTCCATACCCTTCCAACGTATGGACAACAGCTCCTTTCTCTTCCTCCGCTTGATCGTGGAGGGCTGGAGGGGAGTAGCCTGTGCCGGGCCAGCTACTGCTGAGCCATAACACACCGTTGCCATGTGCTACCCCATGCTAACCCACTCGTGTCCATGCTCGTGTGCTTGGGTCCTGCATCTGCCACCAACACATCTCTTTGCTTCTGGGTGCAGTAGTAGGCGTCAGTTCATGGGTGGGATTGGGCTGGCAGATGCCTAATTTACCGCCTGGCATCAGGTGTCTGTGTGGAAACGAGGTGGGTAAACTCCATAACGAGCCGGAGGATGGTTCAGAGGAGGGATGCAGGGGAGCAGAAAGGATAAGGCCATTCTCTGCTGTTCCCCACCACAGTGCTCTTTGGGTCTGGGTGCTTTCCTTATTGCTCTCATCTCCAGGTATCTGTCAGGGCTGCTGCCAGTCAAGCAGTAAAATTGCCTTCTGCCTTTCATGCTGCCTGGGGTCACCCAAGGAGCTCGGGCTGAGGCCCCATTGCAAGTTAAGCTAAACACAAAATGGTTATTACAAAGCTCTTCCTCTCCAGCTGTCCAAGTCTTCTTCTAATAAATGAATGTTTTTCTCTGAAAGTTTTTCAAGGTTTATTTTTAAAACAGTCTGCATTTGATTAAACTTGTTTTGTTTTGTTTGTTTTGTTTTGTTTTTGCAAGAGGAACTTAAAAGGGCCATCAGCCTGTAAACATAAATATTCCCATTCTTTTGCTGATTCTTTGCATTTTTCCGTGTTTGCTAATGAAAGATATTTCAGCAGTGCAAATCTCCGTGATGCGGGCAGCATCCTCTACTCCTGCTTTCAGCTCAGGCGCTTGAGCCCACGGTGTGCAAGCAAGAGGTTACCACAAGTTAAACACCTTTTTGTGGCCTAGGTGCCTTCCATGGTGCCTTGCGTTCACTTTCACAGTCACCCAAACCCTTCTTACAGCTGAGCCATGTCTTGAAACAGGCAACAAAGCGGGTAACGGCGAATCTAGTAGGTGCTGTGGCTTGTTGCGTTATTAATCTGTGTTTATCTAGTACCACCAGGTATCCCTGCCCCCGATTACGGTGCTGCAGCACGTCCCCGCACTGGCCACGGCTCGTTCCCCAGTGCTGCGCTCTCATGGTCGGCCCCATGTCGTGGTCCCTCACAGGTCCTGGGGCGGTGGGCTGCAGCAGTGAAGGGGTCTCTTTGAGATAAAATGACTTCATCTGTCACAGACGTGCCAATGTCACAGCCGTATCGCTGACTGCAGCCGCAGATGTTAACTTACCGCCATGTTTTTTTATCTCCCCCTCTTCCTGCAGGTTATAACTGAGCAGCCCTTATGACCAACATGAGCTGGAGCTTTCTAACCCGCCTGCTAGAAGAGATTCACAATCACTCCACCTTCGTGGGGAAGGTCTGGCTCACCGTGCTCATCGTCTTCCGCATTGTCTTGACAGCGGTGGGGGGGGAGTCCATCTACTCCGATGAGCAGAGCAAGTTCACCTGTAACACCAAACAGCCCGGCTGCGACAACGTCTGTTATGATGCCTTCGCACCGCTGTCACACGTCAGGTTCTGGGTCTTCCAGATCATCATGATATCCACCCCTTCGGTCATGTACCTGGGCTATGCCATCCACAGGATCGCCCGGTCGGCGGAGGAGGAAAAGAAGTTCAAGGGATTCAAGAAGAAGAAGCAGTTTGCTTTGAACTGGCAGGCAGTGCGCAACATGGAGGACCCGATGGAAGCTGATGAAGAGGAGCCCATGATCTCTGACGACACGGCAGAACGTGAGAAAGCCAAAGCCAAGCCCAAGAGCAAAGAGCAACAAAAGCACGATGGGAGGAGGCGCATCCAGCAAGAAGGATTGATGAAAATCTATGTCTTCCAGCTACTTACCAGAGCTTCATTTGAAGTTTGCTTTTTGATAGGGCAGTATTTGCTCTACGGTTTTGAGGTAGAAGCCTACTACGTCTGCAACAGAGTCCCTTGCCCTCACACCGTGGACTGCTTTGTGTCCCGGCCAACAGAGAAGACCATCTTTCTCCTGGTGATGTATGTCGTGAGCTGCCTGTGCTTATTGCTGAACATGTGCGAGATGTTTCACCTGGGGTTTGGGACCATCCGAGATGCCATTCGCAACCGGAAAATCAACAGCTTTAGGCAGCCTCCCTACAACTATGCCTACGCAAAGAACATCTCCTGCCCTCCTGAGTACAACCTGGTAGTGAAATCAGAGAAGTCCACCAAGATCCCCAACAGCCTGATGGCTCACGAGCAGAACTTGGCTAACGTCGCTCAGGAACAGCAATGCACCAGCCCAGACGAGAACCTCCCAGCAGACTTGTCCACCCTTCACAAACACTTGCGAGTGGCCCAGGAGCAGTTAGATATAGCATTTCAGAGCTACAGCAGCACCCAGGCCAACACGCAACCTTCTCGAACCAGCAGTCCTGCCTCGGGTGGCACAGTGGTCGAGCAGAACAGGGCCAACACCGCCCAGGAGAAACAAGGTGCTAAACCCAAGGCCTGCTTGGAGAAAGGGAGCTCAAGCAGTAAAGATGGAAAGACGTCTGTATGGATATAGTTTCGTCTAAAAAGAGAGAGGGCAGCGTAAGTGGAGTTTTTTATTTTGGTTTGTTTCTGTTTTTCGGTATTGTCTTGTGTTCGTCTCACAGGCACAATTTTTATACGGAAGTCAAGAGATAAAAGGAGTTTCAGACCAATTTAGTGCTGTCTTCCAGTGCGTTAACAAAAGACATTTCTTCCCTGTTTCCAACATGTTCTCCAGCCAGGAACCTCCAGTGAGCAACAGCAAAACCCCCGCATCTCCCACCCCTTCCGTCACCACCAGAGCCCCCAGCAGAGACTGACAATGTGCTGTGATGGGAAACGGAGCTGCTGGTGGCTCAGGAGAGAAGTCAGGCTGACAGCGAGCAGCTCCCCTCCTGCACGGCAAGGCTAGAGTGCTGTAGGTCAGGCAGTGTTTAATTACTAAATATCCTTAATCAAAATTAATTTCTGACCCCTTGATAAGAAAAAACAACTGACATATTGCATGAACCTTCATGACACGCTTACAGCTGATGTCCTGCCTGAATTGGTAGATGCTCTAGCAGGCATCGCTGGAAACGAAGGCATCGTTTGATGCTGTGAGCCATGAGCTGGCATCCAAATCAGGTTATGGGCAGAAACACAGCGATTCTCTTACACAGGGAGACCTAAAAGCATAGCACAGCACTGAAGGTTTTCGTCTTTTATTCCTCTGCGTCGAAGCAAAAAGCAAATACGATCAAACACTACGCAGCAGGAGCGGGCAGTGACATTGCGTCGTACTGGTGCCTGTGTAGCACTTGCTACAGATGTGATGGGAATCGTTGCAGTTACAGTGTTTTTAACAAACTGCTGCTTCACATCATCAGAAAGTGCCTTTATGCAACCAGGAAAACAAAATCATAAGGGGTTTAGACTTCTTTATTTGCTGAATTTTAGTAGAGATTGGAAGATCAGTGTTGGCAAATTTGTTTTTCTGTTTAATCAAACCCTTATAAATAGTGGCAGATGGCAGATCTATGCGTAGTGTGTATATGATGTGTGTGTGTGTGTACATGTACGTATATATACAGACACATATGAACATGTGTGTATGAATATAGACATAGAGAGATATATATAAATGTAATATCAACCCTCCGGTAATTTTACAGCCTTCCACCTCCCCTGGGAAAACCCAGCTGGTCCAGGACTACAGCTGATCTCATCCTGGAGCAGTCTTTGGGTTTCCAGCCTCCAGCCCCACCTGGGGAACTGGCAGGTTTCACACACTTGGTTGGGGGCCTCAGCAGAAGATATGGCTTCAGCAGGGACAGGACCAGGACAGTAGCAGGAAGTTTTTCATTAGTTTATGGGGAGCTTTTTCAGCTTGACTTGGTTTTAGGGTGGTTTTCATGCAGCTACAGGAATCTGGGGGCATGTTAAAACCAAGCTGCTGAGCTCCAACGCTCCTGCTAGGGCTGAGGATGTGCTTTGGCGGGGTGGTTTCATCCCGTGTCTCTTGCACAGCTGCAAGGCTGTGGCTTTGTACTCCTCCAGGAACACAAAATAGAAAGAAAACCTCATCACTGGGAGCACAGGGAGCATCTCCTGCCGGATGGTAGAGGCTGAAACCAGACACTGCTCCATTCTGCTGCATCTCAGAGCAGGTCTCATCCCTGAGATGTTCCCAAGATGCCTGTGGCTTGGCAGATGCTCTCACAACCTCCCAAGAGTCCAATGGTTGATTCACCACCATGGAGAACCCAAATAGGCAGAGCCTTCAGGATCAAACCTAACACAAAAAAAGTAAATCCTCACCAAATACAGCACCATCCCTGTGCTGAGCTGTTCCCTCAGGGCCATGCCAGCCACCCAAAGTCACATGCATGTCCCTGTGACGGTATTTTTCATCCATTGGATCTACGTGACTTCTTGCTGGGCATCTTTCTTATGTCCTCGAGATCGGGCCCTGAAAGCCTTGAGGATGCGTGTTCCCTAGGTGGCTGGGCCCTTTGGCCAGTCTTGGGAACAGGCAGAGAACTTGGGTACGGCCTTCAGCTCCTGGGAACCTCAACTAAGCTGTGCCATGCCGTTAGAGAACAGTGCTGGCAGCAAAAAAGTGGGTTTAAAAAGAAAGCAAAGAAACATCCTACAAGGTATCCAGCTGTAAATATTCACTATGGCTTTGTGTAACAGTCTGGGAAAGACTTTCAGGTTTGTTCCTGGTCCTGCTGAAGGCATCGGTAGAATGCCTGGAGTGCTGCCTGCCCTCGCTGCTAGAGGTCTTCCCCTTGAAAATGGACAACCACGTCCAGGAGGAGGATCAGTGCATCCTCCCAGCAGCAATGGTCAGGAGTAACACACATCTGCTGTGTGGAGAGATGGCCCTTCTGCCGTGAAGTTTGAATGAAAGGCTCGGAAGGGTCACACCACGGTGGTGGGGAGACAAACATATCCAACTGTGCTGTTGCTCCTTATCCCACGTGCGGGAATGTGCTCTCCTCCTGGGCTGGGCTGCACCGAGCAATGCAGGAGAGGCTGGTTGCTGATGGTGCTGCTACCATGAAGATAAATGCATGCAGGTCCACAGCCCAGGGCTGCTGGGGGGGACAGCAGAGGTGCTGCTGGGTGGAAACTTGCTCCCTAGCAATTACAGCTGTCCAGGGCGACAAGCTTGTCCTCCACATCGATGTGACTTCTCCTTTATCGCCAGCCCTGCGTCCCATGGGAAACAGTGTGTATTTAAAGTCATGATCCCAAGGGAAGGATGGAAACTCTGAGAGCGATGGTTGGATGCCCCCTGGGTTTTTCTGATTCCTTTTTGATGAGCAGCAGTATGACAGCCCTGGGTAAACTCATCCTTCCCACGCAATGCTGGAAGGCGCTGTGCTGTGCAGGAGTCCGGATTTTGGATTTCTCCTGCCCGTACCAGTGACACCTCCCCAACAATATGGCTGGTCAGTGCCTGATGGGAGCAGATCCCTGGGCTCCATGGCTGCAGGTGCAGAGACACTTAGAGCAACGGGGCTGGAAAGAACCACGGATCTTCTCCCCAACTTGCCACCATCAAATGCTTCCTTAATGGATAACACGAACCCCTCTCCCCACAATCCCTGGCGTCTCCCTTCCTCAGCAGCCATGGAGAACATCTCATGCCTTTAACGGCTGCAGAAACTTTTGGCTGTTTGAAGACTGTTTTCATCCTCCTCAAGTCTGCTTTAAGTTAAACAACTCCAGTCTCATCAACCTTTCTCCAAGGGCTGCTTTTCTATCATGGTTTTCCTTGGTGTCTTTGAACCACCACCAGCCAGTCCACATCTTCCCAACGGTGTGGCAGTGCTGGTCCTCAGGGCACCTTCCCACTCTGCTCCTTTTCATGCACCCATCTGCCATGCTGGTCCTCCCCAAAACCCCATCTTCTGCAGGCATGGGGGTTGCTCCCCTCTTCAGGTGTGTGCTGGTACAGTCGGGATCTTCCTGCTGCCCTTCAAACTGCCTTTTTATTTTCACACCGCAGACCCGGTGCACCAAGGGGGTTTTGAATGATCTGTCAGTCCTGCAGCAGATTTGCAGCCTCCTCCTGGCTGGTGTCACCATCACATTTAATACGCACACACTGTTTTCCATAGTGAGAGTCAATAATTGCAATATTGACAAGTACTAGAGCCAGGGCGATCAATACAGCCTCCTCATACGGCAGGGACACAGGGTAACTGCTCTCTTGACTGTCCTTCCAGCCAGCCCCGCTCATCTATCCAGGCTTGAAATACTTCCTTGCATAAAATGCTTTGCAAATGGGAGCTGATCTTGCTTTCCAAGCCTTTTGACAGGGACAGAAGCACAAGGGCACATTCCCAACAGGACTGCTCTGGTGTCATGGGCTGCCTGGGAGAGACGCAAAGTGGCCTGCAAGGTTCCAGCCAGCCTGGAGGATACCGCTGACTCCTCTGAGCCTGGGGAGGAGGGACCCCAGTTCTCCCAGATTCCATCTGAGCCACACACAGGAGCCAGCGTGAGTCAGACAGCCCTAGAAGTATAAAGGATTATTATTATCATTACATATACTGAGTTGTTCACTTCCCCCCTTCCTCCTGCCCTCCTTGGCCTCTAAAGCCTTTAGGATATTGTGATTTTCCACCGAGTCACTGCCACAAAGGCAACCACCATGCATTAATGTCTCTGCAGGAGCGACTCCTTTCGGGGCAGGAGCAAAAATCCCCTCTTTATCATGTCGGTTTGGTAAGGAAGAGGAAAGCGAGGTGAAATAAGCATAACCACAAGCAAAAAACCCATCACAACCATTACAAACTAAACCAGTGTCTCGAGAAATTTCAATTAGACGACAGGCAGCGTTGGCCACAGAAGAAATGTCAGTAGTATAATTAATGCTTTGCTTTTATTTTACAGGCTAGTAGTTTTGTTCACACACAAGACGGGTTTAGCTTTGTAGCTGAACTAATCATAAATGTTGACTCTCTTGCTAAACTTGGTTGGATAAAGTGCCCATGCTTATATTTCTGTTCTTACCATTAAGGGCCAGGAATGTCCCACATAAAAGCCAGATTACCTTGTTGCTTGCATTGCATTCCACTGGGAAATACTTGAACTTAACTCAAGGCCATAACCAGTCTGTGCTGTTACGAAGTTTCTGGGATTGTTATTTTTTGTTGTTGTTCATTTTTTTATGTACTAACTGTATTTGTACTAGAAATTTTTTGAGTATGAGGTTGAATCTGTAAGTAATTTTCAGTGTAAATGTTACATCTGGACTGTAGTTAGAATATTAAACACTGGTCAAAAGAGAAAGATACATCAGTCCAACTCTTCAACTGACTATTCCACATCCATTACTAATAAAATGGAATAAAACTTACATTTTGTTACAGTACGTAAAGTGTGTGATATTTCCAAGAGAAGGGCACTGAGTGTTGATGACAAGAAATTCTACTTAATCTATTATTTGCCTGTTTTAGCCATGTAAGAGCTCTGTTTTCCCAGATATGGCTATAAATCAGAGCAAAATATTTTTGCCTTAAGAAGCAGCTGACCTTCTAGTTGTTTGGGATGTGTTGTCTCTCTGATGAATCACTGCCTACAATTCCTCCAGGCATGGAGCTTAAACTGCTCAGGAAAGCCTGTACATTCAAAAGCAAGAAAACTTTGCAGAAGCTGGGAGAAGCCGGTGATTCAAGCTGAGCAAACGGTGGGAAAGCACTTGTGAGAAAGCCTGCCTTTCTGAACGACCTCAGTCTTTGCTCCTCCCATTAAATAACAGGCATATTCACTCATTACCCCTGTCCAAAGAGTCTTCAGGAAACAAATTCTGCTCAGAAACATGTGGGCTTTGCTGTTTCTCTGGCAGTTGTGGTATCTTTACAACTTCTTTGGCATGAGCAGGACCAGCTCCCACCAAGAGACAGAGAGGAACAGGATCCTCTGACGAGTCCACGAGGCAGGTCAATAGTCAGAAACACTTCAGCCTCACAGGTCGCATCCTTCGCAGCGCTACATAAAACACCCCAAAGAAAGGAAATCTTTGCCAAATATCAAGGTGTCTTTCAAACTAGCAAGGTCTGAGAAACAAGGTGAATTTATCCTTGCTGTTGGCTGCCGGCTCGGTACCAGACTTACTCAGACGTAGAAGCACCCATGGGTGGCTGACCTTAGCTGGACGCTAGCGCGAGGCACGCTCAGGCAGAAACGAACCCTGTAGCGAGCCTTCCTCGCCAGCAGCCTTCATCCCTCGCTGTCAGGCTCCCTCGACGTCTCTGTGCCCCAAAGCCACGTCCTGCCCCAACGGCTTGGGCAACCGCCATCAGCGAGTGAGGAGCAGCCTCACCTCTTGTCCCCAGGTCACCTCCAAATTGCTGCTGGGGAGCGTGGTGGGAACAGTGTCCACGGAGGGAGGGCAGAGCCGGAGGGCGATGGGGCCCCTGAGCCTGATGCTCAGCAGAAGGAGGGATGGCAAAAGCGGCCTCCATCTGCTTGTATTTTGGGAACACACAGTGCAACTGCAAAAAAAACCTCATTTCTTTAGAAAGCCAGGCTGAAAATACCAGTGACTCTCCAGCATCCCATTCTCTCTGGGATCACAAGACCCATCTTTTTTATTAGCTGCTCCACACTGCGGACAGTATTCCTGTCAACAGCATCTCACTAGCTCCTAATCACTCCCTCTAGGGAAATGCCAGTAACAGCTTTACCTTCATTTTCAGCCCTGCTAGCACAGAACAGCCCCTTTGGTGCACAGACTCACTCCTTGCAAACTCGGCTGCCACTTTGCTTTATTTCTGCATCCAGCTTGTTGCCCTTGCAATTTCCCCCCGTCTTCACCGGCCTCCACACAGCCACAATCTGTGTTTTCCTCTCCAAGACTGTGCGATATTGTCCCCATGCCAGAAGTGCTGCTATGGTTTACCGCAGCCCAGCGTCCCAGCTGTTGGCTGCCCGCAACTGAACTCCTGGAGCGCAGCTTGGGGAATATTTAATGCGCAGGGTTAGGGTTGAATAATTGCAGCTCACGTGGTTTCGTGGATGAGAGCTCATGCTTAGCACCTCGAGAAAAAGCTGGAGAAAAGGAGTTTATTATACCGGCATTAACCCCCAGGGCTGGCTGCAGAGAGACAGCAGTTATCCCCGCTTTATGCTAGCGAAGCTGAGTTATGGATGGATAAATGCTGAGGACGAGCCCTTGCGGGTGGGAGCCACGGGCTGTCCTGCTGCCCCAGCAGCCAGCAAGCCCCAGACACGGCAGGGTTTCGGGCAGTGGGAGAGCAGAGAGTGGAAATCTGATGGAGCAAGAGGCTGCCGGCGGCTTGTGCAAATGCCCAGGGACTGGTGAGGGACAGAGAGAGAACCTCTGTCCTTTTTCACCATTTTCTTAGCTGTGAGAAGGGTTTCTGCGTTGCCCCAACACACCTGCCTGGATGGGAGATGTTCCACTGAGGGGGAATTTCGGGGGATGTCCCCTTTGGGATAGGGCTTAGCCGGGGACGTTGCATCTTGTCCCCCTGCCACCCCACACTGCCAGCTCTCCTTCCACAAACACCGCTAGAAATGCCGAACAAAGCTGGTGGGGGACAATTCACCAGGCTGACGTGGGTGCAGTATCGTGAATAAGAGGGAGCTGTAGCTTTCGCGGTCTCACCGTGAGGTGGAGAGCCTCAGGGACAGAGGAGAGACTGATCCCCACTACCATTAGATGCCAGCACGGAGCTGGTCCCCCCGGGACCACTTGGAGTCCGTGGGGAGAACAGGCACTTCTTCGGTGCAGCTGATGTGATCCAGTTTACGCAGAGGCTTCAGGGTGAAACTAAGCATCCTGAAAGTGTCTTTTTATCTCCATCACCTACAAGGGAGCCCAGCCCGCTTGGGTGTGGATGTCCACATTTGGGTAGGTGAATTCCATATAGGAGAGGGCTGGTTTTCCAGTATAACTTTAGATACTTTTACACCGGAGACTCTGGCAGAAGTCGAGTAAGAATTGCACAGAACGTGCTTTTCAAAAATTCCCCTGCCTCTGCCAACCTTGCTCAGCACGAGGGCATTTTGATGCTCCTAAAGTGCCTTCAAAGTACAGATATGGAGAAGAGAACTCAGGACATAGACTCCTTTTATCGTGTTTTCCTTTTTGTTCAGTTGCTGAGCTGAGACTGGGGCTTCAGAGGGCAGGAGGGAGAGGATCTGTGACTGCGGTTGGGGACTTTAAACACAGTAGACAAGTCCATATAATGCCACCCTTGCTGCTTGAAGCACAGCAAGTCAGATGCACCCTCTGCTCCAAACGTGGATACCAGCAAGGGAGATGACATTACTCGGTCTTACAGTATTAATCCTATGGGAGAGTATCAGCCAAACGCAATATTGCTGTCATGAGCAAAGGCAGGTGGATTTGATCCCGCCAGAGGTGGGTCCTGCTGTGCTAGCGGGGTTTAAAGTCACTGTAACTTCATCCAAACAGCGATGGATTTGGAAGATGGGGAAGAATCACCCTATGTCTGCCAAATTAACGTCACGGAAAGCTCTGGGAATGACGTTGTCCCTCTGACCAGGTGTCAGGTCCCCTACTTTTAGTTAAGACAGACACACACTGAGCGAGGGCTGGCACAAACCTTCCCTGGAGTCTCAGCGTCGGAGGTATTGACCACGCTATGGCTTTCCCCCAAACCACCCCCTGGGCCAATTTAGTGCACTAGACTGGCACAGTTGTAGTTTCTGACCACTGAAATGTTTAAATACTACTTTACCGGTGGTATAGCTCTGTGCTAAAAGAAAAGAAAAGCCAGAGAAAAGTGAATAAAAGCCGTAGGCAGCAGAAAACCAAATAAAGGCTCAAACTGGCTTCCTGGTTCTTTTCCATTTTCACTTTTCTTTCCACCGCCACCCTTTCAAATATGCTCTGTGGGGTTCGATACAACACGTGAGATAGTTAGGAGGCAGCACAGGCATGCATTGAGAGACACGGCAAAGGGCTGCTCGTGGGATGGCCACTGCTTGTCCCCCTCTCTCGGTGGGGGCAGCAGGGATGTGGCACCAGGTAAAGAAGAGCCAAAGCTGGATCCAGCTGTGGGTCTAGAGTGCCTGTTGGACCCTGGAGTCTCAGCCCAGCCGTGCTTCCAGATACACGACTTTCCCTCTTCTCCTGGACCTCTAAAAAGCAAAGCACAGCTCCTGCTCTTGGCACGTTCCCACTTTTAGGGAGAGAAAAAAAAAAAAAAAACAAACCACAACGGCCATCATCTCTTTGCATCTTCAGCCCCGGTTTACAGGAAGGCAGGTTTCCTCAGCCCCATTTTTTACACACAGCACGTGCCAGCAGAGCACGTTTGCACGCCAAGGTCACCTCGAACCACTCCAGCTGCCCATTTTCAGGTTTCTCCACCTGCTCTGCCTACCCAGCTGCTGCCAGACAAGCATCGCCTCCGAGCAGGGCCAGCGCCGAATTCGGGGGGGGCGAACGTGCCACCGCCGGCAGCACATCTGTCCCCGCCACGCACGGGGATACGCGATAAGGTTATCGCCGCTGGGGCACGCGGGGAAAGCCCGGTCCTGCCCGAGGACCAGCCGGCCGAACACGCCGTCTGCTGCCGTCGCGTTCGCAGCTCCCGAAAAAACGAGCCCCTCGGCTGGGGGTTTTAGGTTCGGTTGGGTTTGCGCCGGGGCTCGGCCTGTCCCCGCGAAGACCGACGGCGGCTCCTTTTTTTGCAGGGTTCATTTTGGGTCAGCCGAGCCCCCCTCCCCGCAGCGCTGCACATGTGCTGGCGTTGGCAACAGCAAAGGGCGGAATGGCCTTAAACCGAATTTGCGGCGACCGGAGAAAAGCAATCACGAACGACAGGCGTGACCCACGGCCATTTCTTGAACTTTGGGATGAATTCCAGCCTAAGGAGCTGCAGATAAACCCGGGGCTACCCGGGCCCTTCAGAGTCCGCTCCCCACAGCGCTAACGAATGTCAAAAGAGGCGAGGGAACAGCACCTTCCCCCCCCCCCCCCGCTTTTAACACAGGGGTTTTATTTCTGTGCGGTGTGGCTTACTAGAAATTCCCCCTGTGGAACGCTATCGTTTATTGCAGAACGCAGCTGATGACAGTTTCCCCGAGAGCGTTAAAAAGAGGATGGGGGCAGCCGATGGGTCCTACAGAAAGAGAAGTACCGGGGCGTTAAAATTGAGTGGAAAACAGGAACTTTTGGAGCGGCAGCGTTTCCCTTCGTGCTAGCCAAAGCACGACTGGAGAAGAACGGGTACGTACCCTATTTTTCTGTGGTTTCCAGGGAATTAAAGGCTCAGCGGGATAAGGAATGACTAAGGGGGGGGGGGGGGGTGTCAGGAGCGCGGGGGGCAGCCCACAACCGCGGGAGGTGGTTTTATTTTTAAGCTGTTCCCTTCACTTTCTCCAGGGCAGGGCCCACCCTCGGGGCTGCCGCCGTCCCTCGGCGCAGCGGGGCGGGCAGAGCTGGGGGGTGCCTCGGCACCGGCACCGGCTCCGCCATCTCCGCCCGATCGCTGCCGGGACCCGGCAGAGACCGGGGCGGGCCCGTGGAGGGGGCGGGGCGGGCCC
>JAVJGG010000073.1:42741489-42756654 GCA_035590195.1 Aviceda cuculoides | reverse complement strand
GTTGTTGGGGGGTTTTCTTTTTTTCCCCCCCCCCCCCCCCCTTTTTTTTTTTTTTTCCTCCTGGAGGCAGTGTTTGATTTCGTAGTTGTGGTGTTTCCATTTCCTGTCATAGTAAAAAGCCACAAAAGTTGTCTTGGTCTGGTGAGGGGTCTGGAAGAATGACTGCTAATACTTAAGTCTACTGTATAAGCAGATGATGTACTGAGTTATTAAAATCACTTTAATCTGCTGTCTTAAATCTTTCATATTTCTTTCACAATGTTGTGGTCAGGTTGCTGCTAGGAGGTTGTGTGTGAGTACCTTCACACTCAGTTACTTGAAATCTCCAAGTTTAAAAAGTCCTTACAGGTATTTGTAGCTCAATTTTTTGGGTATGTTTGCCCACTGTTAATGTGTTGCTGAAGCCTTTGAAGTCTTTAGGGGGTATCTGAATGCTGCATAGGTGAGAGTCACAAATACAGTGTATTCTTCACAGCCTGCGGTGGTCCTTTTCCAGCAGGCACGTTTTCACCAGTGTTTTCAGGGCAGGGGAATTTGGCAGCTTTTTTCCCCACGTTCACAGCCATTGCAGCTGAAGCCCAGCTCTGTTTATACACTTCTGCAGAGGCACTAGGGGCATTTTGCATGTTACTGTGAGAGGAGGGTGTAGCTACTACTACTTCTAGCTACTTTAAAAGAATATTGTTGGGAGTACAGTTTCTGCTGGATGTAGCAAAGAGGTATGCTACATTTTGACTTCAACCTATTCTCTCAACTGTTTACCTGTGTGGTATTTTGCTTTTAAGTAGACTGTGAGCCCTCCAGAAAAGGCTGTCTTGTTTTTTCTGTAACATTCTGTTCTGAAGCTAGCAGAAATAATTTATGCCTAAACTGTTTTTGTGGATTCGTGTCTGAATTTTCTCTCTTTCCCACTGTCTTGGCCAGGCAAACGAGTGTGAAATTCTGTTGTTGGACTTCATTCGAAGCTATTGGGATCTATTCATATCACTAAAATTAGTGCATGTACTTTAGGACTGTGCTGCTGTAACACTGGAAATGTTTGGGCTTTCTCTATTTTCTTTAATCCCCGGTCAGCGTGGCTTCAGATTTTTGATTTTTTTTTTCTGGAAACACTCGAATTCAGTGTGTACTATCAGCAGCAGCAGTGTAAATACACTATCCCAAAAACCTAAATGTGGAAATGGGTATAAAACTTCCTGTGTCATGTTTGTTCTATGTTGTCATTCTCAAATTGTGCTTACATCAGACAGTTGGAGGAGCTGGAGGAGGACAGTCGCCATCTCTAAATGCCATTAGCCTTGTGGAGAGAAACCGAGGGAGACTAGAAATAATGTAAACACGGACTGAGGTTTTTAGGGAGGGGTGACCTCATTTCCTATTTACTGCTGTGTCAGAAAAGCTATGTGGAATACACTTAAATAATGTTTGAGGAAGGTTACGTGCAGTGTGGCACTGCAGTGTATTTTAGCAGTGCTTTCAGCGCTAAGTGCTACAGTGGTAGCTGTGAAGGAAGGACTTTGTGGAACAAGGTGATGTTACTGTAACTTAGTGAAAATGCCTTGGGAACAGAAGGAAACTTTGGAGAAAGTTATTGGATTTTTTCCCCCCTCCCTTTTAAGATCTTTTGTTTGTTCTCTGCCTGCATTAAGTTGTTGAAGAGCTTACGAGCGAGTGGTTTTCTGATTTCCACTATAACACTTATAGCTGTCTTAGGAGTTTTCTCATACTCTGTAAGATGGATTTTGGGGCAGTTTTATTGTTCAGGGTGAACAACATATTTTTAGGTTTAACTCGGATAACTTAAGTGTATGTTGAAGGGCAGCCTGAGGGTTTGTTTTTTTTTTTAATTTAGTCAGAACCTGTTAGTACTATGCTTTCTCTTTTTTTCTAGTCTTGAGACATTGTAGTAATAGTTGGCTGATGATGGACTACACTTCCCAGCAACTAACTGTATTATATTATACCTGCACTTTTTTCTTGTTTTCTTCAAAAAGATGAAAATGGCTCTCTTCTATTGTCTCTGGATTTCTTAATTTGCTTAAATTATATTTCTTTATTCTTTTTGTAGCATTAAAAATATGATGATGTGAGGGAAGGGTCAGAGTTCATTATCTGTCTGAGTTAAGGCAAAGAGTTGTGAAAAATAATGACTTTATTAAGGAAAAATGTTTAAAAGGTGATAAAATGTAACTGAGACATTTGACTGAAAGTGGGGAGCAGGTAAGTCAGGTACAGCAATTTAGTATGGAATAAAGCCTTTAAATAACCTTTAGTTTTTGTTACGGGGAACATAGGGCTTGATTTGTTCTCTCTGTGCAAGTGTTTCATAGTTACTTAACCGGGGTGAGCCAAATGATAGTGTTCAGTGGGGAGACAGGAACAAAAGCGGCAGATGCGTCATCCCCACTGACAAAAAACATTCATTCCAGTGAATTATTTTTTCGTGTGGAGATACAAAGACTGCAGAGGTACAAGAGATGATGGACTGGTTATAAAAACCCTTGTACTGTTAAGTACAATGTTGTTATCCATGTGTTGTATAGTGTATGTACATTATAGTGATTAAAATTTACTCACTGGGTCGTGCTTCCTGATTACAACTTAAATGGTTTTGGAAGTATGTGATCACTTGGGAATAATTGCTTGGAAGTTACTTCTTGTGTGGGAAGGAGGAGAAGGTGCATTTCAAAACCTTTCATGCACTTTTCTTCTTTCCCATCTGAGAAGCGTTTCTTGGTTAAATAAAGCAGTTTGGCTGTATTTCTCAGACAGTCCCCATAGGCCTCTGTGTGAAAGAGACAGTTCCTAAGGCTCAGGGTTGCAGTCCTGGATCCCGTACGTTGTTGCTATTGCACAATAGAGGAAAGACTACAATTCCCATAGTACTTCCACATACTGGTACTCCAGTGACATCAGACATTACATGGCTGAGACTGGTTGTAAAGCAAGAAGACCAAAAATGTAAGCTTGGTGTTTCTTTCACTTCTGTAGCAGGGCCTTTGGCAGTGTGAAATCTTTGTTTACGAGGGGAGGATTTCAGTTGCTGCAGAGGTATTTGAAAGGGTGTGTATCTGAAGAAAGCATGAGGTGACATTTAAGGGCAAGCAATTTGTACTGTTTCTCGTAGTGTTGGTGCTGCTTAGAGACTCCTCTGTCTAGGAATAGCTGCGTGGAGTAATTGCTTAATGCCAGCGCTGCTCGTTTGTCTGGAGGGGCCGTTGCCTTGCCCACAGCCCGAAATCTGCTTGCTTCTTTTCCGCTGTTGTTGTCCTGCAGCTTCCAGGGGTGGAGGAGAGACGCTATCCATAGCCTGGCAACAGTTTCTGCGTGCGTGTAGTAACTGAGGTGTGTAGCGTGCGTCCCATGGCAGCGACGTTAGGGGAGGTAAACGAGGTGTGGTGGTTCGGCATCGCGTGGGCTACGCCACCGGACTTGAAAGCACGGGGATCAGCTGCTGGTGCTGCAGTGCTCTAGTGTGTACAACTGGCGTGTTCGAGTGCCTGTGCTGCCTTTGCTTCCCCAGTGGCCTGTGTCGGTGGGAGGAATGCAGGCAGGGAATGGCTGGTGGTAACATCTGTGCAGGTTTGTCTCGGTGGAAGTTGATTCTCGCAACGGAATGAGGTTTATGTGGGTTTTGTTCTTCAGGAGAGATGCTAGGTGTCTGGAGTGATGCTGGTATTTTAGAAAGCTGGAAAATGATCCAGCAAAGCGATTTCTGCAGTGTAATATTTGCTTAGGTTGCTGTAGTTTAAAGTAAGTGTAATGATTTATTCGCCTGATAGTGCCCAGCCTTTCAAGTGATTGCATGTTGTGAGCACCTGGCAAAAACTTAATTCTCCAAACACAAATCTCACTTTGTGTTGACCACCAGAGTATTCTAACAGGGACAAGGAGGAGAGACTTACAAAGTGGATGGGAAACTTGGGAATACTCGCTGTCATCCTTTCACTGAGAAATGTAATAACTTCTCAAGCAGGTAATAGATCCCCTTTCATTTCTCTTTAGAAAGAGTTTAGATCTGTTAAATGACACCATGTCAGCATTTGCTCAAGTGTGCAATCTTGAAGACATATACTTAGTACTTGAATTTCACAAAGTGAGAAGCAGGTCAAGTGGGAAAAGTAGCTTTATATCTAATCTTGGTAGTCTAATGAAATTAAGGTACAAATCTCTATATAGTGATATATAGTGTATACAGATCCTTGTGCAGGTGATTAAAAAAATTCTATTGATTTGGCCACGTATGCCGGTTTGTAAAGAGTTTGTTTTTACACATTCAGTATTTGATAGTTTCAGATTTTTTGTTTTGTTTAAAAATGTATTTGGAAAGACATTTTGATTTAATGGAATTTAAATTGTACTATATAGTCCATCTGTCAAAATAAATCTGGAAAAATATTTTGTAACTTCAGCTGGAATTTTATATTCCTAAACAAAAAGGGTTATACTGAGAGTATATTAATACCAATAATCCTGTTTTACGGCAACATACATTTGAAAGGACATAGTCTACAAATCATGCACTTAAGCTGCCTTTGGATTAGATGACTCTAAAGTGAGTGGAAGTTCAGTTAAAAACTCCGTACCTGTTTGTTTAATAGTCCTTGTGTTTCCCTGGTCTACCGGGAGATAATGGAGTGTGACACGTGGTAAGAATCCTAATTGAAGGTGATTATATAGAGGTAGATGCTATTAAGTTCCCTTTTATTTCCGTGGAGCCTGCGTTGAACACAAATATGTTATTCAAATACTTAAACATGTATTTGCTGACTAGATATTTTGAATGTCATAGGCTATTAAGTGACGGATGCATTAAAGAAGCTGTCTTTTGCCACCTTCATAAAACTTTCCCTTAGCAGTCTGAAATTTGAACTTTTGGATAATGACATCTTGCAGCTAAGTTGTGTTTGCTGTGTTTACAACTGGCAACTTCATGTCAGTGTTTCATGAAGGGTTATTTTTACTTTTTTAATTGGGGATTAAGGTCTTACAACTTTTATAAACAAAAAATATCCTTTGAAACTCCAGAGTAAGGGCGGGAGGCTTTAGTCATTGTCATGTGCAAAAGTACTTGGAAATAGTAGGGCTCCAGTAGTAGGACTCCAATTGACATATGCGTGGCTTTGGACCACAATTAGTGTGTGTAGATCTATAAAATCTATTCCTAAACCCAGTATCAGTGGCTTTTTTTTAGTAGTTTAAATGAATTGCAGATCAGGGCTTTGTTTCTGAGCTACCTGCTGGCACATTATTCCTTATTTTTTCAAATTAATAAAGCAAGAATTGCAGTAGCTGGGGAGGTTACAAATTTCTGAAATTACTGACTTCAGGAAGGCTGAAGTTAGGATAATTGCACATACATAGCCACAGTTCCTGGTGGATGAATCTGTATCACAACTTTCCCAAGTGCTTACTATGCTTAATTTCTTGTCATTGACATTCTAAGTTTTAATATAAATGTTGCAGAATTATTCTGTGTGTTTGGGGTTTTTTTTTGGCTCAGGTAAAAGTGCCTCTCAGAGGTACTGGCATACTGTTTCAAGGGTAATGCTTCATAAAGGAGAAATTGAGGAGCAGATTGGAATCTCTTCCCCAACAAACTTTCTGCTATATAGCTTTGTAAAGCAGATAGGCCTAAATATAAAAGAAGTTCAAAACAGGTGTGTTAGAGAAATGTGGGTCTTTAGGCTTAACAGCAGTTTTCCCATGTAACTTGATTCTGGAACTTGTAAACCCTCAGGTAGTGTAGGCGGAAGTTTTTAGGCCTTCCTTGTGATCTCCCTCAATATTGAGGTAATGTTTCAGATTGTCTTTTTTTCTGGAGAATTAGATGTACTGTAGCATGTGGAATTGCAAAACCCGTGACGTAGATACTCTTCCACGATGGCATCAGTGTGTGTACATGTGCACACTGCGTCTCTCTGAAGTGCAATGTAAGTCCACCTGAAGATACTACTATTTGTTTTACTTTGAAAAGCAGGCGTTCAGATTAGCAGCATTCTCATTAATCAGTGAGGAATAATTCAATGTTAAGTTTCATATTTACTATGGCTTCTGTTTCTGTTTGATCAGTGCGAGAAGATTGTGGAAAGTGTGTGTGTCCACATGTACGTACATATGTATATGGGGAAAATATTATCCCTGTCTTCACCAAGGGACAGGATATGTGAGGGCGGAAGACACCAAAATTAGTAGGGTGACTATAGACATGCTGAGAGGGCTTGCTATTTACAAGGTTCATTTAAAGTTTCTAGTGTTAATTTAAAAAAGCGTTGGTGGGAAGATGAGTGGACGTTACACTCCTAAGAAAGACCAGGGGGATTGCTTTTTGGGGGATATTGAATGGTTATGTTGCTGAGGAGTCTTATCATTCCTCCAGTAAGGTTTGAATCATCCATCGAATTCAGTGAAACTGGGTGAGAGGTGGATGGATGTCTCGGTGATAATGAATTTCTGTAAATGCCATGGAAGTTGACAGCCTCACGGAGGAGAGATACAGATTGGTGTCCTCGCAGGGAGAAAGGCTTCCACATGATTTTAAGTGTTCAGTGTGGCCTGCTTATTCAGTCACATTACAGTGGGCTCTTAGCTGGTCCCCATTAGGATGAGTAGGGAGGGACTGGGGAGACCGAGAGGATGCAGTAGGGAAACGGCTGCTGTTATGATGAGCTTGGGTTAGGGCATGAACGTGTAGGAAGCCAGTCATCAGTTCTCCCTGCTGATGGAACAACTGGTTTCCTTCTGGTGTTGTGCTGTGGTCATTCGTCTTTTTGCTCAAAGTTGTTTTTGAACAATGTCAGAAGAAAATAAACTTAAAACTGTTTACAAATTCAGGATGTGATATTAAAGTACTCAATGAGAGCTTTTTTTTTTAATTTGTCAATTTAACACAATGCAAGCTGGCAGTGCTGCTTTAACTAAAACAGTGGCTTCTACCAAAGCTCTAATGTAGCACCTTCATATCCTGAAGATATCCCAAAAGGCTTTTCTAGAAATGAATTATTTACCAGTAGTGCAATAAGCGTGTGTGTTTTTTATCAGCCCCTAAAAGCTGAGTGACAGCCACAGAAGTTTACCATTGAAAATCCATTTTTCTGAAACAGGGTGTTTCGGCTGGAGCACAGAGGTAGTGCTCTTACCTTTTTTTCAACAGCTGTGTAAATTCTAAGCTTCGGTAGGACTCTTACATAGGTTGTGAAGCCTAATGCAGCACCTGCAATGCTTTGAAAGTTTCCCATGATTTGAAGTAGTTCCAATTTCAAGATATAAATGGATTGTTGTTTGGGCTTTCAGGTATCAAATAATGATTTCTGAAACCCACTTCTAAAGTTGTGAATTGTTACATTGTGTCACAGAGGTAGTGATTAGCCAAATCATTAATGGGTTTCATTAAGTCTGCTTTGACGGAAGAACAGGTAATAAATCACAAATAGTTAAAAGATTGGTAAAGGTTAGTGGCTTAGACACATACTGACTGCAAAAATCATCATGGGTGGTATAAAGATATTACTAGTCATCCCTTCTGAAAGGGATCTAATAAAATTAGCACCTAGGAGCAGTTGTGCACACCTGAGTCGTTTCATTGCAGAGTCCACTATCTTAGCTTAAATACAAGGAGCCTAATCTTCCCATCTCCCTGGGCCACAGAGCTTTCTGTAGTGTCGAGGGTTGTATTACTGCGGCTCTTCCCTTGCAATACGGCTGGTGTATTGTACGTGCAGTGAAGACCGACTGGTGCAAGAGCAGCAAGCTCAGTGCTTCCCAGAAGCATTGGCGTATCTACACGGATGTTTCACTGAATTGTTCTGCAACCCATGCCTGGACGCAGACTTTCCTGTCGGTCTGAGCATGTTTCTCTGCAGCATGGTGATGGAAATGCTATAGGGAACCTGACAAAACTAGCTATCAGGAATGGGTTAACTAATTCATCCAGCTGTTAGCCTGTTTCCAGCAGACTCTTGGAAAAGAGAAGAGCATGGACTTGACTGTGGTTTGAACAAATCATTGTAGAAGAATGCAGATTGGACATCAGATTGGGTAAATCCTTAGTTCTACCATTCAGCAGGTCAGAGTAGGTCAGCCAGTTAGATGTGGGTCTAGTCTGACATCATCTTACTACTTCAGGAGAGGAGCAGGTGCTTTGTTAAGTTTTAACAATTTATCATAATATGACTGTTGCACATTTTATCTTGATTTATCTTAATTGTAAAAGCAGCCCTTCCCCCATTCATTGCTTCCACCAATTAAAGCTTTGTGTCAGTGAAGATGAAGCCTTACATTTGTGTAGTGCATTGAC
This sequence comes from Aviceda cuculoides, assembly GCA_035590195.1. NCBI lineage: Eukaryota > Metazoa > Chordata > Aves > Accipitriformes > Accipitridae > Aviceda > Aviceda cuculoides. The sequence continues at coordinate 42,748,358 of JAVJGG010000073.1, read as the reverse complement.
TTGCTAATCTGGGACATTGTTTTGCTGTGTCATGTAATGCAAATGGCTGAAGGTGGAGAAATGGCATACGTGCAAAGTGCAAGCATGACAGTAGGCAGCAGCAACTTGACAGTCTGCTTTTCAACAGGGGAAATACAGGTGATTATACTGTAATGGGTTTAAATGGATGTGCAGAAAGCGTAAGGAAGGATTTTAGAATCAGCATGTTGTACTTCAAGCACTCTTGGGAACATGCTTTTATCACACCTGGTTTTGGATAACAATGTGTGGCAGGAGCCAACCTTGCCTTTTCCATTGGCAGAAGCTAGGAGTCTGAAGATGGAGCGGAACCCTTAGATGGGTGCAGTCCCAGGTACTTGAGGATTGTTTGTCCTGTCATGTGGTGGGGATGGTGCTCAGTTCCATGGCAGATGTGTGCTGTTGAGCAGGATCATGGGTTGAGTTTACATGCTGGCATGAAGGATGTGGACCTGTGTGATGTATCCGTCTGTGTGACGGGATAAAGCTGAAGAGAGGAATCTTGCCAGGCAGTATGCCTCTGCCTGCATGATCCTGGGTGCAGCACGACACAGCTGGCTTACCCATTCTGGGAGTATCTGTGACCTGTGGTCAGCAACTCTAGTATCTGCTGAGCTGTTCTGTGATGTGGGATCTCACAGCCATAAAGCAACTTTGTCATTGTTCTGCAAATGTGTAAGACGTAGGTGGTACTGGAGGAGCTGTGGGTGGTGTGATGTGGAGACATGGTGGGAGGAGCAGTGAGGAGTAGCTAGAAATGAGTTTCATGCCTAATAATTACAACTTTGACAGACCTGGTAATTATTGCTTTTTTTTTTTTTTTCTTTTTAATTGTTTTTAAATAGGCTAAGTCTGTCCTTAAGAATCTAAGTTTCTGCTTGCACGGCAATGCTGCATACTTCAGAGAAGAGAACTTGTGTACTGGTAACAAGGACATGGTCAAACAAAGTGCCACCCCTGGTCATTACGAGTCACAGGTGAGTCCAAAAAGTGAATTTGCTTAGGTAAACAGAAATAAATACTTGTATGATATGTTGGTTTTTCTAACTAAATGTATTGAATAACCACAGAACAAAAAAACCTCAACAGCTGAGGAGAATGCTACATTACAAATGGAGCAGCTTTCACTGTGTCAGTGCAGGAGAGTAATTCTCTGTTCATGAAAGTCAGCAGTTCCTCATTCAGTCTGGCTTTGAGTGCCTCTTGTCAAGGGCATTTGTGAGACTTGCCAAAGTCTTCTGAAGAACAACTGCTGGAAGTTACCATGGACAAAAACCATCTTTGGTTATATGAAATGAATGTATTTAGATGCTAGTGTTCAAAACAAACAAAAGAAATGGCCCAGTAGCCCATGAGCGTTCTTAATGGTAAGTGGACTATAGAACCCATATTGAACAAGAATCTCATAAACATACTTCTCCACTCCCCCCACCGCCTGCCTTAAGTGGTGCTTTTTTTATATGCTTTTGACCCAACTGTCTAAGAGAGGTCTGACAAACTTGATTCCTTTTTCTCAGAAAAAAAGTTTCTTAATGCTTTGACTGCTGAAAATGAACATTTCCCTTTGCTGTTGCAACAAGTCTTTTAGCTGATATGAAATTGGGATTTAGAAGGGTGTCTCTGGTAATCTGCCATTTTTATGGTTTTGTCCCTGATATTAAGAGATATCTGAATAACTGACCTGTTTTCTCCTCTGGTTTTAGTTTTTGACCATGTCCCTGCCACCTGTTTACTTCTGCTGCTTAGTTTCCGAGGTAACCCAAGAAGGCAATTTATAGAATTCTAATTTTTTTATATATTTTTTTTTTTACCCACTAGTTTCAGAGAATTACTAGCAGTGCATCCTGAATGGGTTAACCCATTTCAGTGTGCTATAGTTTAAGGTAGCTGTAGGTAGGAGTTACTAGAAGTTTTTGACTAGAAGTCAAAAAACCAAAACAATGCTTTTTCTTAGGTTTCCTTTATCTTGCCAAGAAAAGCAAGAAGTAAACAGGAAATATCTATCCTGCCAAGAAATCAGAGAAGAATACACTCAGTATATAAGTAGTAATATGGTGCAGTGCTGTCATTTACTGTTGTTATATGTTTATAAAAAGTATCTGTGAGCAGTGGTCTGTAGCAGTGAGTTCATGCAGTTTTAGGATAAGTGACTGTAAAAAGGCTTTTTCCTAATTTAGCTCAAATGGGTTTTGGAAAATCAAGAACTTTCTGTCACATGGGACTTCATATCAATAAAAGTAATTTCTTGTAATTATATGATGAAGCAAATATTTAGCTCTGATCACATGATTTTTTAGCTTATAATATATCGTTTCAGAGAATTGTTAATCTGATATAAGCTGTAGACTTAAACTGTTCTTGCCTCTGAACAGGAGAGCGACGCCCTGTTGAATTTTTTTAGTGTGTGTCCTCTAATGCTATAGTTCAGCAAGGTACCCCAGATACACATAACGTCTCTGTAAACATTTCATACAATTGGCATAATGTAGTGATCCCTATGAAACTCCCTAAAAGTACTTCCAGTCTGCTTGAGGGGCCTTCCCTGCTCTGTCAGCAGCTGTTACCATCTCAGAATAGATGGTTACAGTCTTGAACTGTTTCCAGTACTTAGCTGGACAGCACAAGAAACAAAACATTTCCAGTAATGAGAAATAATATTCGAGTCTTCTGCTGTATTCACCGTGCTGTTAAGTCTTTGGCCAGAGGATTTTCAGAAGATCATAGATCTCTGTCTCCTAGCTGTCCATCTCAAGCAGCGATGGTGAGGCAGAAACCTCTCTCTGTGGAAAATTTGTCTTGTATCTCTGTCCAGAGGTGCAGTGGGAGCACACTGGCACTTCTGTGTCTTCTGTCCTGTTTATCCTTGGCAGTGCTCAGGACCTGAATGCACAAGGTCCTGAGCAACCTGCTCTGAGTGGGGCCTTGACTCCAAAGGTCCCTTCTAACCTCAGCTTTTACTGTTTATCAAGTCCTTTACTAAGATCTGTAGATTTCATCTGCCTCTACATGCGGGGCAGCTGTGCTAGCTTGGCATTTGACTGGGGAATGGGAGGATAGCAGGAAGAGGAGTGAGGGAATAACGGCCTTCCTCCAGGTCTTTGCCCTCGCTGCTGGACCAGTGAAACCATCTACATAGTAACGGCAAATCCTTAGCGCACAGCCTGGATGAAGCAGAAGCACAGAGGAGCCAGGTAGCAAAAAGTGAGTCGGTGTTCAGTGGAGTACAGGACTCGTGTCACAGATGCCATAACAATATCGATGCCTAATAGCTTTGATACTATTTAGTTTCATATATTTTTACAGTTGAAATGTTAACATTGTACTGCTGAAGTTCTGCTCGTTCATTTCTCCTCCAATGAAAGAAACTTTGGAAGAGCTTCTAAATACAAAGAGCTGCATGAGGCTTTTGGAACTGGTGAATGGTTTTGGTAAATTCTTCAATTTGCTTACTCTTTAGTTGTGATGAGCTACCTGCAGAAGTTAAAAGCCCTCTGCATACATTTGAAGATAAGATGTGACTTAATAGTATTACATGTCTTGGAAAAAAGTGTGTTCAGTTTTGTGTGCAGGGAGAGAGTTCAGTATATGCACATTTCCATTTTACAGGAAAGAACAGCAGCTGTGTCCTTTTATGCTTTGAAAGAAAAAAACATTCATCGAGATAATGTATCTAGGTTTTAGATGTGGTAAGTTTTTTGTTGTTGTTTTTGAGAGGTAGTTTAGTGAGAGCAGCAGCTTTCCCGTGATTTGCAGGGTGGAAAGAATGAAGTAAAAGCCCTACTGAAGACTGTATGAGTTGTCATTTGATTTTTTTTTTTTTTTTTTTTCTTTTTTGAGACAGCATTTCATTCATTGATTTTTAAGGTTGGAACTCTGAGCAAAACATGTGTGTGCCTCTGCAGGCAGTCCTTTCTTTGCAAAGCCAGTTATGGGGGTTATGACTATCTGAAATTCAGTGAAGAATTTCAAAACTAAAGCAAGCTGTAGGAGACAACACACTGTTTTATCCCTTTTTCTTTTTTACTGTAACTTGTTCATAGTTCATATGTAAAGCACAGATGAGAGTTTCTCAGTTATTTTGAAATTCTGTTTAACTAGGTAGAATGACAGACTCCAGCGTTTTGGAAGTGCTGAGTGACAAGACTGTATCTAGGGTACATGAAGTACCTCTTCTACTGATCTTTAGTCACATTGTCCTGCACAACTCACATTAATAGTGATTAATGGCTCTGAAAATAAAAAATAAATCCATTGGTTACAGATCCTATTTTTAATCTATGCAAAAGTATTTTATACTCTAGCCAAAGAGCATAATTTATTTCTGTGTTGCTTCCTAGCATTGACGTTTGCTTGTTAATACTGCTAAATTGTTGCTAAAACTTTGGCCTTGGTCAGCTACTGCTTTCCTAAATGATACTTGTGTGTGGTTCAGGAGTCACTTGTAGCAGATAATTTGGATACCACCCTCCTCCTCTTCTGCGGGGTAAGAGTTCTCCTGTATCACAGGAGCACTGTTGTGCCATTTAGTCTCTGGGCCAGGAAGTTGTTCTTGTCTCTAATGATAGAGATAATTGACAGCGTGTTTGTATGGAATGTTACCGAATATGTGTTTAGCCTCTACAGGGTTATAGTACCTCTAATTCTGTTATTTATTAGGGATTTGTTTGGATGTGTAAGACAAGTTTATAGCAAGTGATAAGTCCTCAGTGTAAGGTTTTTTTTTTTTTTTTATTAAAAAAATTCACTAAAGGGTTGTTCTGTCCTGCTTGTGGTAGAAGCATGCTTGGCCAGGTAATATTTCTTTACTACGTTTTCAGGCAAGACCCAGGAAGGGAGATCTTCTGAGTCTGTGACAGCTTTCACTAAACCAAATTCCGGCTAAGGATTTGTAGTAAGCAAGATTTTACTATTCTACTTTTGTGAAAAGAGAGGAGAGAGAAAAATTAAATTAACTTAGCATTTTCTCTCTTAAAAGGATGGGGCTTGAGATAGTAAAATGATGAATATTGAAGTTTTGTTCTTTTAGTTTATTTAGATATAAATAACTTTTAAAAATCTCTAGCTATAGAAAACTTATAAAGTGACTCTAGACAGACTGAATGCATGAAGCTGTGTTCAGACAGTGTAAATTTCCCTTAAACCCTCTTTTCTATTGGCTTGTTCAGGGCTTCAGAGGTAAGCACCAAGTCTCAGAGTTGGCAATATGGTTCCTAGTGACAATGCAATTTTTATCTCAGAAGCAATAAAATGGGAGTTTAGCAGATTAGTTTAAATGTTTTTAAGTATGAGGACCCAGTCATCACTGTAGCACCATTCGTTGCTTTCCTGTTGTGTTTTTTAGCTTTTTCAGGAATTTAATAAGTATGTGGTTGAGATCTTTCTGCAGTTATTCAATAAGGATTTAGCAGATGGTTTCATTTGTTGGATCCAAGGCTAGTTTGACTATCCTGATGAAAGAGCTTTTTTTTTAGCTGGCTTTTTGTACTTATTCCAGCTGTATTTGCAATGAACGATGTGACAGAAGTCATTTTTATCCTCATAGTCCTAAAAAAATTCTTACTCTCCATCCTCAGCAGTCAGGTATCCAGAGTTCAGCATGTTAGTTAGGGTCCTAGAATAAGCTAGCTACACTTTTTTTCTGCAGCATATTCAGAACTCTTCCTGCTGCCAGGTTGTACACAGAGGACATCTGCCAGCAGCAGCTCTGCAAATTCCTGTTCATTATCTTCCTAGCATTGCGCCCTTCTGTGTTTCTGTCTGTAATGAGACACTTGGAAAGATGGACAGACCTGCTTAGCTGGAGGGGTTTGCTAGAAGTGACATGCACAACATCACATTTTTTTAACCTGTTACTTTTGCTGCAAACCTTTATGACTAACACATCCAAGACAAGCTGGACATTGTTAAACAGCCTCCACGTTGTCTCATGGCTTCAGAAGTGATCTTAGTTATGTGTAAATACATTGGAATGTCCAGTCATTTAATCTGCAGTTTCTTTCCATTCTCCCAGGCATTGCTGTCCATAGGTTAATAGGCAGTGTGGTGACAACTTAATGTGCTCTTTGGGGGCTGAAGGTGAAATATATTAGTATTTGTAAGGAAGTGATTCCTTTTTTTTTTTTTTCCCCAAAAAGAAGTTTATTTTTTGAGTTGGCCTACTGACCTTTTTTTTTTTTTTTCAAAGAAACTGAAAGGCAGCATCTTCAGTGAAATATGTATTGAAATAGGAAATCCTCTCAACAGATTCTTTTAAACTGACTTAGTGGTGTTTTTCTTTGTGCTTATAAGAACCTCAGTTCACTAAGAAGTGCTTCTAGAATTGGGTTGAAACAGATGCTGCTAAATGTTCTCCTTAGGACAATTTTGTTATTTACCAGCCTCCTCAGGAAGATGGAAAGCATAGGGATGGATGCTACCATTGGCTCCAGTCTGCATCTGATGCCACAGCCTCTTGCATCTGATACATCTGTGGTTTTTGTGGGGCTTTTGTTGGATTTTTTTGTTGTTATTGTTTGGGGGGTGTTGTTGGGGTTTTTTTGTTTGTTTGGGGGGTTTGGGGTGTTTCTTGGGTTTTAGGGTGTTTTTTTGTTTGTGGGTTTTCTGAGTCTCCCAAATGTTATTTTCAGAACCACAAGTACTCCGTCTTGACTGGTTGTCTTTACTTATGAGAATTAAAGGGAAGCTAGTTCAGTTCTTTATCACAAAATTTTGGGGTTTTTTTTCAAGAAAGCTTCAGGTTTTACTCCTAGAGTCAAAACTTGCAAAAGTTAATGAACAAGGATCAAGAGTCCTGGTGGTCAAGTTGGATGTTAATCAGCAGTGTGGCCTTGCAGCAGAGAAGGTCACCCTGT
>JAVJGG010000073.1:42719216-42736935 GCA_035590195.1 Aviceda cuculoides | reverse complement strand
TCTGTTAAAAAAAAAAAAAAAAAAAAAAAAAAAAAAAGAGAGAGAGAGAAAGAAAAAAGTTTGCCATCTGACAAAGACACAGAATAGATCCGGTTATCGAATATCAGTTACAGTTCTACATTCATAAAACATTTTCAAGAATCTTTGCACTTACATATATCCTAAACAAAATCATGTAGGCCAGATTGCTTACGGAGGTAACTGAATGGTCATGAAATAAATAATGGAGGTAGTCAGAAGTAAAAATGTGGTGAGGTCTTAAAAGCTAGTAAGGCATAAGTGTCTAATTTTCACTGTAGCAAGAGATTAACAAGGTGATAGTCTTAATAGTCTATCCCACATTTTATAGTCCTTGTTAATTGGCAAAATCACTGTGAGTAATTATGTGGCAGCATTAGCAGACAATGTAGCTGTTAGGATAGGCTGACACCAGGGAAGACAGAGATCTCTAAGGACGCTGAAACGAATCAGCTGAATGAGAATAGGATGATGAGTGAAATTTATTGAAGCAAATGATGCATGTTAGAAGGAAGGAGATCTTAACAGTGTTATGCTTTAATTAACTTCTGAGTAAGAGTTAGGTGTCATTACAGACAGCTCTGTAAAAATCTCATTTTGCACCTGAAGTAAAAGATGAAAGTCAGGCTTGCATAAGAGTAGTGATGGTTGAACACCTTTGGTATTTGTCAGTAATATTTAATGAAGTTTTGACCAACTTCTTTCTAAAAGGGGATTAAAAAGAGGTTCAACTTAAGTATAACTTAATTTTTTTGAGATGAAATGGAGAATAATGGAAGTAGATACATTAGAATCCTCTAGATTTTCAGAAGATGGATCATACTTATCCTCTAAAGGAATTTGAAGAAATGTCTATGAAATAGTTATGTTTATTGAAAAGAGAGGAAAATCTTTTGCTGCTCCTGTCTCTTCACGTAACAGCTTGAGAAGTCTCTGGTGAAGCAAGAAGTTAGGAAAATTATTATACTTCATTTAGGCCATAGAATTCATGAATGCAGGAAGAGATTTCTATATATGGGTGCTGAGAATATATTAAATTCAGAACACTTAGCAGAACCTGCTAAAATAAATTAAAGGTTTAATGCTTTACTTTTACTTTTGCCTGTTCTGTTTAGGTGAAAAAGACTTTTATTTATCTAGGCTTTTTTGTTTTCTTAGGGCACCAATAAATCTTTCTTATTCTGGCAATGGCCCTGATATGTTTGGGCTAGTGTCAAGCATTTTAGAGGAGCCAAGCAAGCCAGAACCAGTTACAGATTGGTAAGTTTGTTCTGAAAGTTCTTATATGTTCCGTATTGTTTTTTACATCCTTTGTCACACAGATAGAATATACATTTCGAATTATTTCATGGAGTTGAGTAACAAAAGTCCCTTGAATCTCCTTGAAATGTAGAAGTGTTTTTCTTTACTTTAATTGCCAGTAAAAAAAAAAAGCAACAAACTGTTAGAAATGTAAATTTTCTAAAGTCTTCCATCAGCCTACAGCATTTCAGAGTGGGGGGGAAATATTTTAACCATTAGGGAGTTGGCTGAATACAGTCGAATCTAAAATATTTAATAAATCCAAATAAACTCTGTAGTTCTGAATATACATATTATAAACATTAGAGAGCAGTATTAGTAGTCAGATTTCACATAGCCTTTACTCAACTACAGCAGGAATATTTCCCCCACTCTTATACTTTGGAGGGGGTTGTGTATGGTTAGCCAAGAATGTAATGGGGGAAATGTGTATGTGGGGGAATAACCGTGTTACGTTAACTGTTTTAATGTAAGAAATGTTTTAAATTATTACAGGAGGTTTGTTTAACTTTGTTACAGGAATTCTCTTTCAAGATTGTTTCCACCGATGTGGGCACCTGATCTTGGAAGCAATGGTGAATTCTCAGGGCTCTCATCTAAGCACTCTGTTGAAAGTAAGGATTTTTTGAACCTGACAGGCACACAGAACTACTATCAGGAACACTTGCAAAAGTCTCATGATGTGGAGATGTTACACAGAGGTTTGGAAGATCTTCATCTCATAGAGTCTTGGCTTTCTCCATCTGGCCCTTGCACTCAGCCTGATAATATTCTGAAGACCAGTTATCCTGAAAATCCCTCTTTGCAAAATAATAATACAATTCACCAGGAAGGGTTTTCATTTCAAAATGTAGATTATAATCAGCATTTGTGCACTTATGACCACATGAGGTTAAATGGAGACTATGAAAAAACTGGTTCCAATTTTAGCACTTTTTCTCCTCAGAACAGAATGAAAGAAGGCACTAGCATTCAGAAAGAGTATTGGAAAACTGAAAGAACAAGAGGCAAAGCTCTGAAAAATGATGCTCAAGAACAAACTAAGTATTCCCCCGATCTTTCCAATCAGTCCGTTGATGACTCTTGGGATAAAGTATCCCAGGACAACCACTTGTTTTCTAAAAGATATGAAAGTTTTACAGCTGCTCATAAATTGCAGTCACCTGTTCATCCAGCGCTATATTTTTTCAATCAACCCTCTAAAGAAAATAATTTTTCTGGCAGGACAAACAGAAAACCACAGGAAACCCATGTGCAAAATGGTCATCATAGCTTTACTTTGGGGGATGCTTTTAATAATAATGAATGTAAGATCCATATTAGTCCTAAAGAATGCTCTCATAAAGTAGCTGAATATGATTTATCTGGGAAAAATGTTATGCAAAATGGGAATTACTCATCGTACCATGGACGTACGTGGCTGGATGGGAAAATGGCAAGTCCAACAGCTGCATCGGATATCACGTATGGAAAGCAAGTGGTAACAAGTCCGCAGTCATCTTCAGGGGTTTCAACCATGTCCGCTGGTTCTCCCACCCATCAGTCTATAACACAGTCCTCTTACTACTCACCAAACTTACCTGTCCTCCCTTCAAGGAAAGGTGGACGGTTACAAATATCAAACGGTGTTTCTAATAATTTGGGAGTTTCGAAGTTTATCTCAGAAAATCAGAAGCAAATGAAACCCATTGGACGATCACAGCACGATTCATTGACTAATAAGGAGGGGCAGTACCGTAAATTCCCCGTTAATTTTTCATCTGACTGGTTAACACAACAGAATGCTGTAAGTGAAGACCCTGAAAAATACCACAGATTTCCAAAAAAGCAGACCCAAGAAAGTAGTAATAAAGATGATAGAAGAGGCAGAAGGAATTGGATTCCTCATTTTGGGTATACAACCTCAAACCGTCAGCAATTCAATATGTTCCGAAAAAAGCACGAACAAAATGGTGGTAGCATGTCAGATTTCATCAATCCTTCTTTTCTTCCATCTTTCCCATTAATGTCTGATTTTAAGCAAAATCCCAGCTTTCCTCCATTTAATCACCATCTCTTTTCATCAGCAAATAATTTCAGTTTTCCTCCGTCACCATTTCCATTCTCGGAACTTGTTGATCTTTTTCATTACGATGACTTCAACCACTTGAATCCCTTCATCAACGACCTGTTTTGTGGGGAAATAGCTGCACCATACTTTGCCTTTCCAACACCATTTAACAAATACAGACCTCCAAGAAATCGCAGTGGACCTGCTAATGAGCTTCATATCCAACTGGAGGAGTGTTATGAGCAGTGGAGAGCTTTGGAGAAAGAGAGAAAGAAGGTAAAACACAATTGACAATAACTTCCTATCAAAGCTGGTTATCGCATGAAACAATTTATAGAGAGTAGATACTCTGGGCTGTCACTACTTTTGAGGAGACGAGAATTCTGTTGTCACGTTGTTAGTTTTAAATACCTACAACACCATCTATGATATCTGCTTTGAATATAATGCTTGCATTGTTTGAAATGACTGGTTTTAAATCATGTGTGGCTTTGAGCTTCAGTTTCTAAGGCTCCTTCCCCTTACACAGGGCTGCTAACACAACATTTCTCTCTATTAACCTACAATATTTGCTACAACAAATGTGATAAGTGTCACTGGCCAAAGCACTGAATTATTGTTTGTTTGTGTGTTTTTCATTTATATGGTCAATAAAAGATCATTAGATATTTGTTATTAATTCAGTAGGCCTTTGTTATGGCTCTAGAGCCACCAGCCATACATGATGATAGAGCAGGTTTAAGAACCACAGGTGGTTCTTAAAGTACTGGCGTTTTGTGCACCTTGATGCTCTAAATGCTCATATTGCACAGTTTGGTTAGATGGATCTCTTTTCTTATCCCATATTCTTTTGCTCCAGCTAAATCTTTAACTCAAGTATTATAAACCTAGGCTCTCCTTTTCCCTGCACAGTCATTTAAGGAGAGAACTTTCGTTGTGTTTTTTGGTTTTTGTTTTTGTGATATAGAGGTGTCTTTCCCTTTTGTTTCTTGTTTTACTAAATCTTTGGTTTAGTGAAAAGAAAGAAAATCATCTTGATCACTCCGTAGGCGGCTGTAGAGAAAAGCAGTGTTTTAAATGGATGTGACTTCTCCCAAACAAAGTTTCAATTTATACTATTCTTGTTACAGTCACTTTCCTGCCTCAGACTCTCTTGCTAAGAACTGTTGTCAGGGAGGGATCACACTACTGAGAAATGTGTTACGCTTGGGAATGAAAGCTCTGTGCTTAAAAGGAGCAGGAAATGCTTTCCCAAGAGGAGTCAAATCTCTGAATTCCATGCCAGGTCTTGGAAACTAGGTTGTCAATAATCCATATTCCTAATTATGCTGAGTGCCTGTCTACTTCTTCCATGTTGGAGAAGCCTCCTGGTCCTTGGATAAAGAGACTGATATCTGACCAAATTGGATGTCTCAAGAGCACCTTTTTCTTTCCAGCATCAACTGTTGAGACCTTGCTAACAACCTTCTGGGGGTGTAAATAGAACTGCCTGTCTTGTTTGCTTGCTGATGCCTTTAAACAAGAGTCCTTTCTGCCCGTCCAGTCTTCTACCAGGAATTCTCTACAAGTGAGAGAGGGTGATAATGATTCTCGCTCCAGTTTGTCTGAGACAACTGTGTTTTCAGAAACTCTTCTGCTTTCTGTTGTGGCAAAGAAGGCTGTTCCAAACTTGCTCATGCAGGATTTGGGTCAGTTAAGTCATTTGGGAAGACTGAATCATAGTTTTAATCTCATAATATATGGGGGTTTGTGTTTTCATCATTAAAGGAGGATTGTTTATCCTCATATTGTGTTCTTAATAGTCAAAGGGATTTCATTGACTAACTTGATCTGGTCCATTCTAAGTGATCCAATTTTATCTTAGTGATCTACTCGGGCTTTCTCAGTCCTTGATTTTTGTAGTTACAGACTACACCTGCAGATGGCTTTATTTACGAGTATAAACTGTTCTTGATCCCACAAGCCAGCTGCCATACCATGGCTCACATTCCTACAACCAAAATAATTATTCCTCAAAAGGGGATGACTGCATCTGACTGACTGACAGGAATGTGCCTGGACTGCGTTAATCCCTGTTTGTAGGTACAGTTTGGGAGAATGCTATAGCTCACCTGTGCATAAGTACGTAGGAAGGGACTTTCTTTTGACATTCTCACCCTTCTGATATTGTCACCCTACATTAATTTCTCAGGAGTGTAGACAGAGGCCCCCTGCCCCAGCAGGACTTGCATTTAATTCTATCTGGCTTGTCTAGTCAGTCAGCCCTTTCAGCTCTCAGAAACCTGTTCATTGCAGCTGCTTTGGAGTTCACGGTGACAGCGAGCTTACCTGTTTCCTTTTATAAAGCTCACTTTTCCAGGGATCTTAAATTTAAAGAATTTCTACAAATTTTCTGTTAGGAATTGCCTGCAATATTAAGTGTGCATATAGGTTAGTATTGTGAATTGCTTATTAACTGTAATTCTTACATACCTGGTGGTGTTGTATGAATTCATGACCCTTTCTCCATCCATTTTTTTCTGAATGTCTTTCAGGCTTCTGAGATGAATGCAAGTGGAGTCAGTCAGTTCTTGTAATTCATGTTAGATGAGGGTAGAGACTAAATAATATGGATGTGTCAGTAAAGCAAATTGAAAAGGACTTCAGCACATCTTTTCAGTACGCATGTGCATAGCATGAATGGGAACTTAACCTTGCCTTGAACTGCAATGTGGTACCTAATCTTTTTCTCCTAAGTTCATTGTATGCTGCAGAAGGAACGAGAGAGAGAATCAGCTGCTAATTTTGTCTTTTTTTACTCCAAGTGTGAGAAGTTCTTAACCAAAAATAGATTTGGTGATGTTTAGTCACTGCCTGAGTTGTATAGTGGTTTCACCAGTTCCTTTCTCAATGGACAGTTTGGCAGTTATGTTGATGACTTTTTCAGAGCTGATACCAGTTTATGTTAAATCTGGCTTAATCGTGATGCGCTTCAGATACAACTTATGCTGGTGTGATCACCTGTTTCTTTTGTTAATAATCATAATATGTGACATTTGAGAGATGCAGTGAGAGGCATGCAGTTTAAATTCCTGGGGTACTATACAAGAATTTCTTTATGCAGGTCTGTGTCCAAGATTGGTTAAAATAAAGTTGTACAGCTTTGGTTCTAAAAGCTGCCACTAAGCGTTGTACTCTGAGCTGAATTAGAGAAGTATTCTCATTCTTACAGCAGCTGGTTGTACATCCAGACAGATATTTGGGAACGTTTTTCTGTAAATGCAGTCAGAAGGAAAGATAGGAAGCGCACTTCTAATGTATTTGAAAATTCTAAACGACTCGGAAAATACGGATTGTAATATTGTACTAGTTTCAAACATTTTCAATGGCTATTTATTTCCCCTCTAGACTGAGGCTGACCTTGCAAGAAACTTTCCAGGAAAGCGCGTATCTAGCTCAAATAACACTCCTGTGTCCCGACTTCCTGCTAACCCATCACGAGTTGATCGTTTGATTGTTGACCAGTTACGAGAACAAGCCAGGGTGAGCCTTCTTCAGCTATAATTCCTGCATTTCTTTTTGGTTTTATGTTTGTTTGTTTGTTTAATGGAGACTTATAAATCCTTAGCGATTTTGGTGTTTTCAATGTATCTGGCAGGTGCTCACATTAATAGGAAAAATGGAAAGGCTTCGTGGTACCCCTGTACAAGGTAACATATCCACTACATTGGAACACCATATGGAAGCCATTCACGTAACACAGGCCAGGCGTAAGGATGAGATTATTAATGCTGCTAATCCACAGAGACAAGGAGCACCACGTTATAATAATGAGAAAGGTAACTGCTTTCCATTTCTGTAGTTTTAAAAGCTTTTGCAAAGATCTAATCGTGAAAATAGGCCATTTGAAATATGCAGCAATTATTGTAACTTCAGCAAAAAAAGTTTGTAAACCTGTCACTTTTTAAAAGACTTTAAATTGCTTTAAGAGATCTTTTTTCTTTTCTGTTTTTCTGTTACTGGTTTAAACACTTTGAAACATATTCCTCTTGACTAAAAGAGAACTGTAAAAACTGTTCAGTGATATTATAAAACCATAAGTAGTTGTCCTAAAAGTAAAAACATACTTGTTTTTAAACAAGTTGAGTTTCTTTTTTTAGTGGTATTGCTAGTCTTTCTTTTCTATTCAGCTTATAAAGTAAAAAACAAAAGTGTTAGTGGTGTGCTAATCAATTGTGTCTGTCTACCTTATCTAAATCACAAAAACGCCAGAAATTACATTTCGTGATTCCCAGCTTCTGTTGAAGTAAAGCCAAAATAATTTGTAGCAGTAGTATGTACTTCTGTAGAAGGACAATTTGCATTCCCTTCTAACAGCGTAGTGTTAAGTGGTAACTTGCTGTTCAGTATAATGATCGTACAGCTGATACATCCAGGAATTTGGGGTTTGGAGGTAAAGATCATATTATTTTTCTTCAGCAAATACCTGTGTCTTGGAAAACTATCTCCAAAGAGGAATGCACTTCCCCTGCCTCACCCCCATCCTCTTTTGGATCCTTACTCAGCACTGTCATATATTGTATTATTTCCTGTTGCTGCAGTGAAGCTGACAGTGTGGTACCTTGCTTTCCAGCGCGTGTATGGGATAGTTCTTCCTTGTAAGAAGGGAAGGGGAAGCAGGTAGCTGTCATCTTACAAGAAAAAAAAAACAAAACAAAAAAACCCCCTACAAAGCATGTTTTTGATAATGCTTTATCGTAAAGGTATATGGAAGCATTATTCGAACCATCCTGTACCATACTTATAGTTAGAAAAAGTCTTCTATGGTTAATGGTAACATCTGCAGTGTTAATGTTTCTGAAGAGGAGCTGTGCTCCTGTTGGGTTCTAAGCACAATCTAAATCACATCTAGAAAAGCCTTTAGTCTGTTTTTTGTTGTGAAATATGTGTTTCTTTGAGTTCTGCTGGTGGTGGTCACATATCCAAGGGTCAGCAGTGAGCCTTTTCTCACTGTGAGGCTGGGTGGGTATCGATGCCACTGAAAGGAAGGCAAAGGAGGAAAAAAGGATTGCACTAAGCTCGTCTGGCTGGCATTGAGTAGGTAGTTTTACTAATCATGCTTGTTGAGTATCATTGTAGATAGTGCCCTCTGATAACATTAATTAAATGGGCTTAATTGTTGTATCACAGGCCTGATGGTTATGCCACTGAATTTTGGACACAGTTATGGTTGCTATTAGTGTGAGATGTTATAGCTATCATTCCCAAGAGAAGAATGCTAACCGGTGGAATTCAACCAGGGCAGTACCAGGGTACGATGTTAGCTGTTTCTTGAGCACGCTTTGCGTACCGGTGATGGGTTGAACAAATTTATGGAACATTTTAATGTATTAATATTACCAGGCTTGTATACTGTTTAACCTGTAACATGTTCTTCTGTTGTAGATGTTCTGGCTCTGGCAGCTGCCATTAGAGAATTGGCTGCTTCCACACGCAAGGCTCGTACCGCTTTATGGTGTGCGTTACAGATGACTTTGCCAAAAAACTCTTCAAGCGGTCCAGTAAAACAAGAAGTTGTTGAAAGGGCATTGCAAGAGCTTTGTCCTCCAAACAGAAGCACACAAGAAAAAAGCAGCATGGCGCATGAAAACAAAGGAAGCAAAAAAGAAAAACCTGAGGAACCCATGAGGATTCTGGAATAATAGCAAATAATAATAATAATAATAACAACGACAACAACAAAAGGGAGGCAGAAGGCTGAGGATGGGGAGGGAAGGGCAAAGTGTCCTGGATAGTACCATGGAAGGTGTTTTTGATAGGTTATAAAAAAGTGAAAGGGTTAACATAACTGATCAGTGCTGCAATCCTATTACTGTGATTCTGGTGTTGAGAGACACATCTTGTAATAGTGTTAATGCAATTTTAATATTGCTGGTATTGCAATGTCTGCTACATAAGAATTTTATTATTAAGAGGAACTAAACAATAGCTGAGCATTTCCTTGTGTGCTTATCCAAAGCTATGTATCAGCTGTGAGTCAAGCCATGACCTGAGAAACCAGAGTGTGGTAGAACTTAATTCTCCTTTCTATGTTACTGATACGATTTAGCATACTTAAAAAATCCATTTGAAAGGTATTTCATAAATTGTTCAGGGTTTTTTTGCACCATTATATAGTTCTTTTAAGTGCCAAAGTGATCACTGAGTAGTTTGCATCCCATCACTGTACAGAGCGATCCACACACACTCCTGTATTGTTTTTGTGACAAGGAGTCAGGTTGTTCAGGTTATCGCTAACAGTTTGACAAGAATTGGTTAATGTTGGTTGTGCTACCAATTCGGTTTCTAGCTAAACCAAGGTAAACCAAGCTTTTCTATAGCATAGTCCATTTAAAATTTTCCATTAAAAAAAAAAAGGAAAAAAAAGGGTTTTTTAGATTTGCAGTAAGTACTGCATTGAAGTACACATTAGCAGGTGATATAAAGTTGTCACTCAGGATTAGAAATCAGATTTATTGATTCCTCAGTGGGTTAAAAAACAGTAACTATATAACATAGTATGCACTTAATTAAAAAATTATTGTTTGTTATTAATGTAAGTTCATGGTACTATAATTTTCAGAAACATTCCATATTTATTTTAATGTGTTTATTGAATGTTTATTTAAAATTCTATTTTAGTAATACAAAGTTGGATATTTTGCCAAATCTTCCGAATAAGCAGATTTAACGATTTACTCAGGAAATATGTATATTATTATATAAATATACACATGGTATATAGGGATTTTTTGGGGGAAGGGATGTTTGCGAAATATTTACACAAAGCTAACTGTATACTAGGTTACCAAAGCTGTTTAACGGATTAATTTTTTGCATGGAAGATTTAATATATTTAATTGCTGTTAACTAGTCTCCATTCTGTGGCCTAGACAATCAGAAGTGTTATGTATCAGTGTGAATGTTCAGGGTGAGAATTAGAAAAGAATGAGTAATTCAAGTTTTGTTCTTAGGGCACTTATAAATATTTTAATGCTTTAACAGCTGTCTTACTGTTACACAATCTCTTAACATGTACTAATAACAAACTAAGATTCTTAGCTATCAGTATATAATGAACGGCTTTGGCGAGCAGTTCTTATTTTAAAAGTTAATTAAGTTGGGGATATAAGCAAAGTTTGAAAGACATAAATGAAGATTTTTATGTTCCATAGTGTTCGATGTTGAATTTGACATTTTGTGGATAAATATATAATAGTTTCCATATATATATGTACTTGCAAAATGTTCCAAATGCAGTTCTGTCGTTTTGGATCTGTGGATGTTTCTAGAGCAGATGTAGTCTCAATAGTACCATCGTTAACTGTAATGAGGCAGTAGCTACATAACTTCATCGAAAAAAGTTGCACAAGCCTCATTGTAATCCACCGAATAAAGTTTAAAAACAAGAGTCGATAGAAATCAGAATCTTAGTATAGCAAGAGTATGGTTTTTCTTTCCCCTAAAGAAAGTGAATTCAACTTAAAAGAATATTTTCAGCCTTAGCCTAAAAAACAGGTAGTGGAGAGAGTTACTATAGTGTGAATGTTTTCTCTGTGTGCATGTGCAATTTATTTGCACAAACTAATTTACGAAGGTTAAATTTGTGTTTGTGAAACTAGTTAACTATACTCCATAGTTTTAAAAGTGGAGTCTACAGTATTTCAGTTAATGAATAGTTTTGGGTTTTAGTTATGATTACTGTGTTGACAAAGAAATCAGAATTTGAAAGTCTTGATCAGCTTTTCTGTTTACAGAACAATTGTAGTCCTGCAGGATTGTTTTGTAGTGGTGAATGTATAGGGCGTAGTAGGTCCTTATTGTATTGCTCGTGTGTTAATTATTATTGTGAAGGAATGTGGTCTTAATCGGTTCATAATATAGTTAATGTGCCTTTAACAGTCTCATTTTGCAAAAATGGTAAATAGCTGTATGCTGACTTCTGTTTTCAATGGCAGTTTAAAAATGCAGTTAAAAAGGGTGACAGCGTGGCTGCACTTGACTATAGCTAACAATTAGCATACACTGTTAATGTTGTTCTTGCATACTGTTAGACTGTCCAGTTATGGGCTCCTTAACAAGCGTAAAGCACCGTAGCTGTGGAGAGTCGCCACAGGTCAAATGTGTTAGTATCAGATTTTCCTTGTCATGCCGTACAAATGCAACCAGCACGCGCTCATGTTTCATTTTGCCTTGCTCTGTTTTCTTCGTAAAAACTCGGGGTCTTCTTACCAAAATGATGTTGCGCCCATTTCTTTAAATGATTGGATTATGGACAGCATTAGACCTATAAAAACAAAAGTCCTTTTAGAATGCTTCAGTTCTGTTACACGCCCTTTCGTATTTCAGGGG
The DNA here is from genome assembly GCA_035590195.1 of Aviceda cuculoides. NCBI lineage: Eukaryota > Metazoa > Chordata > Aves > Accipitriformes > Accipitridae > Aviceda > Aviceda cuculoides. The sequence continues at coordinate 42,725,195 of JAVJGG010000073.1, read as the reverse complement.
AAAAAACACTGTATTTTGAAAAATAACCACCTGGAGTTGCAGCGGCTCTGTTAGTCATAAATTTTTTTTATAGCAGCCTAGTGTTTAATTTGGCAACAATGTACAAATTCTCTAGGTATCACACTGAATTTTTGATATGAGTAAGTATAAGTATAATGCTTCTGGTTTTAGGGATTAATTGTATTTGCATTTTACTGACTTCAGTGGAAGCAGAGTTAAGGTATTATTAAGAGTTAAGTCACGCTTCAGCCAGAGAGATGTTTTTGTATTGGAGTTGGGTTTGATTTTTTGAAAATTCCCCACCCCGATTTGTGGAGCAAACAGGTAAAACTTAGTTTATTCCCTTCTTCTCCCCCCCTGCCCCCCCAGCTTTGAGATTTAATTGTTCTCTTTTTTTTCTGTTTTGATTTATGCAGTTTACATTTTTGAATGAGGTGAAGAAGATAGCAGGAGTTGTAGCTAGTCATGCTAGCAGCGATACTAGATTGCTCCAGTTTAAGAAAACAGGATACCTAAGAGTCCTTTCTCAAGTCAAGATTGTTATTAGGGTATATGTTTTGATAGTTGGTAATGAATCTTTAATACTTTAAAATCCCAAATTGATAAGTCTATTACAACACAGATTTAAGAATTGCAGTTACTTCTGTATTCTGTATAAATAACTGAAGGCTTCTGGTGAGTCCACCTTCTTGATTCCCAGAAGAGAGGGCGGCATCAGAGTAAGCTTTTTTTTTTCTGGTTATAGGTTTGCTGTCTCTGCTTTTCTTCTGCCTCTGCAGGGTCCCTCTGGCAATTAAGTTAGTTTGATGGTGTCTATACAAACTAAAACTAAGAAATGGGTATTAGTTTGTCGTTACTTTTATTAGAAGAGCATATGGGAAGGTTGTCTAGGTTTGTGATGCTTGTCTTGCTGTGGCCTTTTCAGGACTGTGTGTAAGACAAACTACTAGTTCCCAAACTACTGCTGCTATTGGTTGTTTCTTACTTCCAGACTGAATATTCTTCTTTGCTCTTGGTATTTACCACCACTACTAATCTTTTTGTCTGTACCTGGATACGTATAATTTGGAAATGATTTGCCTTACAGCTTGGAAACTGATGCTTTAGTCTTCATAATAAGTCTCTTCTTACTGTTCCTGGCACCTTTTCTCTTTGGTGAAGTAAATGAATAGTAGAAGATGGAGATTATGCGAGTGGGAGGCTTTGCTGAGGTACTTGCTGGCCATTTAGCCCTTACTGCCTTTTTGGAGAATTGTGGGGATACTCCAAAATTTTGTGGAAAGCTTCCTAGCTTTAGGCCTATGCACTTTTCCAGAAGTGACCGTGAGCACGGCTTCCTGGGATTATGTTTGATCTGCTACCCAGGCCTTCTCCCATTCCGTCTGGGGAAACAGAGAAGGAAAGGGGAGCTACAAGAAGGAAGGAGACACTGAGGAACAGGAAACCCCACTTCCAGAGGAGAGGATCGCTCCTCTGCGGCTCCCGCGGTCAGAAGGCTGCGAGCCTGGGGGACCAGGAGTCTCTCTTTGCCTAAAGCCTGTTTCCCTTTTCCCCATCTGCTCCCCACACACACTGTCAGCATTCAATGCTGAGACTTGTGGCAGAGTTGGCTTGTTCTTGGCGCGCTCTGGTAGCCATCCTCCCACCCTTGGTATGTTTTAATTGTATGGAATCAAGCTGTGTGCCAGCTTGAGGGGCTGGGAAAGGGCTTGGGAGCAGCTGGTTCAACCCAACGGGGTATGGTCGTCCCTCGTGGATCTTGCCTCTCCACTGCTGTCCGTCAGGGAAGAGAATGAAGGAGGGTTAAGCTCAGCTTTTCTAGGCTTAGGAAATGACAAATGGCAAGGAGTATGTAGCATAAAACCTTCATTGAACTGTTTGGGTTTTTAAATCTGTTCTTCCTCGAGTGACAGCATTCGCCTTTGCTTAGTATGATATTCTCAGATACAAAATTTCTGTTAGGTCGTAGCTGTATTTCTGTAAGTTGGATTTTTTTTGTTTAAATGCTGTAAAGATTATGCAACAAACAGACCTTAAGCCTATATATATTTTTTTAAAAGTTACATTGTTACCTGCTCTGAAAGCTGTTGTGTTTTGTTTTTCTCTTTTTTTTTTTTTTTCTTTCCCATTCTCTGTTTGGCAGCTGTGATGTCAAAATGCTGCATGTTGGAGCAACCCAGAGCAGTAGGCTTGGTGATTTTTTGGTTTTTGTGTCTTTGTTACTTTGTCAGTGCACAAGATCATAGTTGTAAAGCTAAATTTTAAGTTCTGCTTTGTGGCCACAGTCTTCTATAGGTTTTGTTGTTGTTGTTGTTTTTTTCTAAGGGAGTCATTAAAGTGGAAAAACTTGAGTTCCTGATTATTTAACTCTTTGCTATTGTAGATTATATTGAACAAGAACAGGGAATAGTGCACATCAGTGTATATGAGAGCAGTTGACTTTGGAATATATATTTTTATTATTAAATAGATGCATTTGCATGTAGGCTACTGAGGAGATGGGTGTGGTCCTGCTTCCATTGAAGCCAGCAGCTTTAACAGATTTTTGTCTTTTTCTGGCTTTGTTGCTTCACTGGCATGATATCTCGAGTTAGGTAGGCTCTTTGTAAGTACAAGCTTAGTAGTTCACCTTGAACATTTGTTATCAAGAAACTCCAGAAGGATGTGTTCCCAACCTTTTTTATAAGGTTTCTCAGTACACTGACAACTTGGAATCAGCAGGATAATTTTGCTTTCTTTTAAAGCTGAGGAATGTACCTACTGCAGAAACTTTGGCTGAATTGAATTTGTGGGTTTCTGAGAATTTTGCACCTTGTTTTATCCTGATCTGCTTCGATGGAAATATAGCCTTAACCATCCTAAGACCTTGATTTATTTCCTGTGCAGTTTATCCATCTCAGTCACCAGCACTTTTTTGTTTTGTAGAACATTATATAAAAATCGGGCATCGCTTATTTTTTGGTAGATACTACTTTCTAATTTTTTTTAAATAATAACTTTGCCTATCAATTTTATCAGTTATATAGAATGGAAGTTCCTTATTTTTTTTCATTAGCAATACTGTAATCAAAGGTGCAAAAAAAAAAATGCATTTAATGTATATAGTCTGTGCTGTTAAAGACTGTAAATGTATCGGGTTAGGAGCAACTTAAAAATATTGAGGAACTGGAGCTATAAAACCTCTTTGCTTGTTTGCCAAATGAGCTTTAAAAAGGAAAATATTTACATATAGTGTATAAAAAGCTTGTTAGAGCGAAAGAGCAAATCAGAGTCAACTGAAAATCATTGCCAGACAAAGATTGCTTTACGTTTTTTTACTGTATAAAATACAACCAATTTAAAGCTTGTTTATGCACAGTAATAACTTAATGAGCATAGTTTTTTCACAGAATTAGGCTATTTCCAATATATATGGGAAAAATAAGTTTCCTTTTATTTTTTATGACAGATATACAAAGATTAATAGTGTCTATATTTTAATATGCTATCTGGTGTCCGAAGTATATCTTTTACATGTTTGTTGGTTAAACTCATTTACTTAAAGTAGCAAATTTTACACTGCTAGTGAAACATTACTGAAGGAAGATTTTGTGAGTTGATCCATTCAGTAAGCCCAACAGAAATATGTGAAAGTATAATTTAGCTTAAAAAAAAAAAAATTTAATTGTTGATTATACAAGATTTTAATCATTAATCAGTTTAGGCTTATTTAAGTATTTCTGTTAAACAACTGTGGATGTTTGAATGAACGCTGCAAAAATCTTACTTCTACCTCCTGTGTAACATTCTTAAAATTATAGTTTGCAGATCTCTTTGGGATGTACTTTGATATTACAGGGCGTTGGCACACCTTAACTTGTGAATTTCACCTGCTTTTCCTTTTTTTCCTGTTAGTCATTTTCTGTGGAACACCGGGATGCCTTGTGGCTGGGGCTAGGTTCCGTTCACTTGTGTGAAGTAGCTTCAGGCAAACTGTGCACACTGACACCTGGTTTCTGTTCAGCAAAAGGTACATCGGTCAAAAGAGATTATAAGGTTTGTGTGGAATGTGTGAGCATCTCAGAAGGATGAGGATTCTGTAATAAATCATGGCCAGTGTAATTTTCTAGTATTTTTATGTATGTGGTTGATTCCTTTTATTTAAATAATCAACTGTGGTGTATGTATGTCCCTAACAAATAGTTACAGCTTCTTGATTTGTTCAGTTCAACTCACACTATTTATCAGCTGCTGTTCTCCATGTGAGACTAATTTGGTTTTGGTAATTCTGCCTTGAAAAGACGTTATGTGTTCTGCTTTAACACAGTGACAAAAAATTAAAATTCTTCATGTTTTATGAGACTGGTTTTATTACTTTAGCAAGTTCTGTGGGAGAAAAACGGGGGGTTTGGGTTGGCACTTGTTGTGCTTGGGCCTGAGGAATATCTTTTGATCTGAATACAAAGTCACACGGAGAGAGACGACTTCTGAAAATGTAGATTTGCATCCAATAGTTGCAAATAAAGGACAATCTTTAGTAAGTACTTCACAGAGCATTGCTGGGGGGCGGGGGGGAGTCTTGCTGAATCTGGCACGTTTCTCAAAGCAAATTACCAAGTGTCGCAGGTCTGGTTTTGTCGACATAGATGACGGAAGCTATAAGCAGGAACAGAACTCCTTTATGCGGAATGTCCTAAAGACACAACGTGCTTTGCAAATCACTGACGCGCAGATCTTGATTCCTCTATCCCTCCCACAGTGAGGTGAATTTAGGCAAACCTCAGGTGTATGGAAACTGTATATTCTGGAATTGCACATAGCGGGTGTGTCTATATGTGCACAGCAGGTCAGGTATAGACCGTCCAAAAATGAAATTTACTGTATTTTGAACACTTCCTTTTTTTTAATTCGCACCGTCAGCTGCTTTTTATAGGCTTTTGAGGATCCCTTCTATTCTGCGTATAATAGCCGGCACTTTATATATTTCCTGAGCGCTATGGGAGATTCCTCCCAGCACCATGCAGATATGTGGTACTGGTCTGGCAGGTCGCGTGGGCTGGGGTTGCCCTTGGTTTTTCCCCTAGAAACAGGTGGAGCGTGAGCTGATTATACTTACGTTGTTGATGGGATTAATCCTGTCCTATGGCTTGTGAATGTAATACCAGTCGCAAGTCGAGCGGCGCACAGCTAATACGAGAGTTCAGCTTGTTTTGTCTTGTGGAGTCTAGTGCGGAATTTCAAACCTCACAGGGGAAAAAAGTGTTCCTCAGTTTAGAGTTCAGAATTTCTAAGCGTTTTCTTTTCTGGTGACATGCAGAAGAAAAAAAATGATTGATACAATTTTTTTTCATCAGTGGAAAATTTATAAAAATTTTCATTGTGCTTTGAATAATTTAAACATGTAATTTGCCGGTAGTGCATTTCCATATTCAACTGATGTATACATGTTAAATAGCTCAATATGAAGCTACCTGAGCTCACCTTTGAAAGAGTTCCTCCCAAATCAACACCCCACAAATACTTTTGGTTCCCTTTTCCCTTCGCTCGCATCCTAAATCCCCATGGTTTTGCATTTCCCGTATCCCGTAGGTGACAGAGGAAGAACGTGCTGAAGTTTTTGTGGGTTGGGGCTGTACGTCCTCTTTGGTTTGGGAATGATGGAGGGCTGTCACTTGGGGCAAGCCACAGGAATTTCGGTTCCCAAACGGCCGCAGCGCCATCCCAGCCCCGATACGTCGCATGTAACTTAAGAACCAAATTTGAAGTCTTTCTGTAAAAATGCCGAACTGGGATAGTGGAAGACAGATCAGATTTGTTTGTTGGTTTCTGGATTTCAGCTATCTTGATCTACTCTTAGCAGGTTTCTCTTGTCATCGCTGTTTTGGGCCCATGTTTTATAAGTTAATTTTGGGGACACAGCAAGAAGCCCCCTTTCTTTCTCTCTTTTTTGCTCTCTGTCCCTCTTTCCCGCCCTCTTTCCCCCCCCTCTTTCCCTCTTCC
>JAVJGG010000073.1:42699938-42719116 GCA_035590195.1 Aviceda cuculoides | reverse complement strand
TTTCCCTCTTTCCCCCCCTCTCTCCCTCTTTCCCTCTTCCCTCTTTTTTTCCCCTTGCCCTCTTTCCCCCCTCTTTTTTCCCCTTTCCCTCTTTTCCCCCTCTTTTTTCCTCTTTCAGATTTCCAAAGCGCTGTTATCTTAGCAGATCATTAGAGAAACATCCCTCCACTGATGGGTATCTCTGCTTTTATTCAAATGCAGCTTGGTTGCTTTGATACTTGTTCCAAAACACCTGTAACGGAACAGTTGCAACTATTTTAGTATAACTGTGTTGGCACCTTGCCTGTGAAGATACTTTGGAAAACAGGCGCAGCGAAATGTTTTCCTCCTAGCCTGTTACCCCCGAATTAGTCTGATAACATTTGGTGTTGTCTGTTGATTTTTAAATAATGTTAATTGAAAATATCTGACATACATATTTGTTTGATAGGCTGACCTTTGTGAGGCTGTGCAATTTGGTCGGACTGTTCTGGTTTGAATAATAGTCCCATATAAAAATGAAAACCCTGTGTTTCCACAGTGCTAACTTATTAAACTTACCGAGGAGACCTTTGATTTCCATTTTCAGCAAATTTTATAACGTGTTGGCACGGAGCTTAAAATGCAAAAGAAGATTTTACGTTACCCTGTTACATCACTGGCGTAGCAAAGCCTGTAGAGCAATTCCATCAAAACTCAACGTCCAGAAGAACAAACAACTTAAGAGGGATTAGCCATACGAAGTCACAGGTATTAATGGGGGAAATAAAACCTGTCCTGCTCATGTCAGGGGTTGTTCTTGAGATACTCGAACGAATGGTGCGTCTCGACGCGGCGGCCACCTGAAAGAAATGGGGAGGGAGGTGTGGCTAGAATTCACTTTGTACATTTACTCAGACCTCCGAAATTCTCTGTGGTGTAAGTTACTACACTCTTCTTGCAGATCCTACAGCTGTGTCCGCCCCACGTGCTGCGTGAACACCTCCTGGGAACGCTGGTCTTTTACTGTTTGTGCTGCTGTTGCTCTCCAGAGAGGACAGAGTTAGCGTAGCCCAGCTGAGAGCCTGTGGTAGCAACAGCTTCTGTTTTCCCTCTCTTCAGCACAGGCATCATTTATCAGTAAGCAAAGTTATATTCCATATATTCCATCCTCTTGGGACGTAACCAGACTAAAGTTCTGTAAGTGCCGCTGACTACAGCCCATAGTTGTAGAAATAATTGTATAAATATCTATTGTGAGATAACCTGCAGAAATTTTGCCTCGAAGTTTAAGGGAACAGTTAAGGTACAAGAGCCAAGCTTACACTGGCATGCAGGGACACAAAGTCACCCCTCGGGTATTTTCGAAGTGACTGCAGGAGTCTGTAAATCTGATGACAGCCGTCCATGTTCACCAGGGAGAACGGATACACTCTCCATGAGTTTTAGCATTTAACGCGGGAAGATAATCTTTAATCTTCATTCTTAAATTTTGTAAGTTGTGCGAAGTTAATGCCATTACTATTTCAATATAAACTTGGTCTTAAAGTCTACCTATGATTGAAATATGAAGTATTGCCACTGTTTATCTGGTAAATGAAATTGCTCTTTTATAGGTCCCTTTCGGAAGAGCAGACTTGAATAAAAACTTGGTGCTTGCTCCTTCCTTCTTTCTTGAGGGACCTTTGCCTGCCTTCCAGAGGATAATGAAAAAAACCCAAACCAACAAACCCAATGATTTATATTTTCGAATTAAAAAAAAAAAGGTAATTTTAATATGACTAAAATAATTGAGAGCTTTGTTGTAAAAAACCAACCTGATCGTCACCCTCTGATCTAAATCCTCCCTTACTCATTAACTGGTATGTTTATAACCACTTTTCTTAGTTTGGAGCTGAGAAGACCACATCTCTTTCAGATTCAGCCCTTGACACAGACATTGATCACGACTGGGTTGTACTCAGCTTGCTTGGTAATAGGGGTGTTGGAAGAAATCAGAGGTTAGACATCAGTGTTAGCTTCTCCAGCATGTCCAAAATAAGTAATAAATAGGACATGCACTCAATTAGGTAATCCCTGGAAAGCAGAACTCGCCTCACCCAATAATAATGTAGTCATGAAAGTTTTATTTTTGAGTGAAACATTCATTGCCATTGACCACAGGGCAGTGTATTAACGAGAAGGAGAACGCTGCCACTACAGGCTCTGCCGGTGATGAAGCACGAGGTGGGTGAACTGGAGAGGCAGAAGAAGGGCTGAGGTGACACTCAAACATATTTCTTGAGCAGAATATTTCAAGCCTATTTCCGTCCGCGGCCAGGCAGCGGTGATCTGTAGGCGCTGGGGTGAGCTGAGTCATTGGGCAAGGTCTGGGGAATCTTTGGGGTGAGGAAATGAGACAATTTTGTCAAGGCTGACACCTCTTCCTTAACTGAAACCGCTACAAGGAAGAGATTTATGCATATGCCTAGCATAGAGCATCTGTCTGATCCCATTGGCATCAGTGGTACTACTTAAGCGCCTAAAAATACACATTACTTTTAGCTAACTTTCTGAAACGGGTTAAACTTCATGGATAAAAGACATTTGATAAGGCAAATCGGCTTCTAACTCCTGCTGTCCTACTGTTGTCTGAACAGGGACACACAAAGCTGCTGACCTTCTCCCTGATCTCCTCAGCTGACTGTGTGTGATCCAAGGTAATTGTGTATTAAGATCTTCACCACTCAGCAAAGAAGTTATTCGCAAGCAAAAGAGTACTTGCATCTGGATTAAATCCCAATGTATCCAGTATAGTACCTTTTAACCTGGCTATAAAACCTCGCTGGGTAGCGAGGCAGTAGCTAGCAAACTGCCGACGTGCAGTGGTGCAAAGCCTACGATGAAAATGCTTCTGGGTCTAAACCTTCAGGAAAATGGTGGTTGCCCAAGGAGCAATACTGCTTGCTGAAAAAAAAAACCCCAAAACCCACAAAACCAAAAACCCTGCACTACGAGGATGCACATGTTTTCAGAAAGGATGGAGTATTTAAAGATGTGAAGTTGTGATAGAGAGGAAGTAATGGAAAAGAAGAAATGGAAAGAAAAACAGATGTGGGAGGCATAGGGAGAGCTTAAAAGCAACAGAAGAGTTTTTGAGAAACAGTTCTATTTAAAAAAGTGACTTGTTTGTACAAAGTGTGTTATTTAGCTTTGGCAGTTGCACTGCCCTCAGCGGAGAAGAAGGGGTAAACCCAGTGTGTTTCTAGCAGCATGATTTTTTTTCTTCATGTAGAGAATAAATCCATGGAGAAACTAGTGAAGCCTAATTGTCGGAGCAGGGTGATTATTCCCTTTACATCAAAGATGACCCACATGATATTCAAGAAGTATTAGACAGCTTTCATGGACAGATTTGAAGGCGAAATCTCCAAGAAACATATTCTAAGAGAAGAACTGGTAATGGTTTTAAACTGAAAGAGGGTAGAATCAGACTAGATATGAGGAAGAAATTTTTTGACAATGAGGGTGGCGAAACCCTGGCCCAGTTCACCCAGAGAGGTGGCGGATGCCCCATCCCTGGAAATATTCCAGGCCAGGTTGGATGGGGCTCTGAGGAACCTGACTGAGTTGAAGATCATGGCAGCGGGTTGGACTCGATGACCTTTAAAGGTCCCTTCCACCCCAAACCGTTCCACGACAACCGACCAGCTCATAGGATGATAACGTAAAATACCCAAGGTGATAAGGGACTTTTGAAGTGTCTCCTCCTGCTCAGAGCCGGGCTGGTTTCATGGCTCAGAGCCTTGTCCGCTCAAGTTCTGCCTGTCTCCAGAGGTGGAGATCCCGCTCGGCGGGTACGCCTCCCAGCGCTGCACCCGCCTCGTAAAGAACTTTTTTCCCCCCTTATGCGCAGTTGGGATGTGGGTGAATTTGAGTTGCGCCTAGAGAAATGGTGACGCCCTTGTTCAGAGCAGAGCCGTGGTAATCAAGGAAGGTTCGGGGACTGTTCGGAAAATGTAAGTGTGACTGCTGTTGTTCTAGCCGTGGATTAAGTGCTCTCGAAGACGGTGTGTGCCCCAACAGAGCTGAGCACACACAGATACTCAAGAAAAGCTAAGGCATGAAATAAAATGCAAATAGCAAGTGATTTATGAATAGCAAAAATAATTTTACAGTTATATAAGGGATAAGAAAAAGACTGAATAACGGTCACTCGCATATTCAGTAAAGCAGGAGAGCTGTTAAAAAATTTCTTTTTGTTTTTTTTAATTTTTATTTTATTTTTACATACTACAATGCAGGCTGCAACCAGGTGAGTGTCATAGTTAATGCCTGTAACAACGGGGTAAATACCTCTGTCTCTAACAGGTAAGAAATCAGAAAGTGCATAAAAACAAAAAAATATTTTAAAATGGGCTGGACCTCGCGAACTTTGTTGTAGAGTACTAGTGATATTCCAGATGGTGAAGACAACTGAAGTAACATGAAAAATGAAACCCCTGATGGTGGCCAGCATGCCAGAAAAGAAGTGAAAGGCAAGTCTACTTCTGCCTTTAAAATGGGGGTGGAAAGATAATTACAGGCCAGGTATTGGGACTTCAAGTCCCAGACAGATATTGGAACAAAAAGTCCAAACCTGTGTTGTAAGCACTGAAAAGGTGCTGAAGAGGAGAGTCACGGTTCACCTGCGTGAAGCTTTGTCAGCAAAATCTAATTCCCCTGTACGACACTGTTAGAGATAGAAAGGAAACAAAGTCATGTAAATTGAATTAAAAAAAAAACAAACTTGGCGCTCTTTTCTAGGATAGTCTTGGAAGTGGTTTCGGAACGTGATCTCGAATAAGTAGAATGGGTGCAGAGCTTTGTTCAATCTGTAGTTATTGAAGATTTAATGTCAAAATGGAAGGATTTGTCAAGCAGAATCAAACAGGCTGTGCTGCCAGTGCACTAATAATATTTTTACTGAAAATTGGATTTTGGCAGGGTCTCTTGAGACTTCGGTAAGTCAGGCTTAGAGTTCCACAATCACAAACTTGTGAATGAAAAAAAAGTATGTGAAGTTCTCTGAAGGGGTTAAAAAATAATCCAGTGTTCAGTGACAGCATAGGAAAATGCTGCTCAGGTGCAGTTCTGTGAAGGATTTGGGGATTACCGGGAAGCACAAGTGGATTTGGGATCAACAGTGCCCGGCTGTTTTGAAATAGGCAAAAAAAAAAAAAAAAAAAATCTTGAACGGGATGCACAGAGGCAGCGGGAGGCAGCGGCACGTCCCAAATAATCCTGCTCCGCCCCGGTAAGGCAGGAGCCGCAGGGCCGTGCCTGGATTTGGTCCTCGCTCTTGGGATTGCCATAGAGAGCTGGAGCCGGTCCAGCCGGGAGCGATGGGAACCGTCCACGGGTCGGAAACAAATTGGGGGGCAGTTGGGGCGGGGGAGAGGAGGTAGGAGTGGGGCGGGGGAGTCTTCGGACTTTTATTGTTATTTTAGAATTTGTTTAGATTAGCTACGTAGAAAAAAGGTTTAATGCGAAGAGCAGGGAAGCACTGAAAAAGGTGTAGGAACCTTTTCGAGCTTTTTTGGGAAGCCTTTCACACCGAGCCAGGAAAGCACATGACGCTTTTGCCTTTTCGTTGTTGTCTGGTCACAAATCAGTTTTTCCTAAATTTCTGAAAAGCTGCCTTTTAAAAAAAATTAATCCACCACCTCTGATCTTTTTTTAACTCCCTGTAATACTTCGGTTTTCCTTTGTAATATATTAATTTTCTGTGTCCTCCATGACTCTAGCAATTAACATTGCCAGGCATATGTAACCTTTTGGGGGGGAATATGCTCCCGTACGTTAGGAGTGCTTTAGGGAACTGCTGGTGATCTAGTGATGTTTAACACAGAATTAGGTGGTCTCGCCTGCCAGAATTATATGTGGTAGGAAAAATATCTTGTGTTGTCTGTGGGTTATTTGACTGTGAAATTTTTATTAGCATTGATTTTTTTTTTTTTTTTTTTTCTGAATTATTCTTAATGTTAGATGGGCAGATAAAACCTCAGGATTTTTTGTAGTTTTCTGTAAAAACTAAATAATACTGAGTAGAAGAAATGGTTTCAGCTTTTAAATTTTTGTGCAGTATCACATGGGGAAAAAAAATCAAATTAAACTCTCCTGTAGGGAAAAGCAGGGACCTTTTTTTGACAAAAACCTTCCTTTTTATGAAAAAAAAAAAAAAAATCCAGTCCTTAAGAGGAATATTGAAATAAGACCTAACACCTCAGGCCTTGCTAGTTATAGTAATTCAAATAATTTAATTGATTTCTTAGAGGAAAACCAAGCACAGCTTGTTTCAGTGTCTGTAAACTGTAGTTAAATCCATTTGGCATCCTTTTACTTTTGACTTAAGAGTTTAGATGAGCAATTTTGAAGCCTAAAGGTATAGTTTTCAAGGGCAAGGAAAGGTTTTTCTGTATTTTAAAACCGTGTGAGTGTAACTATCTATTTAAAGCATGTTTCCCTGATGTTTGGAGTGGGAAGAAAACATACTTATGGAAAAGCTCTCTGTTGGCCCTTCAAAGAAGAAGGGACTAGTATCGTGCCTGATGACATTTTATCTTTTTTCATTCAAACGCAGGCTCCTTCAACCCTTTCATCATTCCCTCTATAAATCCAAACTGTTATTAGCTCATCATATATAGATTTTCTTTTATTTTAACCCCATGACATGTTGTAGTTCCTGAGTAGATAAACTCTCTAACCTAGCTATTTCAATTCGTCTTGGTTTTAGTGACCTTTCGGGGTATCTCGGGCAATCCACTCATCTCGAGATAATCAGGGCAAGTCACAGCATCCGAAAAAGGGTTCCCTAGCGCAAGAACAAAGATCCGCCATCGCCGGTCTACGCGGTGCCTGGAAGCTGCTAGTCCTGGATACCGGCAGACGCCGTAAGACGAGCTGCAAGGAGCTTGCGGTTAAAATGGTGAGATAAATTCTCCGTGACAACATACCAAGGTGGGGGGCAATCCGGACAAGGGTCCTCTTTCCCCTCAGGTAAACGGGTGACAATGCACTGGGCTGTCAAACCCAGTTTGGGCACTTTCTCCTCGGACCGTAGGAAGGATTGAACTCCCGGTGTAAAAGGATTGCACGAGTGCGCTCGTCAAAGCGTGTTTAAAAGCCTTCGTTAAAATAAACACCAGCCTCCACGTGCCTCGCTTGCTGGCTAAAGACAAAATAAAAAGGCTTTTCTTGTTCATCTCTCTGAAAGGCGCCAGCTGAACCACGGAACCAAGCTGCACATCTGGAAGCCCTTCCGAAAAACGTGCCTTCATTTCGGGACTGAACAGGATCAGAGATGGTGGTTTGGAACCAGGCAGAGGCTTTTGTACCGTCGTCGCAGGTTACCAAGTGGAGCTGAGGCAGTTGCCTTTGTCTTAAAATTAGCATCTCCAAATAGTGATTACTATCTGTTAATTACCTAATCCTTCTTCAATGTTCTGGTGGTGGAGCCTGCATGGAGTTCATTACTTACATTTAGATTTATGGTGGAGAATTTTGCTGGTATTTGTTCTGTTTTTCAGAGAAGCATCAGCCATGTGGGTCCAGCAATCGGTTACTAATAGTCCTTGAGTTGCTAATTGGGACACTGGTAAAAATGAACCTGTCATGGCTTATGTAATTCTAGTACGTACAGCTGGCCTCTGACATACATTACAAAAAAAAAAAATAATTGGAGTGCATAAAGTGTTGATTCTCAGCTCTTCCTTGAGGACAGCAATGCATTGAAGGAAAGACACTGTTTGCTCATTTAATCCCATAAGAATCCACCTTGTGCTTCTGGCAATTGCTGCACTCTGCAGTTTGCTGGATCTCGTAGTACGGGGAAGAGTAAGCAAGGCTGCTTCGTGGGGGGCTGGGGAACATTTAATTTGCTTTAGTTTGTTCTAAATGGGACACCGATTTATTCTAAGTTTCAGGTTGGGGATAGACCTTGACGTGCAAAGCAGGACTTCATGGGAAATAATTTCTTTTTGTGTTCAGCTTGTGGAACAGTACAAATTACCTTGGTCAGAAATGAAATCACATTAATTCAAAGGTGTGCTGAGTTTTGTTACTAACAAAATTTGGGCAGCCTTTCTTGTGTCTTTGGGAGGTCTTTGTAAGTTTGTTGGTAGATATCTGCTACTACACCTGCAGCTAAAACTTTAAACCATCTTCAAAACAGAGGAAAGAACCAAGCAGAACGGCCAGTATCTTTAAAAGGGGAGGTGAGTTTCACAAAGCTGTCCCTAAACATCAGATAAAGTTACTTGGCCAATGCACAGACAGCTCAGATGTCACTTGAGATCTAGGTACCTTTTTTCCCCTCAATCCTATAACTTTGTGGTTAGTCTTGCCCCAGTGGGTAAATCCTGACTGTCCTGACTTGAAAGGAGTGGGGAGGCAATAGCATCTCACCCTTCTGCAGTGTCTCGAGTTTGGTCACTGGTGGGCAGTATATTGCTTATGGTTAGATCTGCGAGGTGGGTCCTTCCATCTCCCTTCTCAGAGTCATTAGTCAACGCAACCCTTTCTCTTCCCCCTCTGGAAGGTGATGGTAGGTCTTACCACTTGCTGTGGCCTTTTCTCTTCCACCCCTGGGTCAGTTCTCCAGCCGGTGACAGCCCTGCTCTCAGCAGGTCACGGCGTGGGGTGAAACATGATCTACTTCTAGACCAAACCACTGCCCAGCTTCTTCCCCACAGAGAAACCAGCCCTAGGACAGCTTCGGTGTCTCCTTCTGGCCAGCGTCCTTCTCCTTGATCGTCCCATTGCATTAAGTTAATGGCATCCTCCTGATCTTACTGCTTTTCGTCCATGTCACCTTCTCCTTGAGCTCTGCTTCCAAGGAGACCCCACCAGCACTCAGGTCATGCTGGGTCTCTTCCACATTTTATTTTCCAGTAGCTAAATGCCCTGTGAACCCAATGCAAGACTTAGAGGCTTCAAAAGTTGAGATTCCTACTGGGCGCAAGGCAGAAACAGCCCCGATAATAGGACACTGCAGCTATTGCGGTTCCCATCTTTGGTCCTTCTGACTCTTTTCAACCCCTGCTTCCAAAATCCCTAATAAAACGCCATTTTGCTTCCCTGCTGGTGTTTTTGTGCCCTGAAAAGTGAGTAAACACAACATACTGTTGTGTCTTTAGCTGATCCACGCCCTCGGACTCTGCAGCACGTTATCTGCTGTGTTTACTGCCAAAAATAAGTGTATCTCGTAGTTTGCTCCTGATAGCTGCGCAGGGGTAAAGTGGTTGTGGGGGAGCCTGCTGGCCTCTCTTCTAGCTCCTCTATCGTTAGCGGAAGCGACTTTTAAATTCAAATTTGCTCGTTAATAAGAGTTGGTGTGAACTCCGTGTTCAGGAAAGTTAAAAAACCAGCAATTTTACTGGTTAATATAGAAAATACGATCTTGAGCCTCCATGATGCAATGCGCGTGCAGCTCATGCTGTTTTTGCAGACACTTGAGATTTATGCTGCAAAAAAGTTAGGGAGAGATTAGGTATTACCTAAGGAGATACACTTAGGTAAAGAAAGGGAGAAATACACTTAGGTTTATTAACTTGCCGTTTATTCGCCATTGTATCAACTCTTGCCTGGGAGGTTATAAATAAACCTACTATTGATCTGATGCCTTTGGAAAAGCATTCCCGTCGAGTGTGCGATGCTGACAAGTTGGCAGCCGCCTGTTCCCGAGTCCCCACGTCATATTTATCGCTTGGCTTTGGGATGGACTCTCGAGGATCCATTCTGACCACCACCCCCCAAAACACCCCCCCTCTGATGGTGTGGGTCGGGCCCCCAGCCCCACCGTTGCTGGACCGTCCCAGCGAGTCCCTCAAACGATGCCCTTTCGCCTCTCTCTTGCAGGAAACTTAATCTCCCCGGCAAATGACACCCGGAGCTATTTTGGAGCTGGGCTGCAGAGGGAAAGCCAAGCGCGTCAGCAATTTGACTGGAGGAGGACAACCCGGAGGAGGGGTGGGGAGAGGGGGGGTGGTGGCACAACCGGACCCCGAGCAGCAAAGCCACTGCCGGGGGACTTGGGGGGACCTTCTGCCGCACGTCCCTGCCATCGCTGGGGTTTCTGTTTTATTTTCCCGGAGAGGAAAGGGGAAGGGGGAACCAAACCCAACATGGTGTCCCCATGTCCTCTGTTCCCCTTTTCCCCCTTCCCCCTTCTGTCACCTCAGTAGGAATCGGCTTTTTTCTTACCCTGCCCAGAGCGTTGTTTCTCCTCAGACTCTGACAAGACTCCAGGTAAGACTTCAACCTTCATCTAAAGACAAGCGGACTTGGGGATGCTGATATCCAGCAGAAAATAGAGAATGTTTTTAGTAGCTGAGGGAGGGGTGAGGTTATTTCTGTGTCAGTGTTACTGTGCTGGAATATGTCTTGCTTTGTGAAACAGAATTGAAGATGGAGCTGAAGGTGCAGGTAGTAAATCCGTCCTTCTTCTGGTCTGAACCAAATATGCATCGCTTTGCTTATCTACTTCTGGCCACGTTATCAAAAGAGCAAAGATTAATCTCCAGAGGAGAGGAGAAAAGAGAGGAAAATCAGGTTTAAAGCTGTTGATTGTAATTGATACATTTTGTCCCCAAATTTGAGATAGCAGAGTGCACGAAGAACCTGGAAAAAATAACTTTCCCACGGAGAGGTGGCAGCAAGGAGCGTTTTTAAAAGTTCAATTTCTAGGGCATAATCCCAGTGCTACTTTTCTCTTCAGCGAGGGCTTTTTTTCCCCCTCCGAGCTTCTCTCCAGCGGCAATACCGATCCACGCTGCAGCCCCCCACCCTCCTCGCGCTGCTACAAATGGCTCTGACGAGAGACGGAGAGAGATGGAGCTCGACAGCTGAGGCTATTTTCGGCCTTACAGCTCAATGGGGTGGAGTGGCTGTACTGACAATGACGTCCACTTGTTAAAATACAAGGGCTTGTGTGGGAGCCTCGCTGCTAATTGTCACCCAGGGAATTCTTCGCCCTCATGGGAGTCGTGATCCTGCAACGCCCTCGCGTAGGAAACCCTATGTGCTAAAACTTGAGGCGGTGTTTCTAGCTTAATATAAGCGAGTTTATTCATCTGTTAATCCCAACTCTTAAATCCTTTGCACTATTTGGTTCGGCACTGGTTTTATTTGTGCGAGGGAGAGAAAGGTACCCGCACGTCCGCGTGCGTGCGTGGGGAGAGGAAACGTGCGTTAGTGCCGCTGTAACACGGTGCTGCCAACTCCAGACGTGTAAAAGTCTAACCTTCTAAACCATGAGACTGATAAAATAAACCAGTGCGAATCCACTGTTTCTCTGAACCTTTAAAGCTCACCTGGCTCAAGTTGTCTGTCTGTCATCCAAGCAGACATTGGCGTGTACCTACCGCTGGGATTCTGCCACAGCCGCTTCTCTCCAGGGGCTGTGTGTAAAGCAAAATCCTGTTGGCTGAAATTTGTGCTGGAATTGCTAGAATTTACATCGCTCTGTTTCTGTCCCCAGGGTGGCAAACCCAGAATTTTTGTCTTTTCCTTGTATTTGTCTCCCGCTTTCTCCCCCGTACAGAGCAGGAATGAGCATCGCTGTATGCCCGAGCCCTCCCTTGTGCTTTAGCCTTTATTTACACATTGTAGGAGCAGCCTGGGTGCCTTTAGGCTCAGAAGAATAAAAGGAAAAGGTGCTGCCATGGAGTCTTGAGGGGCTGATCTGAGCAGTTTTAGTCCTCTGGAAGTTTCCGGGGTTGTTTTGTAGCTCCATTGAGGGGGAGAATCCAAAGTGAAGCCCCTGTGCTGCAGCAAAGACCAAGTAGGAAGAAATCCCTTCCTTGCATGGAGCTTCTTGAAGCTATTAGTGTGTTGGTGGAAAGTGATTGTTGGCCATAAGGTTAAACGAGGGATAAGCTTTATAACCAATAAGTCTGTCTCTATATCAAAGAGGAAAGATAATACGTGCTTTAACCATATAAATCATCTAAGTGCCTTCAGTCTCCCATGTTTAACATTAAATGTATGCTTACTTATGTGACTGGAGGGTGACCGGACTGCATAGTAATCTGGTAGCATGCACAAACCCTGCGATTTGTTCTTGTTTCTTGTTGGAATTTTCTAAGGGTTTGTTTGACTCTTTCGTTTGCTACCAGTCATTGGAAATATTTAGGTGATTGACAAAGGGTTAATACTGGGAGCACGAGGTGATGCAGGTCCCTTCCTAGACGGTGTGTATTTAGCCTTACCCTGAAGGTCAGAAATGTAAGATCGTCTCGCCTTGAGCTCAGCCAACATTTTGCTGGGGGCTGCTCACCAAGTTTAACATCGTGTTAGCCACTGACCTGCTGTGCAATTTCCCTTAATGTCTCCTGTGGACTTTGAGGAGGCAATAGATGACAGGGAATGCAAATGAGCCTTACTCTGAATTGAGCTAGAAGCTTATTGCAATGAGCTTAGTTTATGACAGGTACTCTGCGTCCTACATCTCCTACAGTGCGTGGAGACCGATCCTCCAAACCACCACGGAAAGCTCTTCGACCTGCACATCAAATGACCTTTGAACATGCCAAAATCTGTTGTCCCTCACTGAAGTGGAATTTAGAGTAGCCCAAGCTAAGCTCTGAGTCCATCTCCTCAGTGACAGATACCGTTCTTGCTCTGATGAAACGGGCATCAGATAAATTCTGCCACCTCGGATTAGTGCGTTGGCGCAAATCTCTACTTACACCTGATTTAGAGCCGTAACGGGCATGGAGCACTGGGTGTGCTGGTGTGCATTTCACCCCTAAAGCATCCTGTCTGGTGTGTAATGGCTTGTTGCAGTCCATCTGTGCCCATCCGATGTCACTAAGCTTGCAGCTGACACTGAATACTTACTTGTGCTATTTCAAAGTTTTCTGGTCCCTGGGACGTTGTTAGAAGTAACAGGGCCAGCTGGGTTACTGCTGTTTTCCCTCAACAGAACTTTAAACATCAAAGGAAATCTGCACTTCCCGTTTTATGACCCGTCAACTTCCCTTCCCACCCACAGATGTCATTTCCTGATGTTTTTAGATGGAACAACACACGCAGATATGTCATCTAAAGTATAGTAATAATAGTGCTGCCTTGAGTTTTATCCAGAGCTTCTGTTTTAGTGGTAATTTTTTGAAACCCAGGGATCCGGAGGTGGGAGGTTCCCTGTGAATCTTACCTTTTCCCATCAGGAGAGGAAGGAATGCAAGGCTTAGCAGTTCGCATTGTGGAGAAAGTCTGGGAAATATGAACTCTAACAGCAAGAAGATGACCCCAGATCAACAGTTTGCTGCTTCAGCAAAGAAAGGATAAATGAGGATTGAGAGAATGAGCAAGCAGGCATGGGATGCGTCTTAGTGTGGTATTGGAGAGAACCTCCATGCTCCTGATCTGTATGCAGACTTCAGCGGTCTCCAGGTCTATGCGTCTGTCCTCACCTGGGCTTTACGTCCCCAAAGTCTCCGGTTATGCAGGTGTGCTACTTGTGGCTGCATTTGTCTTGGGAATATTTTATGAGACGGTTTGCACGGTGCTTTTTTGCTCTTTGCCCAGGGTCATGGTGGACAGGGTTCCCTTTCTAACCATTGAATTGAAAGGCTTGGACAGAAAATATCCTGCCACCGCTGTCCTCCCTCGTGGCAAGAAAAGAGCATCACCACAGGCTGCTGACTGCTTGGGGGGCAATATGCCACAGTGTGGGACCTCTATCTGCTCAGAGGTTGTTGAAGGCTTTCCAGGTGCACCTCAACATTGATGAAGCAACATGAAACCAACCCATCAGCCAGCACAGCACGGTGGATCAATCCCAGGAGGTCCAGAGAGCGATGGTACCACCATCAGGACTCTTCATCAGGAATCTCCATCTCCTGATGGCTCTCCCGGTGAGCACCACCTCAGATTCCTCCAGCAGGAACTGGAGTAGTCTGTGGTAGTTCCCACTGCAAGGGACTTGCTCGCTTGTCCGTGGGGAAGCAGGTGTGGGGCAGAGATGGAACGCGGCGAGGACAGGACTGGGTAGGACGCCTTGACTGACTGCGTGGCCATGTGTTGGTTCCTAGGCAGCGATTTGATTTATTTGCATAACCGCACAGATCTGTGCCCTTGTGCCTCTTTCCCCCAAACATAAAACAGTGAAAATTTGAAAGAATAAAGGCAAATGTAAAATTACAAGGGCCGCTACTTTGCCTTCGGCATGCTCAGAAATACCCAGATGGGAATGTGATCTCTGCTGCAAATGATTAATCACAGAGGGATTACAAGGAGAAATATGACACTGGCAAATGTCTGAGATTAATTGGAAAGGGCATCTGCATTGACTGTGTTTATTCATGCTTTGTTGTCAGTCCTATCGCTTCCAAGGGAGCTGTCCTGGCACTTGCAGAGAGTTACTATTTTTTTTTCTGAGTTTGAATGTACATATAAAGAATCTGAATTAGTGTAATGGTTTACTAAATTGATTAGCAAGTTACACTACAGAAATATTAAATCTTGTCCTTTCAGCATGTTTGCAAGGCTATCCTCTCCCTCTTACTCCTAAATCCATTTATCAGCCTAATCTGATGTAATGCATTTTATCCCATTTAAACTTATAAAATGTAGTTTATCCAGTGCAGCCTATCTAAACTGTTTGATCTGTCTGAGCGTTAGATTACAGCTTCATCCTTGCCGCAGGTTAGGATTTCAGGCCTGGTACTGGATTTTGTGTTCTCAACATGCGTAAGGTGAGGGTTTTACCCCTTTTTTCAGATGGGGACTGAAGATACAAGAGTTTGAGTGACTTTCTCACAATTATAAAAGCAAACCGGTGGCAGAGCAAGGAATAAACCCTGTTTTATTTCCCTACCGTGTCAGAAATTAACCTGAAATCATACTGATGAGCACACACCGTTTTCACTGCTCCCTGGATTTTCTTCTGGCATCTTCTGGCGTGAGAACCCTTGAGCGCGAGGGCACGTGGTGAAAGCTGGTAGAGAGCAGGGTGCGACGTAGATGCCGGCACGGGAGGTGGGGTATTCACCTCGCACTGGGAGGTCTGCGGACACAGTGGCTTGTACCTGCTGGGGAGAAGTGAGTTGCAAACATCGGGCGAGCGTTCGGTAGCAATGGGAGAGGGAGGCTGGACCTTGAGGCTGTGGCCACTGGGGGGAAAAAAAAAAAAAACAAAAAAAAAACCATCTTGGATGGCTTTGCTGCACCAGTCTGGTTCGGGAGCAAGAGCAATAGGCACCAGATGCAGCAGCTTCCCTGTGATTTAAATGTTCTTGACTACCAGAGATACCAGTGAGCAGCTGGGGCCTCTTTGGGCACTGTTTAGCACAGGAGGGCAGGGGAGGAGGATGCACAAGAGCTTTAGGAATTGAGCAGCGTTCCTGCTCTCACCCTTGTGAGGTCCAGGCCAGGAGAGCACCCACCGTGCTCCCGCAGAGCAGAGGTCTCCTGCAGGCATGGGTACATCTCCCGGGGACCGGGCCAGGAAAACGGCAGGCGGGGTGGGTTGGGGGAAGCCGCTGTTTGGTGGAAGGTCGCTGGCTGGCTCCCAGGACCAGTACTCCCTCTTGTGCCAGTAGCCATCTCTCTGCTCCAGGCACTTCTCCACATCGCGCAGAGCCCAGTTCGAAGGAGAAGGGAAGGAACTTTATTTTTTTGGCTCTTTTTGATGCTAGGGATTTGAACCTAGAAATGGGTCAGAGTGACGCATCTGTTGGAAACAGCTAGGGATCTAGGGAGGACGAGACATGGCAATGTCTTCCAAAGAGGGATCCAAGTGCTTTGGTGGCACAGTACAACCAGATATTCAAGCTAATGGCTGGGAAAGATTAGGACATGATCTCCGAGTCTGTGTTTTGATTGTTAATTCTTAGTTAATGTATCGAATGTTACTGCTGGATTCTCCAGAGATGAATTTGAATCCCAGCATCCTCCTCTGAACATTGAAATGCTCCTTCCCCAAATTAGCAGAAGACTGATTGTCAATCAGTTGACTTCAGTGGAAATTTCCACTCCCTTCAATGTACTTTGGCTCAAGCCCAAGGCTCGTATCTGTGTCTTCTAACCATTCATGCAGCTTCTCTGCTTGCAGCTTTGCAAGTGTTTATGGAAAATACATTTTAAAGCTCAAGTGAGGGCAAAGGTTGAAAGTAGTAAGGGGGACTAAAGATGTGCAAGCTAGTTCACAGATTTCTAGACCAGTTTGAGACCAAGGGAAAAATAGTTCTGTATATTCATTGCAACCAGTACTGAAGGTGGTCACTCTACAGAAAGACAGTTGGTCTTAGCGCTAATGACTGCAAGTCAGTCGTTCTTTGCGCTATTAGTGTTTACTAAGAATGATTTTTCCCCACTACTTTTTTTTTTTTTTTGAGATTTAAGCTTTGAAAGCATTCTCTTTAATGTCTAAAGGCTTTTGGTGGAATAATGGAATTTGCTTGATACCAGGAAACAAAAGCAATCAAATTTGAATTAGTTTAGAAAGGATCAATTTCGTCTAAAAGGAAAAGTCTCTGACTGCTTCTTAAGAGTTTCATACGTTCTTTGGAGGGGAAGAGGCAGAATAGGATAGGACATAGTGTATTTCTCCTGTTAGATATAGAAAGAAGACGAAGTTTCTTTCTGCCTTAGATCTGTGGCCCAAATGAAGTTTGAAGGTTAGCTCAGCTATACCATCTTCAATGGTAATAACAATTATAACGAATACCATTTTGTATTTTTGTACCACTACTTTCCCAGTATTTAGCTTTAATGGCAATTTGTGTCTTTCAATCCCCAGCAGTGTAAATGGAATGAAAAATTGTAATCTGATATTAATTTTCATGCATGATTTGTCATATACTCCAGCAAGTATGTTGTCATATATACACTGTGCACATAATTATATATGAGACCATGCCTGTCTTGATATGAAGAAGCAATTTGAGGGGAGCCAAGACGGAGGGAAAATAAGTGATTTCCCCAAGGTCATGCAGCAGGTCAGTCCAACCCCCACTCCCTGGTGCCACCAGTGACCTGCACGTTAACACACTGCAGCAGGAGCTGGAGGAGGATGGAAAAAATAATGAAACCTCTGCTCAAATGGTGACTCAAGAAACGAAAGCAGGTTTTTGGCCTGCTCCTACTGATTTCTGCTGGAGGTCGGGGGGGGGGGATTGTGAGAGCATCTGCCATTGGGTGAGGCAGTGGGTGGATTTGTGGCCAGCGAGGAAGCCAAACTGCTGTAGGATTAAGAAGGATATTTCTGTCGCAGTGACTGGTTATTATTTCCTTTCTGAGTTACAACGCACAGTGCCCTGGTCGTTTTGCTTTGTGTGGCACTTTGAAGGTGAAAAAGCACAGATGTGAGACCAGCACTGCAGTCACCCCTCGGTACAGACGGTCCATATAGCTCAGACAGGAGCTGCGTGGGCTTGCTAAGACACGAGCGTCTGGCATCGTGAGGCCAAAGAGATGTAGTAGCTTGGAGAGAAATGGTGGACTCAGGTCTTCTGAGTAGGACTTCCAGAGAGGCTTGGAGCTTGGGCGCTTGCTCTCCTTACAGAGCACTATCGTCAGGTCTAATCCTGCTCCCTGGGAGAGTCAGCTGGTGCACAGTTACTGGTGCTAATGGGGCCAAGACCAGGCTTTTAGATGTCCTATACTTATCAAAGTAAATGCTAGCCAATGCATGGAAAAGGGCTTCCTGGAGGCTTAGAAGCAGAAGGGAAAGGACATCCAGGAATTCATGTAAGGAGCAATGAAGAAGCAAGAAATGTTTGTGTTGAGTGGACTTGAAGGGGACGCTGAAGGCAGTGATCTCTGTTGTATTGCTCTCCAGCTGAACAGGGATGGGTAGATTCTGTGTGTGAGTGAACACGGCTGTGAAGATTAGTGCCACTGAATTTTTTTTTTTTTTTTTTTTTTTTTTCACTTTCTCGGGACACAATGGCACCAGAATTGCCATGAGCTTTAGTTTTGAACACTGCCTAAGCCTCGTCCCCTTGGCTGGTCCGTATCATCAAGCAGCTGCAGGTTGGTGCACAACTCCCTCTGAGAGCAGCTGAGAATAAAGAGGCGATAAGAAACACCCATCCCGCTGCAGCTGTGTCTGGCCCTACACCGTCTGGATGAGGCTGTATATAAACCACAGATACTCATTGGCTACTGCCGCCATCAAAGTAGCTCTATCTCAGTGGCTGTGTCAAAAAGAAGCTGGGAATAAAGAGAAATGTCGTCAATAATATGACAGGCATACCTGTGCGTCCTCCCAAAGGCTGGCCCCTGCAGGAAAGGGGTTTGCCGTGAGGTCTGCGTGAATGTGGTTCAGAGAAGAAGGTCTAGGGATGGGTAATGACCAGAGAGGGCAAGAGGAGAGATGAAGCATGTTGTAGAAGCAGAAATTTAAAAAGAAAAGGAAAAAAAAAAAAAGGAAAAAAAGGAGGAAAAGGGAGAAAAGAAGGAAAAGATAGAAAAGGAAAAAAGAAAATAAGGAAAAGATAAAAAAGGAAAAAAGAAAAGGGGAGAAAAGGAAAGGGGAGAGAAGGAAAGGGGAGAGAAGGAATGGGGAGAAAAGGAATGGGGAGAGAAGCAATGGGGAGAAAAGGAATGGGGAGAAAAGGAATGGGGAGAAAAGGGAAGGGGAGAGAAGGAATGGGGAGAAAAGGAATGGGGAGAAAAGGGGTAAGAGAAAAAGGCAAGAAAAGGAAATATAGAAAAGGGAAAAAAGGAAAAGAAAAAGAAAAAAGAAGAGAAAGGGGGGGAGGAAAAAGGAAAAAAAGGAGGGGAAGGAAGAAAAAAGAAAAAAGGTAAGAGAAAAAAGCAAAAAGGAAAATCAGAGAAAAGGCAAAATAGAAAAAAGAAAAAAGGGAAAAGAAAGGAAAAAAGATAAAAGAAAAAAGAAGGGAGGAGGAAAAAACCAAAAAAGAAAATAGAAAAAAGAAGGAAAAAACCCCCCACCCTAGTCTGTGAATGCAGAGGAAGGTTTTTTACAGCTGTCTGGCAGACCTTTATTCATTCAAACCGGGACTTCTGCACAGCAGCACCCCCGAGCCACACGGGACCTGCAGGCACCCCCCTTCCCAGCGCCCCCCGGCCCCCGGCTCCGGCTCTGCGGCGGGGAGCTGGGGCTCCGCGCAGGCGGCAAAGCTGCCCCAGGAGCCGGGACTTGCCGGGGGGCAAACGGGGCTGCTGGGAACGCCCGCGTTAGGAAGGAGGGCGCCGAGGCGGCCCCCCCCGCCTCCCCCCGCGCAGAACTG
>JAVJGG010000073.1:42671627-42690510 GCA_035590195.1 Aviceda cuculoides | reverse complement strand
AAATAATTCTGATGGGATCCAGGATTTTTTTTTTTTTTTTTAATGTGAGAGCAGAACACCTACTGTAGTAGGGCTTGCTTATGGGTTTGGATGGCAGCTCAGGACAAATCAATATCATTAATAAGGAGTGTTATTGTTTAATTTTTTTCTATCGACTTATTTGCACACCTCTTGCCACAGACCATCATAACCTCTCGTTTCTCCTTTCTGTTTTTATCCTCTTAAGAACCCTCAATACCCTTCAAGGAAAAACTGAAGGACCTTGAAGTGAGGGAGAAGGAATCTGCCACCTTCCAATGCGAAGTGCCTGTTCCTAGTACAGAGACAGCTTGGTTCAAGGAGGAAACCAAACTCCGGCAGAGCAAGAAATACAACATCGAAGAAGAGGGCACGTATCGCCGGCTCACTGTCCAGAACGTCACCACAGATGATGATGCCGTCTACATCTGTGAGATGAAAGAAGGGAGCAGGACCATCGCAGAGTTGTCTGTCCAAGGTAAGAAAGGCTCTTGCTGTTTCAGACCGTCCAAGTCTCGCGTACCAAGTGTGAGATCCATGCAGGAGACTCCGGACTCGACCTTGTGGATGGCTTTTACCCCACGCGTGTGTGCAGTGAAGAACAGCAGACTCCCGTACGGTGTGGGAGGAGAGCCACGTGGGGTCGGTCAGTGGGTCGCTGGGTCTCCTGCCAGGGTGTATCTGGGACGGATTGTGTTGGGGTTGGGTAGGGACATATGCTTAAAGGGGCTTCCTAGAAGGCAAAGTTCTTGAGCCACAGCCTAGCACTGTAGGCTTTCTTTAACATGATCCCAAGCATCGGATGTATCCTCTGGCGCTGTCTCACACACGTCTTGTCTGGTGTCCGGCAAACACAACGGTGAATCTCATCCGAGAGTGGTGCTGACCATACAGGGAAGCTGGCTTAGCAGCTCTGGTTTATGGTCCAATGTGTGGTGCAGGCTGCAGTCAGCACCAGTATGGTTTCGGATTGGAAACCAGATCCACGCTGCAGACGTCTGGAGCTGTTTTCTGGAATTTGGAAAGCTGATGAGGAAGGGGAAAAAAATGTGGATATAGATCCATGCCCACATCTTCTGAGTCTGGTGGTTTAGGACTGAAGTGCAAGTAGGTGTAGAGCCTGGTGTGGTGTAGGCGTCTCACAGCGAGTAGACACACACATCAGAGGTGCAGGCATGTCTGCAGAAGGGGCCATTGGTTCTGAGCTCCCTGACTTGCTGTATAAGCAAGAACCTACCCATGCAACTTCAGGACCTGCAGTTTTGATTTTGATGATGCTTATGCTGGTATCATTGACACGTCTCCTGCTGCACGAATTGGAGACCTGTCATAGCTACAGGATTGCGCTTGCCCTGACTCATTTGAAGCCTGGCTTTACTCCTAGTGAAACCAGAAGTTCTTCAGTACCTAAATTGGTGCAAGACAGCTGGGTGACGTGCATCCTTGTGCAAATTCTTTTTGGTATCATTAGCAAAGAGTTGAGAGTGCACATGGGTGGAGGCAGAAGAGAAAATTTAGTCTGGAGATGCGGGAGAGTTCACATAGACATCTTTTTGTTGCACCTTCTGTTAGGTCTAGACCAGCCAAACACTGTAAGTGTGTTTGGCCCCAGTAGGACAGCTGGCATTTGTCTTACTTGTTTGCACTGTGGTACTATGGGATGTTCCATTAAAAAGAGAGTGACTGAGCCAGGTGGAGATCTCAGGGAGGAAAGGAGGCAGAGCCTTCCTGAGGGATCCCTGTGGCTGCCCTGGGGGGAGAAGATTCGAAAGAGCAGGGTGGGGTTGGGAGAATGCGAGAGCTTGGCAGGACGTGAAGGGCTTCAGGATGGGGACACTGCTGAGGGCAGCAACGAGCAGATGTGCGGCCAAGATTTGGAGAGGATGAGCAGGGAATCATGGTCTTGAGCCTTAGTGATGAAATCTGTGCCTGGTCTGTTGCTGTATGAAGGCATTCAGCATTGCTTCTCATTACACAGCTCTAGGTGCTTTGCCTGGGTGAGGGCTCTTCTGCCTCGCTGGGACTGTGCCAGGGCTGGAGCCATCCATCCGTAGGGGTGGTCTCCTGATGCTTTGTCCAAGCTTTCCTGTGAATAGTCACATCTTGTAACTTTGAGGTTATTCTAAGAAATGCTAATCATCACAGTCACTTGGAAAGGACACAAATAAGTGAAGTTCATTCCATGTGAATTTCTGGGTTGACTCTAAGACGAAATCTGAGGTTTTCCAGTCTATTTTCTATTAATTCAGGTGACTGGTGTGTCTGTCATCTTGGTTATGTAACTTACTGGTGACTTTGGTGGGGGAAAAATCCCAAAGACAGATGAGAGACCTGTCTAGTTTAAGACTGACCTACTTTAGCAAAGTTTTAATTTGAATTCCCAGCGTATGTGGCCAACCAACGCCATATCACTGTCAAATCTGTTCTTGGCAAGGCCACGGACATTGTGTTTACCCAACAGCAGACTCCGCATGGTAAGCTAGAAACATGAGTGATTGTAGTCAAACAAGATTGCTTTTCTCTCTGTGAAGGCCAAAATAAGTCTTTGGGATTATCTGTTCTGTATAACTCAGAGCTTAAGAATTCGTTTAGGAATGTCCGCATAGTGTCTACAATGTTTTGGTTAGGTGGGAGCTGTTGGCTAGTCCTGTTTTAGTCTGGATGGTCCAGTGTTGCCAGAGACTTCAATATCTGCTGTTTGCTGATCATAATGCATTTCTTATTTAAAGGGAACATCATTAAAAAACTTCCACGAAAGACTGCTGTCTTCATAAAAGATACAGCCATATTCTGTGTGGAGCTGGACAACGAATGCCAGAACATCCGATGGCTGAAAAATAAAGAAGAAGTGAAACCCAGTGATCGAATCTCCATCACATGCTCGGGCAAGCAACATACCATGATCATCCGAGAGTGTAAGATGGAAGATGCTGGTGAGATTGTCTTCCTGGCTGATGAAAGCAGGACTTCTACCCAGTTCACTGTGACCAGTAAGCTTCATTTTTATTCAGCCTTGGTGTTGTGTCTTCCCAAAGCAAGCAGGTATTCCTGTGGTAGCACTGGTGTTTCAGGTACCGCCACGGCAAGTTTGTTGTCCAAAGACGGCAGAAGGTTTGATGTCTGCCACAAAAAGCCAACAACCTGAACATGAGTGTTATGAGATGTTATGGAGAGAGCAAAGCAGAGAGAAGAGTCCTAGGGCAAGAGCATGGCACAAACATGTATCTTCTCTGTACCATTCTCTTTTCATGCTAGACTGAATGTAAAATGATAACTGAGTATATAATGAGGTAAGGGATATGCATCTTCTCCCCACTGGGAAGTGCTTGGAAATCAACGTGTAAGTTGCATATATCGCAGTCCCCTTGCTTCATTGTACACAGAGTGCTGCGGGTGCTCCGTCTACACGCTGACCTCCATTTTCCAAAATCATTAGTTTCTTTGAGGGGAATTTATCAATTCTTGCTATGGGGATAACACCTCTTCTAGCAAATAGGGGCCACCTATCTCTCCCTCTCTCTCTTCACTGAGGATTTGGAGAGGAGAGTTAGCCAGCATTCAACTCCTTCCCTACGTCTGAGTCTACAGAGCCATGAACGTAGCTTGTGGGTATGTTGGCTCTTGCAGGGAAGCAGGTGGGTGCCCTGAACATTTCTGGCAGAGTATGAAGCTTCTTTCCATTCTAGCAAGCAAAAACATCTGTGAAGGAACATCTACATGCACACACATGAAGCTTTCCAGGGCCAGTCAAATGTTCACCAAACTTGAAGTATCTTACTTTGATTTAGCTTCTTAAGCTGTTTGCATTAAAGTAAAATATATATTAAAAAACAATCTGCAAGAAAAAGGGGAAATACTTCCTCCTGAAAATACAGTTTCCTTCCTTTTGTGTAGACCAGCAAAGCTGTGTCCTCTCTCATCCTCTCTTTGACGTGTCAAAGCTGGGAGGACCCTGTGAATTGATGGTAGCTATGCTGAAAGAAGCGATCTTTGTCCTGTTTAGCTTTACTTGGGGAGACTGATATAATATGAAGGCTGGAGAATTCCTTCAGCTGGCTCATCTGATCTGAGCAAGGGTTTCAGTTGACAGAGCAGTAGCAGCAGGTGCAAAGTAGTTGATATCTGACCTGAAGTGAAATTTTGGTGAAGTTGCCTAATTTTATTTAACTTTATTTTGATGGCACTGCATTTCCCAGGCAAAACCGACTTCATTTAAGACAGAGAACTGCACATGGTTTCTGGCTCTGCTGCAGTTCCAGTTTGCATGTGAACAAATCATCCACTCTAGTCACTATTTGGGAAGAATAATACTTCTTTTCTTCCACCACCACCTCCAAACTGCAATTAGTCAGTAGTAAAAAGAAATCTTTATTTAAAGGTTTGTAACTGCTGTGTTATCTAAACTTGGTTGGAGCATTATGATGCTATTGAGCTAAAATGAGGAAAAAACAAGGTAAGTGTCATATTTAGCATTTTGGCAGTTTCTAAGGTATTTGGAAAGCTGTAACACCCAACCAAGCACATACTCAATGGGAATGACAAAGCTCAGTTTGGTTTTGGACTCTGCTGTTTAAGTTATGAAGCAAGTGTTGATTCATGGAAAAGAAAAAGGTAAGAAGCTGCCTTCCCACAAACAATTCTCTGAAGAAAATATTACATTACTCTTACTGATGATAAGGTCAAGAGATCTGATTCCAGGGTCTAGTTTTCAGCTTAATGCTACACTAATGGGACCTTTGGCATCTAGCTCTGACCAGCGGTAATTGACAGGCTGGTAACTGTGTACCCCCAAAACCGATGTATCTATTTATGTAATGAAGGAAAAGCATATCACATTCAGATTTCCTATTTTTACACTTCATATATGTCTGATTGGCTGCTTGAAGAATCCCATGTAATATGTTCACATTATTTTCAATTAGCTGGGCGAGATTGGTGTTGGTTGTTCTAATAGCTTTTATCAGGCAAGCAGTGTTTGTATATTATTTGCTCAGTGTCTTGCATTGTTACTATGGCTGTTGTAAACATGGGTAAACTGAGGCAGAGAGAAGATCAGTTGTCCCAGAATTCGATTTTTAGTCTATGGTCATGGTACAGGCTCCCTCTATAGTCATGAATACTTGGGTATCTGCAATGTGCAATTTGTTTCACCCGTCTCGCACACCTTCTTTAAGCTGGGATGAATTGCTCCCGAGTGTGCTGTTCTCCATGGGATTACAGTTGGAGTCTGGTTGACTGATTTAAACTAGACACCTTTCAGATAGCCAAAATTAAATGAAATTAATCCTTTACCACGTCAGTAGATGTGTAACTAGAGCATACCAGGTAATTCCTAGCCTCTTGACTGTATTAGTGGCAGCACATAGTGAATAAAGCTGATGGGACTTGAGCCTTCTCTAAAGGGTTCAAGAGGAATGAGAGGGTGACTGTAAATCTTCATTATGCAAATACCTGCAGGGATACATCTGTGACCCCAGGTACCATAAAATACCCACATCTCCTCAGTTGTAGGGTCTCACGGTGGGGACATGTCTTTATGTCATTTTCTTTGGAAGTTAATTCCCCAACCCCAAAAGCTGGCTCTGCACAGATTACTAAAACAGAGATCCCCAGTGATAGCTGTCCTCTTGGGAGACAAAGTTACAACACGCTTTCCGAGTGGGCAATAGCATAAAATTCAGAAGCAGGACAGAGGACAGATACCCAGATGAAAGTGGCTGCAGAGAACAGCCAAGGCTGTGTAAGAAGCAGCTGAGATCTCCATAACTCCGAAACCCACGCGCTGTTGATTTATGTCTATCTTTTCTCTCTGAAATGCCCCAGTTGTACAACATTTAGCTGCCCTGCGTTGAAACCTGTTGAGGATCTGGGATGAAACGTTTTAGTGTACGGTTGGAACAGGTTCTCGAGAAGAAACAGAGGACGCAGATTCCTGGCACAGGCTGCTTTTTATGGAGTGGATTTGCGTTGTCGTGCAGGATGCCGCACCTCTGTGCAAAGCATTGCAAAATATTGCCACACTCCTCCTTGATGCAAGGGTGCCTTGCCACGCGTCGGTTCTCACAGGCACATCTACGTTCCTGGCTGCACGGATGTGTATGGTTGAAATTCTGACAGAAGATAACTACCAGCAGACTTACAATATTAGTGCAACTATCCCTGTTGCAGTGATGTTTAGACAGCAGGGCAGAATTGTGCCATCTTGCCAGAGTAATCCCATTGAGGTATTTTTATTTTTTTTTTTTTTAGCCTGGATTCACACCAGAGAAGTGGACCAGGAATTTGGTGTACAGAATTTTGAGCAAACTTTCGTGGTGGTTTTACCCATCTTCTGAGTGAAAATAACAAGCCGAGTGTTAGTGTGCCTTGCTCAGGAGCTGTATAGGAAGTAGTGTGGGTCTGTATCTAGCACTGAAAATTTAAGCCTATGAATTGTTCATTGTAGACTCTTTGTCTGTACAGACAATTGTAATATTGTGTAGAAATCACTATGTTTAGCTGCGGAGGTAGGAGTATTGTACATCTTTGTGTAATGCAGCCCAAAAGCATCTTCTATCCATTCTCTTTCTTTTCCATCTCACAAAAATGTGTTATGGAGGTTTATTAAGCAAGAGCAGCTTTTAGTCCAGTGTAAGCATTTTCAGTGAGGCACAGTGGCTTTTCCATTGTGACATAAACTTCTTATTCTGTTTTGTTTTGTGGGGTTTTTTTTTTTTATTTTTTTCTTTTTTTTCTTTTTTTTTTTTTTTTTTTTTTTTTTTCCCTTGTGCAGCTCCCAAAAAACCTCCCACCCAACCCCCGGTTGACCCTCTGGTGAAAAATAAAACAGAAACCTCAGTGACGCTAGCATGGTCCCCTCCAAAGATGGACCACCCCATTCCAATTGATGGCTACATCGTGGAACGCAAGAAACTAACTGGCTTTACCTGGGTGAGGTGCCACGAGTCCCATGTCCCTGTCCCAGAGTTCACGGTGAGCAACCTGTCGGAAGAGGCCGACTATCAGTTCAGAGTTTCTGCAGTCAACGCCTACGGACAGAGCCCCTACCTGGAGTTCCCAGGGAGCATGCACCTTGGTGAGCACAAAACCATCAGAAAATGGGTCAGACTGTGCTGATCCGCCACGTGGGTGCTCTAAAGATGCTTCCACGACTTTGAGGAGGATTGAGGAATTGCGCAGCTAAACCTTTTCCCCTTCGCTGGTGGTTCTCCTATCTCAATTCAACCACTGACCATCACCACGGTGATGGTGGTTGGATTTCTGTGATAGAGCTGTGAATATGCTTATATTCCAATATCTTGCGTCAGGCTGTGTGAGAGGCAGAGCTCTCTGCAATGCACCTTAAGCCTGTAAGTGCTTCTTCTAGACCTGGTACGAAAGGAAAAATTGAGGTGGGCTTATAATATAATATTCAATATATCAATGAGATATCAAACTTGCACCTAGAGAATGTTTACAGGTGATCATACTGTCATGAAAACCAAGTTCCAGTCAGCCTCTCTTTAATCGTAGAGTTACTAGGAGAAATATGGGGTTTTCGCTTTATTTCTGGGGTGACAATGTGGCCACAGAATCATTATGTGCAATGGGATTGCTTCTTCCTTTGATTCATTGCACTGGACAGTATCTGCACAGACTTTGATCATACTGTGCCTTGTTATTGTGTCATCCTTTTCCCTAGCTGTCTGAACACCCTTGTGTTCTCCAGAATATCTGGAAGTGACTAGTAGGCTGGGTGGCCTCCTTAGGATCCTCCTGAAATCTAAGAATATTACTGGTTATTAAATACATAACACACTTGTTGGGGAACCTAGATGTTTCAGGCTTATTATGCCTTTAAACATCTTAGGGGGGAAAAAAAAAATCAGTAAAATATGCCTGTTGTTCCTTCTCTGCAGAAACAGGACTTACCCTAATGCTAGAGGTCAGTTACCTGCAGCTGTAGAAATCAAATCCTGTTGACCAACAGAGTGTTGCCTTCAGTGCATGCAAATTGTATAAGGCTGCAGGATTTTATTCTCATGTCTTGTTTACCCCCAAAATTTTGTTCTTAGGAAGAACTATTCTCCAGCGTGGCAGTCTTGTGTCCTTTGGTCCGAGACATGTGTTGTTCTTCTTCCCTAGAACCAGTCCTGGCTGTGAAAACCCCCCTGACAACCGTTGAAGCTGTACCCGGAGGGGATGCCCTGTTTACTGTTGACCTTACAACGACATGTTCCGGCACTTGGTACCTTAATGGTAAAGTCTTACAGGAAAGTGAGACCTACATCATGAAGAGAACCCAAACTACTCACACCCTAATCATAAAGAACGTCACCAAGAATGATGATGGAGCAGAAGTGAAATTTGTTGCCAATAATGTTGACACCAGCACCAAGATGAGAGTGAAAGGTAATTATTTTCATCACTGTCCTTCCTTCTTCCAGTCAAGGGGCAGTTGCTGTGAACTGATGATCAGAACTGGGGCCAGAGGCTTTCAATGATGCCTGGTCTGTAGGAAGTACCTGAAATTGCATCATATGAACTAACATGGGGTCCTTGTAATGACCTCACCGCGACAGCACAGAGTTCAGAGTGAGTCGATCGAGCCAGCTGGTTGGTACCTTAACTACACTGCTTACCATCAGCTCATGAATTTCTGTAGTTCACAGCCATCAGTCAGTGGATTCTGTCACCAGATCTACCACTGAGTCACCTTAAGCCAGTAATTTCAGTTCCAGGTTTGCCTAGTCTTTCTGACTGTGGTAGAGCCTTTCAAAAGTAAAGGAGTATTAATTACTAACAAAGGTGGGTTTTTTGGTGTTTTTTATTTTTTTTCCTTGGAGTTTTTTTAGTCTACCACAGATGTGTGTGATGTACAAGTTAGTATCATGTCACTTGATTTAGCATTGAGAGTTAGGTGCTCCAGCTTTCCTCAATGAAATGATGCTAACATCTATATCTACCCACATTACATGGCAAAAGGTAATGAATAGACATTCATTCTGGAAGGATGTGTTTGCCCTTGGGTGAAAATCTCTGCAGAAGCATGCTTAGAATATTATTGATAGTAGAAAGGTGTACATTTTTTTTTCTTAGTGACTCTGGCAATAAAACCAGATCAAGCCTCCTGAACTGGAAAAAAATGCTCAGGATTGACATGAGCGTGAGGGCAGGAACAGGACCTCACACTTTTTCAGAGATCTCACAGTCTACAGGAGGCTCACATCAGGGACATGTTATCTCGATATAACTTGAAGTAACAAAGCCTTTTTTCCTGACAGGTGCTGCAGTGAGATTTACCAACAAGAGCAGAGATACAGAAAAAGTCTCTGCTCGGCTGCGGGAGGAAGCCAAACTTCAGGCTGAGCTTTCGGACACAGAGGCTACTGTGAAGTGGATGAAGGATGGGAAAGAGCTCAAGGCCAGTGAAAAATATGAACTTCAAACTGTGGGGAAGAGGCACATCCTGAAAATTCGCAACACTGCAGCAGAGGATGCGGGAGTTTACGAGTGCATCTGTGAAGGGGATAAAATGCTCTATCAGCTTTCAGTGAAAGGTATGTGACTGTCTGGGCTGCTTTGCATTAATAACCTGTTGCTGCCCTAAGCCGATAGAGTCATCAAGGGACAGAAGGGGAGGGCTCCAGAGGCAGTGAAGGGAGTTGTGGTAGCTCCCCATCAACATCTAGCCTTGACAATGTCTGTGCTCCCGGAGTAAGAGAACCTGGGAGTGAATCCAAGATCTAATGCTGGCTCAGCGGTAAGAGCCGTGCTTTCACTCACATCGGCGTCTTGATATTCCACACGAACTTGGTGTTATTTCGTGAGATTGAATGGTGGGTAGTGAAAAAGTGCTCTTGTGATGAAGCAATTCAGCCACAGGGGCAGGACGTGACATACATGATCCCATGTCTTCCCTATACTTGCTATGGGATATTGGACAAGTCACTGAAGAGCTAGTTCAGCTCTGATTAAAGTTCTGAAGGACCAGGATCATCTTGGCATTTTATTTTTTTTTTGTAATTTGTTTGAGGGTTTTTTTGTTTTCTGGCAATACCCTGATGAATAAGAACAGACCTTTTCAGGGCACATTGGATGCCTTGACTCATTGCTATTTGCAAGGTATTCAGATGGAAGGCTCTATAGAACAAACAGCAAAATGTCATTTTCTTTCAGTGTTTCCTGCTTGTTAGATTTGAACCAGTACTGGTTTACAGCTGTTCGTGCTTTCATGCCAGTCCCTTCCTCCCTGACTGCCTGCCACCTAGCTGGTGGGCACATCCACTCCCAGAGCAAGACATGGAGTCTTGAACCTTTACCCTCAAACCAACAGCATTAAGCCTCCCTCTTGCAAGCCCTTCCATCTGTGCAAGCTTTTATGAACTAGTTCGTAGAAGAGTTTCCTCTGCCTTGAATGGGACCGGGTTTTGGCTAAAAAGCCCCAGTGTATCCCCAGACCGTTCCTCTTGGGTATCATCTAGATGTCTGCTGAGGTTCAGAGTATACAACCTGACTTCAGGACAGTCTAGCATGTTGTCAGACATCATCTGGGATGAGTTCAGTAGCTCTTTTGCTTTGAACCAGCACGTTCACTTTGTAAAGCCATTTAATTTCCATGTTCTGTCCCGTAACTCAACCCTCATCTTCTTCCCAGCAATGATCACACTGTTTCTACACTAAGTAAGTATAAGGTGCTTCATCATCATGTTCTGCTGGATTCTTGCCCTCCTTGGTCTCTGTAGAAACAACAAAGCCCCAGAGTAATGTGTATGTTTTGCATTTGACAACTTAATTGCTTGGTTATTCTCAAAGAGCAAACTCAAAAGAGAGCTGAAAAAAAAGTAATTAAAAAATGTGACTAAGTGTATGGAGGGAGGAACTGCTGTCTACACTTGGCAGCTGCTCTTAATTTTGTTGTTTTTTTTTTTTTTTTCCCTCTCTCTCTCTGCCTTTTTAGCATCATTTTTCACATTGGCAGGTCTACCCGCAGATTTAATTGAATTAGCTGATGGACATTTCCATGTGCTTTTCACTGTAGTGTGACTATCAAACGAGTAATCAATGCTATTATTTTAAAATCCGTGTTGACAGGCTGCAACTTAAGCATCTGCTGTCTGCAGCTTGATTCCTGGAGAACCAGCTTTCATACATCTCATCCTTGTAGGATGAGGCTCACAAATGCTGTCCCAGTATCTCACCTTTCAGCGTCGCCACCTTTTATCCGTCCCTCCTGTAAATCGGACGCAGCTAGCTGGGGAATCATCTGCCGAGCAGGTCAGCTGCGTCTGGCACATGGGCATCACGAGGCTGCCGAGATGCCACCGTGCCGAGCCATGGCCGGAGACATGGGAAAGTCTCATGCCATGAGAATTCACGTGCCAGGCGTCCTCTGAGACACGACCTCCTGCGCCAAAACGGGACGCCCGAGAGGTCTCCTTCGGACGGCTGCGGTTGTATTTTTCGCTCTAGTTTTCTGAGGAAGTGAACGATGCATGAATGAACCCACCTCCCTCTTCTTCCTCCCACAACTTTTAACCAGTGGGCTGAGTTCCAGTAATGCTGGTGGAGAAGTAGAGGTCTCGGCAGTGTTCGGTCCCTGTGGGCCTCATGGGTGTAGGTGGTTGGGTTGGTGAGGAGGAGGACTGTAGTGTCGTCCTACCGAAGGGAAAGCTCTACTGTTATGAGTCATTAGAAAAACAAGTGGAAACGGAGGCCTCAAGAAAAAACAATTTTTTAAAAAAAGAGGTTTTCCCTGGTTTAAATGCTTCTGGTATGACTTCTTTACCCATAGGTATTGCTTCTAATAAGCAGATTTGGTAAACCCCAGAAACCAGGGCTGGTAGGGACCTGGAGAGGTCAAATGCAAGCTCCTGTCCCTGCCAGAAGCTGGTGATTGAAGGGAGTCCCTTGAGCTAGAGAGGCCCTCGACTGCACCGTCACATCCTTCCCTTCCCTTTCCCTGTTTATTTGCTTGTTGGGTATTTCTTAGCCTTAGACTGGGGGAGATTTGGGACTGGGGTTTTCTTTTCCTCTCTTACCAGTGTACTGCTTGGCAAGTCAATTCACTTTTCATTTTTAGGTGTCCAGACTCTGCCACTGTACAAGCTGGTGAATATCGGTTCCTTAGCAAATATTTGTCCGTAATTACAAGCACTACCACAGACTTGGAGAAATCTAATGTACTTAAAAGCAAGGAAACTAAATCTAAGGTCCATCCTTGCGGATAGGGCCTCTGAGCTAAAAGAGAACCCTCATGTGTTGCACCAGGATGTAGCACTGATGATGACACCTTGGGAGCAAAAGCCTGAGAGAGTCACCCTCAGCTGGTCCAGACCACGGACTGTAACTGCTTGTTACAGCATCAGCAGTGAAAGCTAATAACTGCTTTTGCCAGGCATTCTGCGGAGAGTTTTTGATTTGTATTTTGCAAGCATTTTCTTGAAATTAAGGAAAAAACGCATACATAATCAAGGCTTTGCTTTTAGTAGCTTTGGCTGTACAGTCCCAACAAAGTGACTGGATTGTGTGTGCTGTTTTAAAATAATATGTTAAAATGTTTGAATATTAATTCCATTATCTGAAGTAAGTTGGGACTGTGGTTTTAGGCTCACATTTTTAGCTAGGATATTGGTGGGGTTTTGAATCTTTGCTTTGAGGCAATTGGTGACTTGATTATTCCACTATGAGTTATATGGGGCCAGTTTTATGTTTATCTTCTATGCTCCAGTTTATTTCGAGGAAGAAATTTCTTTTCATTTCAGTCCTATGTGATATCTGCATAGATTTGTAATTTAATATAATTTAATTTATCTAGATTACATTTTAACCTCTTTTAGAGTCTATTTATTTGCCAGGTGGTTACAATATAATGATTAAATAACCTTCATTGCCTTCCCTCCAGTTTGGTTCCTTAATTTCTTTTCTCTCCTTTCAGATATTTTCTTAAAGCCCTGTTGCCTAGGGCTTCCTCTCCCCTTGGCTCAGCCTCCTGTGTTGTATATGTGCACTGCTTTTTGGACATGTGATAATCAGGCATATGGTTTATAAAGGATGGAAATTTGGCTGCTTCTGCATTAGAATGTAGTAATTAGATCCATAATTAAACATGCATATTTGATCTTATGACAAATCAATACCTAACATAGATGTAAATGTACATATTTACTGGTGTCCACACAGTTCTTTACCAGTGCTGTGTGTTTATGTTTTGCTTCAGCACTTGCAAACTTCATAAACAAAGAGAAAAGTGGAGGAGTTATCAAGGCCATTGCTGGAAAACAGGCTGAATTTGTTTCCGAGACCTCCGAGGCCAACATCATGGTTAAGTGGTACAAAGATGGCAAAGAAATCACAGCCAGCAAGAAGTTTACCATGGAAGATAAAGGAAAACTGCATAAGCTTGTGGCTTCAGCTGTGACAAAAGAAGATGAAGGAACATACACATGCAAAATTGGAGATGACACTCTTATATTTGATTTAAAAGTCTCAGGTAAGTTCGTGATGCAAGGATGGGATCAGAGTCTGTGTTAGAAACTCAAGACTTTGTTCGTTGTACTTGTCTTATTACCTTGTAAATTGCCAGATTTGGGGGCCAAGATTGCAGAGCACTATTTCAGAGACTCTGATTTTTACCGTGGTCCTTACGCAAATCCACAATATGGGCAAATAATATAACAAAGCTGTTACGTATTCAAGTCAGCAGAAGCTTTTGCTAGGGCTGGAGTCACGACTCAAACACCACGCTGGCTGAGCAGGCCGAGAGCCGCATCTGGCCTTTGTTCTTTAGCTCAGCAAGTACATCGTCTTTGGCCGAGGTGGTCCTACAGTGCTACTGTGAAAGCCCCGTGTCCTCCTTCGACAAGTTTAACTCCTGATTTTGAGGGTTAAGCCTCTCCTGCCGTTCCCAAAGGACACTGCGATCTCCGAGACACCTCCCTGCCGTACCGTAAGTGAAGCTGTTTGTTCATGGCACGCGCCCGCCAGCATAAAGCGCGTGCTAAAGCACGTGGCTGTCAGGTCAAGCCCAGAAGAGAAATGCTTGTCACTGATGCATTCCAGTCCAGGAGGGAGTCGCAGTATAAAATGACACAAGAATTTATCTGTGAAATTCAATATCTGTGAAATTCAACTGGTTCGATTTGCACATCCTGGTGGGAACCTTTCTTCTAAAAGTGGTTTTCTGGCTTATGTTCGGAGCCTAATTTTTAACCCAGTCCTACGTTACAAATTGAAACTCTAGTGAAAGCTTCTCATGGCACGTCTACATGCTGCAGTACAATGCAATTTAAGAGAAGTAACAACTGAGTGCTTGTGATCTGTGACAGTACATCCGCGTTACTATGATGCTGTCCATCAGCTAGCTAAAAACTCAGCAGAGCTGATTAATCTAGCACAGCACTGGTCTTGAGGGATTGCTACAGGGTTTACTGAGCTAAAGGGATTGATTGCTTCCAGTTTACTACTGGTGTTTGCTCAGGTATTCACTCTGCATCTTGTCTCCAGTTCTCTTTGGTTGAGAATCCAACATTATGGAATTTCGCTGTGAGTGTAATTCCTTGTCCCTAACTTTACCCATTGAAAAATTGGTCTAAAAGAGCCAACCAGGCTCTGTCTGAACTGACCTCCAAAGGGCAATTGATATCATCTGATTCATACCGTCTGATGAGAGCTATCCAAGATCGATTTAAAAAGTGTTCTGGAGCTGCCTTCGTCTGAACATCTAGTACAGAGGAAGCCTGCATGATTACCTGAGGTTGGATACCTAACTTTGTGATGACTATATGCAGGTTGGGTGAATCTCACCTGTAACTCCTATGACAAAACATCACATGTCTCAGGCAAAGAAAGCTGGTTTCTGCTGAATAACTGTGCATCCCCATGAACTTTTTGATGAACAAGGATTGAATTACAACCTGTTAACAAAACCTTAGCTAGGGCAACTTCCACCTTGTCTCACGTTTCACCATGAAAATTTTCCAGAGTGCTAATTAGAAGCACTGCACGATCAGGGGATGGTCTTAGGGCAGGGAAGTAATCTGCCTTTATGGTAATGAGTTACCCCAATAATCTTGAACAGCAGGATTCTGGAGGGACTATCCTTCTTTAGTCATCTATTTTTTTAAGAGTATGTCAGTCCTAATGATTACAATTTTTAATGCAATATTTGTTCTCCGATGCCACAGACGTGCCTGGCATGGGTGTAGCATAGCAATTGTCCTTGGGATACTCAGTGACTGAAAGCAACAGTTGCTGCTAAAAGAAATGCAATACTAAGCTAAGGTTGGTTATAACCGATAGCCATCAGCTTGCTCTTTAGTCAAGGGCTGCCTTGATGGAACGGAAGGTATGAAATACCTGACGTGCTCATCAAATTGCTCGTTAGCTTAGGGACAGGGCATGTTGAATAGGTTTGCTCACATTTTACATGCAGGATGCCTGTCTCTGCTTACTTAGATGCCTTCGCTATTACCTTTAGAAATACACTTGCGAAAAACCTGAGTTGATCTTGTTGACGTTGCAGTGTTGCTGCATACGTGACACATGCTGTGTGCGTGTGTACACGCACGGCTCGTACGTGTGGCCGCCGGTCTGTGCAGTCAGCAGAGTCTGAGCTGAGGTTTCGAAGCAGGAACCTCTACTGCTTGAGCTGTATGAGTTGTGAGCAGTTGTGAGTTCGCTGCTGTGAAGATCAGTTTCAGCAGAAAGATGTGATACTATTGGCTCATATATTAGCTTAGTCTTCCTGAAGTTGCAGAATATCTTATCAATGAGATTATCCCTTATGTACCCTGATCTGGTCTGGGGAAGAATTAGTCTAGTGGGACTGATGTGGTGAACATGGGGCTGTAGGAATGGGCTCAGAAACATTTAAAGAAGTCTCCTCACCAGTTCTAACAAGTTTTTCTGAGACTTCTTAGATCTTTTCAAAGCTGTTTGTATACTCAAGCATCAATACATATTCCCTAGAGCTTGCCTGAAATCATAAACAAGGAGTGGTGATTAAAGTGTCAGCAACTTGAGGGCATCTCAGCTTGATTTAAAAGATCCGGAAGGATGTAGGAGACATGAATGTGATTGCACTCTAACTGAGCTTAATTATCTGAAGACCAGAGAAGGAGTTTGCACCATCTGTCAAAGTCTGGCATCAACATTCATGTGTGTGATGAGACAGGAGCTGTGAATTAAAGCACGCATCAGGCTTTATGGTCTCATGATGTTGGGCCAGGTTCTCTGGGCTCGTGGCTCTCTGCACATACAACTCTGGTAACAGAAACCACCACATCCATGCTCTGTAAGAGTTTTCATGCCTGACTTCTGAAAGGGATGCAGAAAATGGATGCATGTCAGCTAGGTGGATTTCAGTTACGAATACCGGTAAGCGTAGACCCACATCTACCTAGAACTTAATACGTCTGGTAGTAATGCCACAGTGTAGACCTAACAGGCTGATATAGTATAAAGGATTCATCAATACCCAGCTCCCGAACTGGAGACCATTATGAACTAACTCTCTAGATGATTTAAAACTTGGACAATGAGTTCCCCAGTAGAGATAACTCAGCTGTACCTCAGGAGGGACTTTTCTGACTCATAACCACAGTTTATTGCCATAACTGTTAACACTCTGTCATAGTTACATTACAATAGGTACACTTACACCTCCAGAGGTGAAACTTGATCACCCAAGTGTGACTAGCAATGAAATAATGATCGGTAATTACTGTATCTTAACTTGGTGCTGATAAGCCTGAATCAAGGCATAAACTTCTTTCTCTTTTTCTTTCCAGATGAAGCTGTTACTTTTGTCAACAAGCCCAAAACAACTCCAGAGATATCAGTCAGTCCTTCTGAAAACCTTGAGCTGGCGTGTGAGGTGTCAGCTGGGAGCGGAGCTGTGGTATGGAAGAAGGATCAAACTGAGGTGAAGCAAGACCAGAGGACAACAGTCATCTCCCAGGGGACACACCGCAAGCTCATCATCAAGAAGGTGACACAGCAAGACCAAGGGAGCTATACCTGTGAAACAAAGGACGACAGAACAACATTCCAAGTCAAAGTCAGAGGTGAGAAAATGCTAGAAATGCCAGAGATAAA
Organism: Aviceda cuculoides; assembly: GCA_035590195.1. Taxonomy (NCBI): domain Eukaryota; kingdom Metazoa; phylum Chordata; class Aves; order Accipitriformes; family Accipitridae; genus Aviceda; species Aviceda cuculoides. Next base: position 42,673,416 of record JAVJGG010000073.1, on the reverse strand, counting down.
AGGATATTCCATTTTGGGTAGTATCTTACCTTCAGAGGATCATCTCACAACCTCTCTGGGGTGAAATATTTCAGCTGTAAGACTTGATTTTTTTTGGCCAACTGTCATATCAACATCTTATGGATGCAGTTTTGCATCCATGACTAGTTGTAACCACAGAAAAAGTGATGGGCAAGGATGATAACTTCTGCACCCTTCACAATTAGCTGGTGTGTCTGCAGAAAACCTCCTGCAGAATCATAGTGTGAGGCTATAGCAGAGGTGCAGGGATAAATAAAAGAGAAAGGGGAGGTGTTCGAAGAGCTCTGAAACAGCTGGAGAATGACTGAATTTGAGTGACCCAAATAAGCAGGAAAAGAGCAATGGTTTCTGGATATGAGGATAAAAGTGTTGTTTCCTTCTGGAAGCTTGGAGAGACATAGCGAGAGAAAAAATGAGAAGAGGGAGGAGGGTTCGAGAGGTGCATGTTGGTGCTCTAAGTCCTGGGTTCAAATCTGTGCTGAAATTGTGAGATTTTTAACTTTATATCAGAATTTCCATACACCTATTCACCTCCTATCAGCAAAATAGAGATGAATGTTTTTTCTTGTCTTAATGGGCCATCATATTACCTGTCAGGGGCAAGTATAGTGAAATAAAGGGAACTTGATTAAGTGCTGGAGAAGACAACTGCAAAAAGCTATGCATGACTATTGTGGCTTTCTTACAGAGAGAGAAGACGTGTTTACGAACAAGGACAAGGTACAAAAGGAGGTGAAGGCTGTACTGACACAAAACGCCACCCTGAGCTGCGAGGTGTCCCAGGAGCAGACCGATGTGAAATGGTACAAGGAGGGGAAACTGATCACCTCGAGCAAGAAGTTCAAGGTGGAGTCGGAGGGCAAATCGCGTCGCCTGGTGGTGGGTCAGGTGGAGAAGAAAGATGCTGGGGAGTACACCTGCGAGGCTGCTGGCCACAAACTGACCTTCAAGATTGTCGTCACAGGTGGGAGATGTTGTTTCTCATCACAGAAAGCTCCATGAGTTCCCTCTACTACAGAGCAAAGTGAATCCCTCTCCAGGCTCCAGGGTCTGTGTAGCCTGGGTCTTCACGGAGTAGTGAGGAGATCAGGCAACCAGCTTGTGGGCATCCACTCTCACACCGATGCCTACAGCTAGTGGTCTTCTGTGGGATGAATGCCACTCAGCAGTCCTTTGCATCTGTGGTTGTGATTTATAGGAATAAAGGTAGGGCCAGCTCGCAGATGTGTGGGAAAAGAGGTCTTGGAGAAGTAGGAAAACGCTTGTGCTCAAGCAGTGCCTAGAGTGGCCAAGGCTTACACTGGAGTGCCAGTGGTGGATGAGATTGTGAGATGATTTGTGCATTACATTGTGGAACAAAAAGTCAGATTTCTTGTGGATCCATGGGGCTGGGAAGAACCTTAACTGCTGGGGCATTGGTTCATTTTGCTCAGAAATGGCTGCTGTGTTGTCCTCAGGCTTCACAGAGGGCCATGTCCTGTCTGAGTGTGTCTTAGCCATGAGTGGGACCGCTCCAAAAGGACAGAGCTGTGGGAACTTCTTGTAAGCAGGATTTTGCATTTGGTTGTGAACATTTTAGACATCATGAAGACACTTACGACTTAAATTTCTTCTCCCACCCCCCAGAAGCAGAGGATGCTTTTATCAACAAGGACAAAGTGAAGAAAGAGGTGAAAGCTGTGCTATCAGAAAACGCCACGCTGAGCTGCGAGGTGTCCCAGGAGCAGACCGATGTGAAATGGTACAAGGAGGGGAAACTGATCACCTC
>JAVJGG010000073.1:42649373-42659553 GCA_035590195.1 Aviceda cuculoides | reverse complement strand
AGAAGAAAGATGCTGGGGAGTACACCTGCGAGGCTGCTGGCCACAAACTGACCTTCAAGATCGATGTCACAGGTGAGGCACCTTGTCTGAATTACAAGAGAGGATAATAAAGTAATAACTGTAATAGCGATTACACTATGACCCAGAAGCAATATTCTGGGCTTTGTTGCAGCCTGTAGATTTCACCCAATTTTCTGTACCTCGTTGCCTGGATTTGTAGAAATGGGGACATTTGGCTGTAGTGTGGCACAAAGGCCTATCTCAGTCTGTCTATATAATCGTAGTTGCAGATATAAATATAATAGAAATAATAATCAGCATAATATTCAGATCTCTCCCATTCCTCACATCCCAATGGGCGATTCTCGAGCACTGAACCTCTTCAAAAGGTTCTATGCTGCTATATTTGCATCCTAGACCTTAAGTAAAAGGAATTTCAGAGCTTTTGGTGATATGCAGGACAGATGCTCTTTGGGAACATTTGAATTAAATAATTTTGGAATGGTGGCTTGCAACCATAGGATTGATGTCAAGGACCCTCTTGGTCCTTTCCATTCCTAGGGTCTTACTTTCCTTTTTTCCACATGGTGATTTGATCACACGGAAGGGTAGATATCACCCAGTGAAGGCAGTCAGTTTTGGCAAATGATAACCTCAATATTTTCCAAACCTGTGCACAGAAATCTGTAAGATTGATCTCACTTTAATCTCTCAATCAATATTTTTTTCCTTTTCTGCACTCAGAGCCAAAACCTGCATTTATAAACCAGGAAAAGGTCCAGAAGGAGGTGAATGCTGTCCTGACAGAAAGTGCCACACTCAGCTGTGAGGTAGCACAGGATGCAACCGAAGTGAAATGGTATAAGGATGGAAAACTGCTCATTTCCTCTAGAAAATTCAAAATAGAAACTGCAGGCAAAACCCGGCGCTTGGTTATAGAGCAGCTGGAGAAGAAAGATGCTGGAGAATACATCTGTGAGGCTGCAGGCCAGAAGCTGACTTTCAAGCTGGAACCAACTGGTGAGTACTGACTTTGAGGCGCTAAGCAGCAATCTGTGTGGCTTAGAGGAAAACTGGATATTCCCTGTCCAGCAGCCATGGTGCAGCCGCCGTTTCCCCTGGAGCAACATCAGTGAACCACACCACACTTTATTTTGGCCTTTTTAATTTAACAATGTAGAGGTGGGAAATCTGGCTGAAGACTCTTTTTGGCTATGAAAATGCTGCGTAGTTTTTTGCTTATCACCTTTGCACACCTCATCTCCCAGTCTGTTACAATGGTGGAGAGTTGAAAGTGGGAAGTTTTGAAGAGCAGCAAGAGAGCTATGGAGAAGGGTGACTAAGAAAAGCTGGTCTGCTCAACAAAGTGTTGTTCAAGATAGAGAAGAGGCCAAGAAAAGAGTAGTAGAGTAAATAGCAAACAAGCCATAATAAATTCAGGTTTGGCACATTAATATTTCTTCTTAATTTGATCTAAAATCCTAAAAACAGGAGAGGAAACCATTATACAGGCCATTTTACTTCTAAGAAATGAGCTTTTTCTGGGCAGCAGGTAAAATGTATATTTGCATTTCCTTTCCTTTGCTTCTCTTCTAAGCAGAAGCTCTGGGTTGCCCGACAGATCATTTTCTTTCTTCCTGCTCAGCAAAAGATTATACCAGCCACAAATATTCAGCCATATTCGCTGGGTTATCACGGATTATGGATGAGCTGGTGGTGTGAGTCATGAAGAGAGAGTAATAGAAAACTGCTGTGTTAAAGATTTGAGCATTAAGTTATTAGTTTTCCTATTTTAATGTCTTTCCTAGAACCAGAGGCCAAATTTGAAAAGAAAGTTGTCCAGAAAGAGCCTCTCATTGTTCAAGAACATGAAAGCATCACACTGACTACTTCAGTAACACCTGAAACTGCTGCAGTAAAGTGGTTCAAGGATGGAACAGAAATCAAGGCGAGCAAGAAATATGAGATCAAGAGTGAGGAGGCATCCAGGACCCTGACAGTGAACCTGGCTGAGAGCACAGACACTGCTGTGTACACTTGCCAGACGAAGAACGACAAGCAGGAATTCAAAGTACAGGTGAAAGGTGAGCAGAGAGCAGCATGCAGGTCATGTCCCAACCCAACAGCTATACTTCTCTCATGGTAGGATGGAGGTGAAGTCCAAACTTTCTCTAAAACTGTTCCAACCTCAAGGCTTGGATTGCTGTTGCAGCTGCTGTGGCTGCCCCACCATGGGCCACCAAAGTTCTCCTCCTTCCAAATACCCAACTTTTGTCCTTTGCTGGCCACTCGAGGGAACAAGGAAGCCTACGACGGGTGTTTCTCCTGGTGTCTGCTCCCTACTCTCATCACGCTGTTTGTGTCTCCTCCCAACCCCAGTAGGTGGGGCATGGCAGAGCCTTAGCTCTTCTCCACTCTGCTCACCAGCCTGACAAAGCTGATGAGGGTGTGTGGAGGGATGTTGTGTGAGGAGAAGATTTGTGAGTTAGTCACGTGGGGAGACAGCACCTGAATTGTACCCTACTCTGTTCGTGGGGTGGTGCACATGTGATGCTGTTCCCTAGTCAAGGGTAAGGCTATAAATTGACAAGAAGGAAGAAATACAGCTTGTCCATAGATGGAGATGAGATGGGTGATGTCCCACAGCAAAGGCCTGCTCCTTTTTCTTCAGACACTGACAGTGGAGATGTCTGCAGCTCTGTTGCACTCCCTCAGCTCCCTTTGGAGTCACTGCAGAGGAGTGGTTGCTCACAGGTCGTGATGCATCCGATCTCTTGAAATGTCTCCTTTAGGATGAGGGAAACCACACCCTGGCTGACTTTTTTTGACTGAATTTCTCTGACTCCCTTGGCTGTGTCTCCAGTGACAGAAGAGACAAAGGTGGCTGGGGCATATGCATCCGTACAGATTTTTACACTTAGGCAAATCAGGCTCTGATGAAAAAACAACAAATGGTATCATCAGGTAAAAGATTAGAAAGAAAGGAAGGCAACCCAATCGTGTTTTAACACTGTTCTTGCTTTACAGAATGATAGTGCTATTAAAACACCATGTCAAAGGAATCTCCCTAAATTTCCACCTTTCTGGTTTGTTTTTGTCTACCCTGATCCCCAAATATGTTCTGGGGTTAGTTTTTTTGTTTAGTTCTTTTAAAGTTGGCCAGAACCAGTTTCTTAGAACTGGTTTCTCATCTTTTCCTTTCTCATAATTTTTTCTTCTTCTGTATCTCAGAAATCCCAGTGAAGTTTGCCAAAAAACTTGAAGCTGTTAATGCCGAGATTGGAGGCAGCATCTCTTTGACCTGTGATGTGAGCCACGCCAAAGGGAAGGTGGTGTGGCGCAGGAACGGAGTTGAGATCAAGCCCAGCAGACGTTTCCAGATCCATGAGGAGGGGGTCAAACGAACCCTGACAATAACAGGGATCCGGGCTGAGGATGAGGGAGAGTACTCCTGCGAGTCCAGAGATGACAAGAGCAGCATTACCATCACCCCCAAAGGTATGTCTCTAATGGTGACAACGTAGAGGGATCCTTGGTTTTGTCCCCAACTGTTACAGCTCTGCAAAGTTGAATTTGTTGATGTGTTTGTGCTGTCTCCAGTGTTGACAGCAAAATACAACACTCCATTTCCTCTCTCAGAGCCAGTGAAACCTCTGTTTGTGAAGAACATAATGATTTTGTAACCCGTTGAACTCAGGTCTCTTAATATGTGGGCAAATTGACCTTCATATTGCATGTGAGGCTGGAATTAAGTACCCCAAATCTAAGATGGATTCCCCCCACCCCCCTTTGGCTCTCTCTTCTGGCATCTTTATACACAAAACTTACTCAGACATGGGAAAAGTGATGACCCATTATTGTGATCACTTACTGTAAGTAATGAAAACTGATGCTTCCGATAAAATCATCGAAGCTTTTGGCTCTTTGAAGGTACTTATACCATGTCTCAAAGACACGCTCCTAAATGTTTTATCCCTATCCATCAGCTCCCAGAGTGGTGAAATTCGTTACGAGTCTCAACAGTGTGGTCTCTGAGGAAGGAAAAGAGGCTGTGTTCAAGTGCACCGTCTCTCCCAGTGACGCCGTGGTCACTTGGCTCAGGAATGGTGTCAAGATTGAAGCCAGCAAGAAGTATGTGATCTCACAGAAGGACACTAACCACAGCCTCACCATCACTGACCTGACGCTGGAAGATGCAGCTGAAATCTCCGCCAATGCTGAGGGTGTCAAAAGCACAGCCAACCTCAGAGTCCGAGGTAAGAGGCGATGACGCCCCTTTGACGGGCTGTCACTGATGCTATGACCTATGTTGTTTTATGTGGCCTTCCCTCTGACTGACTATGTTAGCAGCAGGGAAATTCTGCTTTTCATCATTAAATAGGGATGCCCAGAATGCCCAGAATGAGACTGGAGGTACATGAGCTACCATTTTAATGTTCTCTGAAAACCTGTTTTCTGGATCCTCTACATTCCTACTAATATTTCTTTTCCTTTGGCAGAGGCCTCAATCTCATTCAAGAAGAAACTGGAGCCCAGAACTGTTGAAGAGAAGGACACAGTGACCTTGGAGGTAGAGCTGACCAAGCCTGCAGAGGTGAAGTGGATGAGAAACAGCATCATATTGAAGCCCAGTGAAAAAATAGAGATCAAAGCTGAGGGAACGAAGCATTCCTTGGTGGTTAAGGACATCACCTTTGCAGACAGGGGCTTCTACTGCTGTGAGAGTCCTGATGACAAGACCCAAGCCAAGATCAATGTGGAAAGTAAGTTGAGTGATCTCCAGTTCTATAAATACCCTGAACAGGGTTTGGAGGTGGATTCGGGTTTCTTCCATTATCATAATGGCCACTGGCCTCTCCACCTGCCGTGGGGACACAGGGACACATGGGCTTGGCCCCCAGTCAAATGACTGGGAGGAGGTGAAATCAAGGGCAGTATACAGAGGATGGCTGGCTGGTGTCTGTTTTCTTCATCTTATCCTACCAGCTTTCAGTCGTGCTGTTGACTGTTAAGCTTCTTAGCTGATTCTTCTCTTTTCTCTGAGATTTCTCACTCTCTGGTACGCTCTGTTTTTGTCCTTTGTATGGCTTCTAACAAACCGTTCCCTTTTCAGTCCATCCATTGCCCTAATTCTTTTCTGCAAACCACCTCTTTCAGAATGTCTCTTTATGTTCAGCCAGGGTTAGAAAAAAAAAAAGAACAAATCTTCTATCTGAGGGTGCTGCCCTTTCAAGTAAGCTAATGGTGTCTTAGCTGTAGCCCTGTTGTACTTCTGTCCTTTTTCCTACATCCTTTTGTCCTGATTGTTACAGGATAGATGAAGACAGGATTTAAGCACTTAAGGACTATCTAATTTTGCCTGTAAAGCCTCTGTCACCAATTGGTGCTGTGTAAGTCATGAATAATAGGTAAGGAAGGACTTGATAACAGACTTGGAGTACCTAAAAGGCTGTTACAGAGTGGAAGGGAACGATCTGTTCTCCGTGTGGAAATAATGATGGGAAATAATGGACTTCAATTGCAACGAGAAAGATCCAGTTTATACAATAAAAAAGGGGTTTAATGGTTGGATGACTGAATAGGTTGTCTGGAGAGGTCTTGGAACCTCCATCATGGGTTTAAGAAAAGGTTAATGAAAGATCTGTCTGGGATGATGTAAAGAGCCGAGCGTGTCCTAGAGCGGGAGAGAAGGGGTAGATGATTTTTCTAGGTCTTTCCAGCCTTATAATCTTGTGGTCTTCTGATGGAATCAAAGATAGCAAAAATTGATGACAGACTGCCTCACACAGAGCAGGGCTTGTCAAATCACTTCCATGCACTGCTAAGACACCTTCATTTTCAAAATCTTCCTAGCTGACAGTTGTCAAAAGAACACTGCTTTAGCATCCTGATATGAGGCAGTTATCGTTTCTATTGGTGGTTGCTCATCTTTTTTTTTTCCAAACTGAATAGCTCTAGAAATAAACAGACATTAGCAGTGACTAGCAGCTGGTAGATTAGTTGTGGATACATGAAGCCTCAATCTAGCACATTACTTTCATCTTCTGCAGCTAACAGAGGGAAGAAAATACCTCCAGAGAGTGTTTAAAGTCTTAGATGCACTGAATTACCCTCTGGAGTGTCTGAATATTCGAGGTACCATGCATGACTATGATCCTGATTTAGAGCTGGATTCAGGTTTACTTTCTCCGTGAAATTGGATGAACTGGGTCTGCAGAAGATAAAGCCACAACGTGTGGGAAGAATGCAGTGTAGTACTGTTGCAGTGTGCTGCTTCATCCTCTTTCACACGTTGCAAACCAAGACATTTTTTTTGGACTCTGAATGATACTGGTTTTCCTTCCAGCACGATGTTTCAGCAGTTGATTGTAGATTCAATTACACCTGTTTTTAGGGACCGTCTGTTGCTATAGCCAAGTGGTAAAATCAAAAATGATGGAACAGTGTTTATATAGGAAGTAATTGGGTAGTTCTGATAGCTGTCAACAGTGTTTTGTGCAAGGTGAGTCATGCAAGCATAAATGTATATCTGTCTGGTTTATAAACCTCCTATTCTGATGGAGAGAGAGGATTTTGCTTTGTGCTTCCCAGTCACCCAGCTGCGTTCTCATCACTTATGCTTAGTGTCACTGTAAGAAGTAGCTCCTCTGTTGAAGAAATGAGATAGTTTCTTGCAGTGATGGAAACTCAAGGTGATCTGAAAGGGACCATGATCAAAAAGGGGAATCGGCTCACTGTAGCAGAGAATTCTTTTTGCATGTGATCATCCAAGCCTTAGTTATGAGATGCAGTAGGGAAGAGGCCGTATATGAGAATCTCACTAGACTAAATGTATTCTGCATCCAAGTCCTCCAGCTGAGACAGCATCGAGCTCTCACACTGCTTTACAGCAAAAGCCAGGCTCTAAAAGTAGAAGTCTAAAATTATGCTCCATTTTGGGGGGATTTAAGCAAATGTCTTCTTTTCAGTGGAATGCGTTAGAGCTTACATTGAGGTCACAAGAAGTTCTCTAAATGCTCACAGTCTGGGCAATTGAGCCACTACTATTTGGTGCTCAACTTTAGGTTAAGAAGCCTGATTTTAGAGGACCTTTATTTAAAAAACACAAAGCTGGACTGATACTGTTTGGTTTGAGATTGCTTTCAGAGCAAGGTATATAAGGAATAGCTATGTGAAAATCTGTTGATTTACTCCAGTATAAAAGTTGCTTCATCAAAAGATAAGCATCTGTTCTGATCTTAAGATGCCAGCAGATCCTAGAAAAAACTGAGCTGCTCAAGCCAATAATAGATGTGGCTGAATATCTATTTTTATTTGTGACCAGGAGGTTTTGTTTGTGGAAGACTTAAGTCATGGGTAAAGTGGTTCTTCCCCTGATACACCTCTAAGCTTTCAGCAGGGAAAAGCATAATTAGGTCAATTAATTATAGCAGAAATTATACTGGGAACATGAGTATGAAATTTCAAATCTCTGGACACAGAATATTGTCTATTAAAATAAATCCTTTAAAAGTTCTACCATTCCTCAACTGTTGCTGCTTTATGATGAGACCTTTTTTTTTTTTTTCTGTGCTATATACAACACCAGGTGAGGATATATCCAGGAAGCCACTGACTGAGTTAGACATGGCTATGCTATTTAGTCAATGTTTTTGCAAGTCCCTTTCACTATCTCCTGGGAATAATTTCAGTTTGATCCTCAGTCTGTTCACAGTTTGAGGGGCTGGAGTATCTACTAACCTAGAGGAAAGGTTAGACAGTAGCAGGTACACTGTGTTCAGTTTAAAGAATAAGGCACCCTGGGGTGATAGGGACCAGCTGCAAAATCAATTCAGAAATCAGGGAATGATGCAACTTTTAGTGAGCAAAGCCAGGAGAACTGGTGTCTTAGTTTGGGAAGCAAAGAACAAGCTCCTGGAGGTGTCTGCACTCCCCCCATTTGAGTGGTTCAAGACATGTCCTTGGGGCAAATTTGGGTTTAAGTGGTTATGACCTTGGGGAAGACCGCAAGAGAGGAATCAGTGTGGTTTCCTTGAGAGAGGAATTAGACAGGATCCTGCAAAAGAGGTGCATGTTCCTCTGTAAACCTGCTGTGAGGTGTAACAGCAACAGAGGGGACAGGAAAGGCAAAAGGAGTTGGCATTGCATGGAGTCTACCCCCCCCTCCTGGGGAGGGCAGTACTGTGCTTCTTCCCAGTTTCTTAAATCAAATCAAATCATTAAGTTTGGAAAAGACCTCTAAGATCATCAAGTCCAGTGGTCAACCCAGCACCACCATGCCCACTAAACCACGTCCTGAAGTGCCACGTCTAAGTGTTTTTTGAACACCTCCAGGGGTGGTGACTGCACCACCTCCCTGGGCAGCCTGTTCCAATGCCTGACAACCCTTTCAGTAAAGAAATTTTTTCTAATATCCAATCTAAATAAACTCATCATCTATTCATATCACTTCTGTGGGATCTTTGGAGAAATAATTTGTTCCCTATTGTCCCCCATGTGGCATAGGGGAAGATGCCACCAGGAGATGTCAGAGCCTCAGAGAGGCCGTGGTGTCCTCAGCCCAGGAGCTGGGTCCAGACCACGACCACCAGAGCCCTCAGCCCACTCCTGGTCAGGTTTGCATTCAGATCCTGTCTGAATGTGGGTTATCTCTGTTAAACATGCACTAGGAAGGACGAAACATTCCCAGAGAACCCATAGGGAATTGAAGGGTTTTGTAATTCATGGCTTTGTAGAGGGTTAGTTGTCATTGTTTTTTATTGGCAGCTTAATTGAGGGTGAGACAAGTTTAAACACTAATTCCATTTCACTGGATGATAGGGCACTAATGTCTTTTAGTTGGAACAGGCAATATCCATCCCAAACATGGATGCTTTGTCCCCCAAGCTGGGAGGTGTCAGCACACTTCACACCATGTCATGGGTTTTTTTATTTTTATTTTTCCCTTTTACTAAAAGTTTTCTTCTCTCCCTGCTACTTCCCTCCCTCCCTTGTTTTACTGTAGTTGAAAAGCTGAACATTGTTTATTCCTTTATGCTCTGTCAATCTCTACTGATCATCTTATTTCTCTTGAATCATGCTTGAAGAGTAAGTATTTTCAGCAACATCTCTCTTGCTGTACAGCACAGAGAGTCTGGTCCCAGCATAAATAGCAGTGTTATCTTCTTCTAAAGTGTTTCTTCCTGACGGTTATTAGCGACCACCTCACCCAGCACAGGAATGCCTCTTCTCCTCTGAGTGAGCGTGTGTGTGCAACTCCAAAGCTTATTTCTGGCATAGACAGTGAGTGTGGTGGATCTTGCTAGGAAAAGGGCCAGTTTGCCCTTTTTTTGCAACCTTTGGCTGACTTGTTTGTCCCAGCTGAAAGCATCCATTTTAAGAATAGCAGCCATACTAGCAGTATGGTCATGAACAGGTATTATTTCCCGCAAAGGTGGTTGTTTCATTGGCAGATACCAATTAATTGGCAGGTACTTGCATGAGGAATAGGGAAATAATCTATTTTGGAAGTCCTCAGGCTGTTTCACAGCTGTTGATGTGAGATCTCCAACATATCCTTGTTGTTTTTTCAGTGAGGCAGATCAAGCTGGTGAAAGGTCTTCAGCCCCTCCAAGTCTCCGAGAAAGGGACCGTCACCTTCGAGGTGGAGGTATCGCATGAGGACGTGGAAGGGATCTGGCAGAAGGATGGCGTTCGGCTGAGGCCTTCACCGAATATCAGTATCAGTGTCCTGGGGAAGAAACATTCACTCACTCTCTCTTCGGTGACTCTTGAAGATGCAGGACTCATCTCCTTCAAAGCAGATGGCATTCATTCATCAGGGAGGCTCACTGTGACAGGTATGCAGGCCCAAAAGTCTCAGGCCCTGGTTGGTGTGGGACATGCTTGTCTTCTCCTGACACCCGCAGAGTGAGCTTTTGAGAGAGGAACAAGCTTTCCTTGTAACTGCAAAGGACGTAAAGCACCGGGCCATCATCAGTAATGTCTCCTTCTAATGTCAACAGGATTATTGTAACATCATTGTCTACAGAACAACTCGTGATAATGTGCTTGTCGTGGTTTAACCCCAGCCAGCAACTAAGCACCACGCAGCCGCTCACTCACTCCCCCCTCACCCAGTGGGATGGGGGAGGAAATTGGGAAAAGAAGTAAAACTCGTGGGTTGAGATAAGAACAGTTT
>JAVJGG010000073.1:42506791-42647221 GCA_035590195.1 Aviceda cuculoides | reverse complement strand
ACTCTGGTCCTGGAGCTAACCCAAGCTGTATCGAGGTTTTCCCTTCCAAAAAGAAAGGATTGCAGGAGCACAGAAATATGGGTCAGTTCTGACATAAATTAGTCCAAGGCTGCAGAGTTAAAGAGGATTATACTGAGTTCAGGGCACTCTGAAGAAAAGGTATCTCCCAGGTAAAACATGTGGCTGAGGTCCCTGTGGCTGACAGAGTCTAGACACACAAGCAGGGGAGTAAGAGGAGCAGAGCATGCAGAGAAGCATGTGAATGAGACAGGTTTTTAGTGACACAAAAGATTGTAGGCTTGTGTTTAGTTTTCCTTGGCAGATTTTCTTTCATTAATATGTTGAACTTCTTTTAAAACCTGTGTAAAGTTCCAGCATCCATAAAGTCCTCTTGCAGTGAGCTCCACTGTAGCTGGTAATTTTACCTGTAAGTTCAAGCATAAAATATATTTACTGTGTTGAAGAGAGAAACTACCCCTACCCAGGAAAGGAGGCTGGTCTAGAATAAAACAAGTCCCTTTTTTTTCCATGCAATTGTGTGGAAGGTAAGCACACAACATTCAGTTATGAAGAAACCCCAGATAAATAATTGTCTCTATGATTTCACAGCCCGGGATATCAAGATTGTTAAACCACTGGAAGATGTGGAAGTGAATGAATACGAGAGTGCATCTTTCGTCTGTGAGATTTCACATGATGAAGTCCAAACCCAATGGTACAAAAATGACAACAAGATGAAGGCTGCCGACAATATTAGAATGCGTCAAGATGGTAGGATGAAAAAGTGGGATCTCATTCTTGAATGGGGGTGGTTTGGAGTATGTGCTGGTATGGGAGACTAGGCAGAAAAGTCTGACCTCCAAAATCAAGTTAAGAAGGTTCAGCAGAGAGTTCCCCATTTGTTTTGGGGGTGCAGCTGGGCTGGGACAGCACCGTAGTGGGAACTTTAATAAGGCAAAGTTGGTGTCATCCCACCATCCCATGCTGCAACCAGTGGGTGGGAATTTGTATCATGTGACATTGGGTCAGATCCTTCTGTTTCGATTAGTTTCTAGATGGTGGGGACCACATTCCGTCAGTCCTTGGAGGAGCTGAGGTCAGGTTATCCTTTGGTACAGGGACATAGACGTAGGGGAGTGGTGGGCCTCGCTGCTGTGATAGCAGCTGGTGATGCACCCAAACCAGACGAGCGACGCTCAGCCTGGCAGCGTGCCTTGGAGAGTGAAGCTCTTTGCTCAGGGGAAGCTGTGACTTGTCGTGTGTCTGTTCTCAGGAAGGACCTATTCGCTGACTTACGTGTGCGTCCAAGTCGAAGACGCAGCGGAGATCAAATTTGTTGCAGAAAAGGCAGAATCTCGTGCCCAGCTTACTGTAAAAGGTAATTATGCTTTTCAAGCCAATACTGCTCAAGCTCTCTCGTGTTACAAACCAATGAACTTCCCCCACTTCTAACGTGAAGAAAGATAAACACCAACTAGAGCTTTCAGGGAAAGAAAAACTGCTGACCTTACTGCATGTGAAATATCAGCTTCACTGCTGGGAATTTACTTTTGCTAAATAATGCAGTTTATTTTCTCAGAAGGTTGATTTTGTACCCTAAGACATTAAAAGTCATGTTTGAACTTTGAGGGGCAAAAAGCTGTAGCTTGACTTTCTCCTGCATTTTCTCTTTCTGGTGTATGTTTATAAAAGAATACGGCATATTTTGTGTTTAACTTAAACAGTGTGATAGAGATAGGGAGAAGGAAGACATTTGAATTAACATACTGCTGAGGAGCTCAGGAAATCTGAGATCAGTCCCTGGAAGTTCAGCCATCCAAGTGGTAAAATAGGGATAAAAAGTTTTCTTTTCATTAGCTCTTCACTTGCCGTGTGTTAGTTGAGTGCTTAGCATAGTGGAGATTCCTGTCATTGTCCACATAACTGACCGTAAAAGAAATATTGCTAATGAGTTTTTAATTGGCACCTTTTGTGGAAACTGTACTGATTATTCCATCTTTTCTTACTTCTTTTAGAGCTGCCTGTAAAAATTGTGAAGCCTTTACGAGATAAGATTGCTCTTGAAAAACATCGGGGATTCCTGGAGTGCCAGGTGTCTCGTGCCAATGCCAAAGTGAGGTGGTACAAAAAGGACGTTGAAATTCACCCTAGTGACAAATATGAAATTGTGAGTGATGGTGTCTATCGGAAACTCATCATCAACGATGCAGATTATCAAGATGAAGACACATACACTTGTGACGCCTTTGATGACAAAAGCAGTGCTAATTTCTTTGTTGAAGGTAGTAAACCAATTTTTCCCTTCTAGGATGGATTGGGAGGAGGATTGGCTTTGAAAAAACCCTTGTCGTTTACTTTGAAAACACAATACCACTTTAAAACTATTTTAATTCAGTGTTGATTTCTTCTGAAGTCCATTGACATTGCTTCCTTTTAGGATTGTAAGGGCAGGATCATCCTAGAAAATGAATACATGGTACATTCTCTTAAGGAAATTCCTGTTCCAGAGTAGTTTAGCAGATGTATTGGAGAAAGTTTGTTATTCAGAGAAAAGTTGCTGTAGCTAACCAAAGTCTTTCCTATTATCAACCCCTGCATTTCAATGAACCTTCTTTTCCATTTTGTATAATGCCAAGTGTTCGATATCAGAATAGGAAGGTGGCTTTAGAAATAGGATTGGGAATCAGGAGATTTAGATTCTCTTGAGGCAGTGTCACAGTCTCACTGTCTGACCTGTGACCAGCAATATATGTTTATTTTTATGCAAAAAAGAATGTTTTAAAGACTTTTGAGCCAATAAATGCAGTATTGAACTGCAGTAAAGATGGCATGAGTGTGCAGGATGTTAACAGAAGAGTTCTTTCATGACTCCTAAACCCCTGCTTTCCCATTCCATCCTTCATCCAGAGCAATCCATTAGTATTGTAAAGGAGTTGTGTGATGAGGATGTGACCGAGCCTGAAGAAGCCAAGTTTGAATGCGAGATATCCATTCCATCCGTGAAACCTCCCAAATGGTCTCTACGTGGAGAAGTCTTACAGGCTGGCAGAAACATTATCATGCAGCAAGAAGGCACCATCCACAGGCTGATAATACTGAAAACCAGTACTGATATGACAGGCACCATTCAGTTCTCCATTGGAAAATCAAAATCCACAGCAAACTTGCTTGTCAGAGGTAATGCGATATGTCCTGGCTTGAATTAGATCATGAGACATCGTCCCTCTCACAGTACCTGGAAAGTAATTTTTCAGACACACTGTCTAACGTGCAGGCTCCACTGCCTGGGGTCTTGAAAATGTATGTGTACCTGGAAGATCCGCTTAGTTCCCAATTACAAGTTGTTGGGCACAATGTTGAACGCATGAAATGAGACAGCAATGTCTTAGGAAGGGATCTGACTAAATGAGTTTGGTGTGCCTGGTATTCAAACGTGGTATTCAAACCTATTGAGCTAAGGCTGGTGGGTTTGTTTTGTTTTTGTTTGGTTTTTTTTCTTCTTGACTTTGCCAAAGAGGACAAAACAGATGAGATTTGCCAGGAGAGTTTATTTTGCCCCATTTCTAAACTAGACAAGTTTGATAGCTCATTTACTTAATCCATTTTGTCATTGACTTGATCTGGGACAAAGCTTCAAGGCTTTTTATCTTCTGCTGTCACCATAGTAAATATCTCCAATCACATCCTGAAGTCCTTGTTTTGTCTTTAATTTGCTCTTACTTGCATAAAAACTTTAATTAGAGAGCAGTTCAGTAAGCACTGAACCAGAACAGGACCATGCATTTGGTAGTTAATGTAAAGTTTTATCTTACAGAAACCAGCATTCCCTACAGATCACGTTGTTTTGTCTTCAAAGCAAATCAGCTCTGTAACAGAAACCTGTAGGATCATCTGAGCAGTTCACAAAACAGTTGTTAATGACATACGTGAAATTAATTGGCATGAAATGCAGGTCAGAAACTTCCCTCTTCTTCAGATTGATCCTTTCTTCTTTCCCAACCCTGCTTTGCAGATTACCACATACAGATCACCAGGAAGATGGAGGACAAGACGGCTCTGGAGCGCCATTCCGTCATCCTGTCCTGCGACTTCAGGCCTTCTCCAAAGGTTGTGAAGTGGTTCAAGGACCACAAGCCCATTGAGCCCTCCGAGAAGTACAAAATCAAGCGGGAGCAGCATTCGGCAGAGCTGAAGATACTGAAGGTGAAGCCCGCAGACGCTGGCGTGTACAAGTGCAGGGCTGGAAATGCGGAGACCGAAGCCACGCTCACCGTTGAAGGTACGAGCAGTTTGCGGCAGGGGGGCTTGTCGCACGTCTTTGTGGTTCAGCATTTCACTCTGGGTTTCTCTTCTTGAGTAGAGGTAGATTCCCACAGCTATCTTCTGCTAATTTTATATAAATGCGGTATCTTAAGTGAACTGACTGCATTATGTACTGTACTGATATTCCATGATACGGAATTCCAGCACTTGCCATGAAGTAGGTAATGCACGTGGACGGGCACCACCTGGGTAAGGCAGAAATTCATGTGTCTTTCTCAAGGCACATTATTTTCCATTTCGTCCAAGGAACTAGAACTCTGGTACTTCTAGCTAAAAATGGCCTTTGTGTTAAACTGCTACAGGTCTCTGGTTCCGGTGATCTTGGTTCTGGTTTTAATTTCCTGACCACTGTGTCAGCTTTTATATCTGCTACATGTTTCTTATTGATAAAGATATTCTACCTCATCCTCTGTGTTTCCCTGGCAGTGAGTCAGGGACAATTTCGTTATAAAGTGTATGTGTATGGGCAGTGATGAGCACACAGGGATTGGAGCTCTGTGGGGTATTTAGGCATCGCTGTAATGTTATTACCATTTTAGAAAGACTTACTAATTTTTAAAACAAAAAGAAAAAAAAAGCCCAAACATTTTTATGTGTAAAAAGAGAACTGAGGGCTCTGGACAATACAGTCTTTTTAATGGATGGGGTTTTGTTGGACCAAGTGCAGAACCAAGTAAATGAAATGTAATAACCCATGGTGTACAGGAGACCAGACTAAATCATCAAATAAACTCTAAACACTATGAAATCTGTCTGTGGTAACAGTCCTGATTTACGATAACCGTGGTGATGCTGCACCTTGGTTTCCTACAGCCCGCAATGTAGAAGTACTCAAACACCTGCAGGACGTGGAAATTGAAGAAGAGAGTTCCGCCGTCTTCTCCTGCGAGCTGTCTCATGACGACGAGGATGTGGAGTGGTTCCTCAACGGCACCCTCCTTTACACCAACAATTTCAATGACATCAGGAACGTTGGCAACTGCTACACGCTGACGATGAAGCACGTCAAGCCTGAGGATGCTGGCACAGTGACGATGAAGTCAGACAAGGTGTCAGAGAGCGTGCGGCTGAAGGTGATAGGTGGGTCGTGACCACGCACCTCCTGAATGTAATTCAGAGATGCAAAGGAGCTCTTATTTACCACATCGATGCAGCATTCCTGCTCGTAAGCTTTGCCTCTCTGGGGCTGAGTAGTAAGTGTGCAAGGGCTTTCTTCTTCCAGGTTTCTTTCCAAGTTTCTACTGTAGCCGATGATTTTTCTAAGGAAGACTATTTTGGTCTCCTGCCAAAAGTTCCCATAGCTGTTTAACATCCTGTTACTTGCCATCAGGATAGTCTCTAGAGCCATTTCCTTTTCTTGTAGGCCTCTTCAGTAGTATATAACCTATAAACTGTTGTTTATAAAGATTTTTGTCTACAAGAAGCTGAGCTTCAGTGTACCTCCAAGGGTAGGGCACACCTTTCAGTACATCAGTTCTAGAGTTGGACTGATTCAGCAAAGAGAAGACAGTTTGCTGCTGTCCTTAATATGCCTTAAAATTTGGTCACACGTCTTAGTTGCTGTGGTTTAACATGTTCCTGTGCATCAGCTAAGCCACAGTAAGTTGCATGAATTATTTTAGGCATGTTAGAAACATGAGGTGAAACTCTCACCAAAACTTCAAAATCTCTTTTTCTTTAGCAGCACACCCATACATGCATGCTCAGGTAAGTCAGAGTGATTTGTTATCCTAAGTTAACTCCTTCACGTATCTGGAAACATGAGTGGGAATTGTTCGGAGCCATTCTCTCTGAAATTCAGTCTGACGTCTTCCATATCCTTTTAGAGAATCATCTCTGTGATTTCCTTTGCATTTTGCCTCCTGATCATGACTAATTTGTTCTTCCCAGAGTCTGAATAATTTGACTCCTTTAATCTATCAACTCAGAGAGTCTGAAGGATGTCCTCTTCCTTCTTTATTTTATACCTGGTCAAAAATTTCTCCTGTATAAATATCTTCAGTGTCAAATATTTTTTCAGTTAGATAAAGGAAATCAATAAAACAAAGAGGCAAGGGCAAAAATGTTCAGGAGAGTGAGGAGAATGTGCAGCACATCCTTTTATTGCTGCTCCTACTGCGTGAATCCTGCTTCATGAAATGGCAGTGCCAGCTCTCTGGCTTTAGAAGACCTACATCCTAATTACTTCTCTTCACACATTTTTCCTCTAACCACCTGACCCCTTTCCACTTGTAGACTGCTGCAATGAGAAACGATGTTCCCAGAGAAGATTTTCTGCTCCTCCGCGATGCAGACAAGGGCTTCCTTAAACCTAGACTATTCTTGTTGAGTAGCTGTTGCATAGCTGTCCCTCTGGCTTTCATTAGGGCCCTACACGTCTGCTCCAAGCCCCATTCTCTGTGATGGGATCTCCTGTACCTGACAGATGCTCCAACACAGAGCAAAAAGGAGACCTTGCAACCTCATAGGTGCACAGTCAAAAGAGAGACCACAATTACAGCCACTACCCATCCATGGCAACGCAGGCTGCTCTCTCCTTCCCTGCATCCTCCCATTAATAAAGTCTGATTTCCCTAAAACTCATTCCAGTCATGAGGTGTGAGACTGTTTTAGGTTCTGCATTGGTATTGGCAGTGTTGCCAGGGGTGTACTTAAGCTCTTTTTAAATATTTGGTAGCAGCCGAAAATGTCTCCACTTAAATATCCTGTTTTTTCTCTGTTTTGCCTGTTAATCTTTAGAGAAGCCTGCTGTCTTCATGAAGTCCTTGGATGATGTGTTTGGTGAGGAGCGAGGCATGATTAAACTGGAATGTGAAGTCTCCAAAGAGAAAGTCAAACCCGTTTGGAAAAAGGATGGTGTGAAGCTCACTTCTGGTAACAAGTATGAGCAGATACAGTCTGGGAAGACCCTGTGCCTCCTTATCCACGACCTTGAAAAGACAGATGCAGGTTTATACACCTGTGATATTGGCACTGATGTTGCCAAGTCGAAGGTCAGCGTTCAGGGTAAGTATTGCAGATGGTGGCCAGGCAAGGGGTTCTGCAAGTATGGGTGGGCCTGGTCACTTTGTCTCACACCTATGTGAGACTCTGTAAGTCTCACATGGCACGGTGACGTCTGGACAATCTGTGTTACTCTTTGATGTAAGTATTTCTTGTGTTTCAGTGAAAATCAAGAATATAGTGACAATGTTTCCTTCCTGAACATCCCTACTGTGCAGAAATCCTTCCAGAAGAGCAAATAATTTCTCAACCACCCCCCAACAAAACAAAACAAAACCACTACAAAAACCCCCAAGCAGCTTGTGTTTCACATATTTGAGCTATTAATTCAGAGTCCATGGTGGGAACACAAAAGTAGGACAACATTGCCTATTGAAGAACACAGCAGTTCAGCCTGTCCTCTAATCCTTGTGGCTGTTTGAAGCAAAGAGAATTGTTCACAGCTTTAAAACTCATACTGATGAGACAAATTTTGAATTTGTCTGATTTTGAACACCAGGGTGGTTAGGATGGTAACAAGTGAACAGATGCAAACTTCCCATTTCTCATACCAGCACGGAGAAAAACCTCACATGACATCCCAGAGGCTTCCTGTCTGACAGCTTTTCTCCTCTCTAACTCATTGAATCTTGAGTCTTCTCCACTAAGTGAGCTGTTCTTCATGCACTCCTTCCAGAGAAAAACCAGGACATTCAGGTGTCCCTTTTTCCATAGCTTTGTGATGATCCTGAGTGGATAATGTCTGAGAAATCTTTCCCATGTCAAATATATCCATAAGGAATGCAGTGGTGTCCTGTCAATCCAGTAGATAGACTGGTCTGATGAGCTAAAAATGTCAATATTACTACTCACATCAATCATAAAAGACTTCTCTCTTTTCATTAACCTACTTTTTGTCTTCCAGAACTGAACATTGGCATCACCAAACGGCTGAAGAACACTGAAATCCAGGAGGGAGAAGATTGCACTTTTGAGTGTATTTTGTCCCATGAAAGCATTGACGACTTCAACTGGACGCTGAATGGGAGCAAAGTGGAAAGTGGTGGGCGATTTAAAGCCTCTAACATGGGTCGGAAATATACGCTCAATATCAAAAGTGTGATTCCTGATGATTCTGGGGAAGTCATTTTCACTGCCCGTGGTCTAATCTCCAAGGCTTCTTTAGTTGTGAAAGGTAATGAGATCAGAAAGGTTCTGGAGTTTGATTTCTTGAGTGTCTTTTCATAAGGTATGTCAGTAAGCCATGAAGGCAAACTCCTGTGATCAAAAGGAATAGCAGTCTTCTCTGTGAGCCTTGAAGCACTGAGGTTTTTCCTTAAAAACAAGTGAAAAGCTGAATTTTTTTTTAATAGATATTTGACAATTGCAGAATACACTGGGCAGTGTACAATTACTACCCATACTATGTTCATCTGAGACAATCGCCCAAGGTTCCCTAGGTAGTCAGTGGAGAGAAGAAATAGGTAGTTTTCAGACATGGTTCATTATCCGCAATTAGACCTATTTTAGGACAAAAGAAATTGTTCCTTGAAGTCCATTGCCTCTACTTAGCAGATCACTGCTGGCTGCAGCATGGCCCTGGAGGGGAGTGCCTCTGCTAGTTATCTCTATAGCATAGATATCTGTATTTAGTGAGATAGATCCCACCCTAAGTGCACGCCTACAGTAGCTTCAGTGATGACAAAATGACATCCCCTGAAATAGATGCCATCAGGACAAGTCCTTAGTTCCTGTAAGCAATCATTAATATTCACTGAGAGCTCATAACTGCATTTAATATGTGCTAAAGAGCAAGACTGCTTTTCCCTTCCCTTCCCTAACATAGTATGAATCATTCATTGGGGAACCTACTGGATATTTGAATTGCAAAAACCCCAGCTGTATAGTGATCGTGATTTTTATTCAAAGTTGCCTTTTTTTCCCCCCCTCTCTTCAGAAAAACCTACTGAGATTACAAAACAGCTGGAGGATAAAACATCCACAGCGGGGCAGGACATCAGCCTGAGCTGTGAGTTGTCGAAACCTGATGTGAGCGTCAGGTGGTGCAAGGATGGCAAAGCAATCCGAAAAAGCCAGAAATATGACTTGCACCAGGAGGGAACACGGGCCATTCTGACCATCCGTGACTCCACAGTCAAGGACAGTGGGGAGTACACCTGTGAGACAGAGGTCTCTCAAACGAGAGCCAGGATCACAGTGCAAGGTCAGTTGAAGCTTGCATGGGGGCTGGCATGCACAGAGGTTGGGGTAAATCTCTGCAACCTGTGGGAGATGTTCTTCTCTTCCATCTCCCTCAACAGGATCATTTTTTAGATTTCAAAAAATGTCACGGATTAAAAGCTTTTAAAAAAACCTCTGAAAAAACGCCTTGTAGGTACTGAAGAATCTTATGTCCTATGTAATGAGCCATTCAAAAATGGCCATTCGAAGTAGACTTTTTTGAATATGGGGGATCAAAACTATATGTGGTCTGCAAGATTAGACCTCACCAGTACCTGTACAATGGCATTAAACTTTCCTGTAAATATTTTACCTGCTATGTCCTGTGACAGGAGGTGGACCTGGTCATCTTGTTAGATCCATTCCATCTGATAGGATGAGAGGAAACAGCCTCAAGTTGCGGCAGGGGAGGTTTAGATTGGAAAATTAGGAAAAAATTCTTCACTGAAAGGGTTATCAAGCACTGGAACAGGCTGCCCGGAGAGGTGGTTGAATCACCATCCCTGGGGGTATTTAAAAGACATGTAGACGTGGCACTTAGAGACATGGTTTAGTGGTGGACCTGGCAGTTTTAGACTTACAGTTGGATTTTATGATCTTGAAGGCCTTTTCCAACCTAAATGATTCTATGATTCTACATTCTGTGATTCTACAAGTGGGGGCAGAGGGCATTCAAGACCACTCTGTATGCTCAGGACTTGTTTGGGTAACAAATCTGTCTCTGTCTCACTCTCTTTTTTTTTTTTTTTTTTCTTCCAGAAAAACCTAATTATTTTGTCAAGGAACTTTCAGATCTGAAAGCTGATGAAAGTGGAACTGCAGTTTTTATGTGCCAAAGTGAAAAAGCTGCATCCTCTGTAGTCTGGAGAAAAGGCATAGCTGAACTCAGGACTAGCAGGAAATATGAGATGACACAGAAAGGACAAGTCCTCCAGCTGACCATAAATAACTTGGAGAAAAGTGACAGTGATACTTACACCTGTGACATCGGTGATGCCCAGTCCAGAGCCAAGCTAGTCGTGCAAGGTATGCATGAGAGGAATATGGTTGTACATCACGTTTCTCCAACAGGAAACATCATATGCGTAGGCAGATCTATTTCTCAGCATAGAGGTAGCAGATCTTGCTGATTTCTGGCTCCATCTCACCCATGATGTATATAGACTGCACAGGACATTTGGACAAAAATATAGCGACATGGAGCTGGACATGCAGAGCAATTTGTCAATTTGAAGCAATTATACCTGGAGTGCTTTGGGTATGATTTAAAACCCCAAATACTGATGTGAGGAGAGGCTGGCGTTCCTGCGTGAACACATGATGGATGTGATTCAGAGTACCTGCTATTAGATGAAGGAAAAATTATTCTGCCTGCAGGCTTTTCTCTATGTCCCTTGATGCCTCTTTCCAGTAGTGGTTTCCAGGAGGGGATGGGTGAATGAGTGGTCCAGGGATCTTTAAGAGCTTAAATGTCCCTCTGTTCCTTAGAGATGAAGGGTACAACCCAATTTCCAGCTGAAGAGTACAACCCAGCAGCTTTTATTTTATTTGATTATGGCTGTAAATGAGCTGTGGTGGCCAATGCTAAGAGCAGGGCAGTGTTTAAGGGGAAGGAGTGAGGTTGGGTTATTACTCTTCCACACAGTTCCCTCACTGAAGCCCCAACTGGGAGAAACCCTTGAGCTGAAAATGATGAAACAATGAAGAGAATAGGAGGAATGGTTCAAGAATAGTCACATGGAGATGCAGTGGCGGTGTCCACTTATTAATTACTATAGTTAGTTCTTAAAGACTAGGGAATAAAGCCAGACTCCTCCACCCCTGATCATCAGCTAGAGCAGCCTTGAGAAGCAAAGAAGTGTGCTTAATCCCCACCATGGCCTCAGGATCTGAGCTACCTGAACTCGCTGTGAGGTTTCTAACACCAGCTTTTCTGAGTGAAAAAATACTTGTCTGTCACAAAGCTCAAGATGAAAGTAAAAAATTCCCTGTACTGTTTTTTTAAGTAGGAGCAACATCAGATATATCTACAGTTAAAATGGTGTTCAATTTATTTATTTATTTATTTATTTATAGTTAGGTATATATCTATCTATATCTATACAGGCAGGTTTTCAGGGCTGTTGTTTTGTTTCTTTTTACTAAAGCTGCAGTCAGACACTCTCTCCACTTCCCACTGTGTTTATGACTGGACTAGGCTCAAATGAGGTGGGGATTGGGTGGTCCTATCCCACAGAAAGCAAGTTATATTCGCTCTAGAAAAACAGAGGGGTTGTCGTGGGAGGAATCATCTGCTTAGTGATGTCTAGAGCCCAGTGATGCTGTCAGAGACACATCCTTTCAGCCTTTCCAGGTAGTTTCATTAGGAGAAACTTTATGACACTGGATTTGCATTCTACTGGCTACTCATTCTGCTATATGTGTTCTGGTGCTTTGAAGTTGTCTTCATCCTATTTTGGTGTGTGTCCTGTATATATTATCTTCCTGTGAATGGTTTTTGTGTTCAATAACAGCAGAATTGCGTTTCAGTCTTCTGTATCATGAATATATTTCTTTTTTGAAATACTCACATGGAAAATGTTGGAGTTTTCCATATCAATTTTCATGCTAGTAACTGAAGATTCCCGTAATTGATATATCTATGTTCCTTTCAGGCCAGAAAGTGCTAATAACAGAAGACCTGGAAGATGTCACTGTGTTAGAGGGAGAATCTGCCATGTTCAAATGCAGAATCTCTCCTGTAGACTATAGCAAAGTGCAGTGGTTTTTGGATAAAACCCCACTCCATACCAATGAACTTAATGAGATCCAGTCTCAGCCTGGTGGATATCACCTGCTAACGCTGAAAAAACTCTCACTGAAGGACTCGGGGGTCATTACATTTGAAGCTGGTGATAAGAAAACATCTGCCAGTTTGGTTGTTAAAGGTAATTCAATCATAAAAACTTCAGGAGAGGAAAGAATGCATAGAAATAAGTATGGGTTAATGTGTGTAGGTGAAAAACAAACAAACCAACAAACAAAAATGCTACAAATTTGGCCCTATCATATGCCAGAATATGATCAAGAATAGCATTACCTATATAATGAAGGTAGGGCTGGGGAATGAATACTTGGTAATCCTGGGCAACTCTCAGAGTGTTTAATGGACCTTAGATGGGAACGTTATGCTGTAGTTGATGGTACACTGGATGCCTTGCCCAGTTTTCCTTGAGCCGAGCTGATAGGGTGGTGATAAATGAGAAGAAATCAATTACTTTAAGAGGAAAAGAAAAAGTTCAACCAATATGTTTTTAATTTAGTTTTCATTGTTTGAAAGGCAACATTACGTGTGTTCTCTGCTATTCATTGTTGACAAAGAATTGTTTTCTCTGGAAAAGTTAAACTGAGTTAAAACTGCAGTGTTAGCGTACTTCTATAGTGAAGGAATAAAATGAATGCCAGACAGCCCAAGACCGCAGGATTAGAGAGGTGTTTTCATACTGGAAATATAAATATTTCTCATGCTCAGAGGTGTAAAATACACAGTCTCCACTGTGTCAGATCATATTCTCATTCTTTTCAGAATCTCCACATTTCTTGCAAAGGACTTTTTTGTTTGTTTGTTTTCCTTTTCAAAGTTTGAAAATTTGCCCAAATTTTGCCATGCTACAGAAACGCAAACAGATTATTTCTGGAGGTAAATTAAAGGTCTTACTTGCAAAAGCTGATTCCTTTTGGTAACGTTAATATGTGACGCTATAGTACTAAAACCACGTTTTGGTCTCCTGATTGATTGGATTTTTGTGAATGAAAAAGCATTAAGCTAGGGGGGGTAAGATCTACCTTGGCCAGTTTAGCTGTTGGTATCTAGCTTAGGCCACTTCTATAAGCTGTGTGGAAAGACAAGCACTTCCAAAGAGCAGTTCATCTTCTCTGTCCTAATGACCTATTTTGGAAGTGAATATCTGGTCTCTGGAGGTGTCTCTCATTTTCCAGCAGTTGTGGAGACATCCTACGTGACCAGTCTGAGCTATCTGCCTGGTTTTTAGAGAACTCGTACTGGTGAGATGAGACCTGCTCTAGATGAGTGGCTTTGAGAAATCTGTATCGCACCTCACTTCATGCAGAATTAACATTTCCACACTAAGTTGGAAGATTTGAACTAATCAGCTCACCTGGAAAAGGGATTAGGAAAATCGTGCCTCCATCTCGTTCCTATTTAGCTAGATGTGAGAGAGCTCTTATTTATGGTCTTCAACGGGAATATTGTCTTCTTGATTTCTCCCAGGTGGCATTAGGTATTTACTGAACTACACTTTATGGCATGACTGGTACCTTCCTGAGGGCTTTATAGTCATGAACAAGAAATTATTTGTTACTAACCTTGACCTGTAGTTTTGATAAAAATAATCTTGGGTGTAAATCTCGCAGATTACTTGTGATCTGAAAAATCCACACCTCTTCTGAAACATCTCAGATGGTTTTTATGTGATTCTAGAGAAGCCCTGCATCTTCACAAAGGAGCTCCTTGATGCTGAAGTCACTGAGGGAGAGGATGTGATCCTTCACTGTGAAACCTCCAAATCAGACAGCCCTGTAAAGTGGTGCAAAGACGGGAAGAGCCTTAGGAATTCTTCCAAGTATAACATCAGCCGGTTGGGATTTGAAGCCAAGCTTGTCATTCACAGGGCAGAAGAAAGAGACAGTGGCAGATATGAGTGTGAGGCTGGAGCAGCTAAAAGTAGTGCGGTTATTACTGTCAAGGGTAAGAATGTTTGGAGTGATGCTTTGGGTCCTAACTCGTCATCTAACACCGAGGTCAGCGTAATAAATTGAAATGATTAAAAACGTGAAACTATACTGAAAAGGAACCTCAAGTCTTTGCACCACAGTGCAGGAGAGGTTCTCGTCAAGTCATCTGGAACAGCACCCAGAGAGGTGACAGAATGTGAAATAGGAAAATCCTTCATCTCACCTGGTTTTAGCTCTGTGAAAGTTAAGTGCCTAAGCTCTCTAAAGAAGAATGCAGTGGGTCAGTAGAGGACAGTGGGTATCTCCATAGGAGATCCAGCCTAAAGGTAATCCAGAGAAAGGATGAATCACCTTCTGAAGCTGTCTCCACTGATGGCCCTCTCCAAGGAGGGAGCTCATACATCCACATTTGTCTGGGGAATTGCTTTAAGCAGCCAAATTTATTGAGAGTAATGCACCCAAAGAGCGTGGTCAGGCAGGAGGTGCTATCTGAAGGGTTGTTCTCTGAGATGAAGCAAAAGTTCTTAGACACATGAGACTTCAGTGTACTTCCCTGAGCACGCTGGATAAGCACCATGTATGTTAGGCAAGCATTGGGTCTGAATTGTGTCAGAACCGGGCTTATCTACTACCCACATTGTAATCTCTCCTGCCTGTCTTGAGTTGTCCGAGGTTGAGGAGGACTCGGTTTCTGAGAGCAAAATCGCTCATTCACGTGGGCAGGGTTGAGCAGGTGGAGGGAGGGTGTTAATGGCACAGGCTGTGTTCAGCCTGACCTGTGGATATCCTGCACACATCTGGTGTAACACACCTGGGAAGGGTGGATCGCAAGCTGCACCTGGATTAGAGAAGTCAGCGTGAACGAAAAGCATTTGGGTTGTTGGAATAGTCAACCTGAACCTCAGAGCATCAAGAGGGAAGGAAATCTGCTCACAGTATTTATCTAGAGCACGAAGAAAGAAGCCAACTTAAGGCTGAGGTCTGCTGTGCAAGGAAAGAGAAGACCTTGGTGATGTAACGAAGAGAGGTGATGATTAATGGTTCCGATCTTCTATGTCTTTCTGTAGCACTAAGATGTTTCCCCAATACTCATTACACACAAAAGAAAGATCTGTGTTGACTTCAGCATGACCTGGATCTCACCCATGAAGAACAATTTTCTGTTAGAAAAAAATGCAGTCCTAATATTACACAACAGCCTCATTTTTCCCTTCACAGAGAAGGGTGTGAATGGATGTAGGATTTAAACACATGGATTCAGATCACCAGTAGGTGTGAAGGAGTCAAGTCATAAGGATGCCTACAACAAATTACATTACCGTAGCTTTCTTTTATCTACCAGGGTCACACCAGAACAGCAGAATGCAAAAATAGGAGGGGGGGTGGTAGGTGGTGGTGGTGGTGGAATATTCAGTAGCCATGTGACACTGAGTGTTCCAAACCAGAGGTAAAATGGAAACGGAAGAATAGGCTTTAGTTTCCCAATGGCCACAGGACCACTTCATCACCAATCAGTAGCTGACTTGCATATTCATAAGACATCAGAAGGCAGGAAGAAATTGTTGGGTGTTTTTTCATGATCTGAGGGGAAAACATTTCAGTTGAGGTTTTTTCCCAATAAGTGCCTTCCCTACAAGAGCTCACCTTAAAGCCTTGAGCCCCAGGCTGTGACAGAGCCTGCACAGGAATCTCCACAGGGACCCTTTCGTGTACAGCTGCCCTTTCCTCTCTGTGTTTGCTCTCTGCTGTTTTTAAGTCTGTATTCATGTTGGATAAAAGTATGTTGTGGGTTTTTTTAAAATGAGAAATCAATATTGCTGGTCATGACAGAAAGTGCTTTGCCATTTCTCTGTGTCCTCTGTGTTATGTGCGATTTGACCTCAGTAAAATTTTATGTTTTTTGTGCCAGTGGTCCAGCTCTTACCACCCATCTGCAACACACTGTGTCATTAATAGCAGTACAGCATTTGCCACTAATGTAAAAGATGACAACAGTAATAGCAGCAATGTCTTCAATAGTACAGTTAGTGATTAATAGGAAAATAAGCATGTGGGTTCAAATATTTTTTTTGCTGCTGTAGAGTGCTGGCAGCCAGACGTGAGTTGTCAGAGTCTGTTTACTGTTTGCTAGTGCTTTTCTGTTCCTGTGGTTTTCTATCTCGATAACAAAGCCTGAAACAAAAAGGGAAAAGTGATTTCCAGTCTTGCGTGTTTCCTTAAACCTTTGCAATATTCTTTTTCAGAAATACCCGTTCTTTTCAAGCAAGAGCTCCAAAATGAAGAAGCTAAAGAAGGAAAACAAGTCAAGCTGACCTGTGAGCTCAGCAAACCTGATATGCCAGTGAAATGGATGAAAGGAGACACTGTTCTCTATGCCAGCGAGAAGTATGAGTTCAAGCAGCATGGTACTGTGGCAGAGCTCATTATTCGGGATGTCAAATCGATAGACGCTGGGGACTATACCTGCAGCACTGGGAAACAGAAGACCACTGCTCGGGTGAAAGTAAATGGTAGGCAGAGTTGGATATGTTGCCACACTTTCTTAATGCATTGCTTAATAGAGCTTCTATTAAAAGCACACAGCACTTTGAGGTAGTGCAATCTACAAATTCATACATAAAATTTAATGGTAAAATTGCATACTTGTAAGCACGTGCATATATTTCATTCATGTAATCTCAAGTTATGCATCTGGGACTTTAAATCTGTAACTTCCCACTGAGCAGAAAATACATAAATGCAGAGGGTTCATTTTTCTATACCCTATGAGCCGTAGTTCCTGACCTAACAGCTATTTTACATGTCTGTGATTAAGATCGGAGTTAAAGATTGAGACCAGGAGCATGAGAGCACAAGAACATAAAAACATAAGTCCAGCCCCTGGCAAATTGCAGGTGGCCAACTGATTGATGTTTAGACCCCCAAATTCCACAAAACATCCTTTTTAAAGGCTCCCAGATGCCATCAGAACTCCCCAAAGCCCTTGTACCTTTAGTAGTAGAGCAAAAGTAGTATGTGCTGGAGCAGAAAGCAGGAGAAATACAGGGTATGAATACTGTCCCAGAGCCCTGCAGCAGCAGGGAATTCATTAAGTGAGGACACCCAGAGGCCTCTGCAGGGGTCCTTATTAAAGATGGGAGAAAATTCCGCCATATTCCTAGGATTCCACCATATTCCTAGGACCCCACAGTGAGATGATAACATCTGGGGGAGAAGTTTCTTCCTGCTCCCAAGCAGTATCACCTTGATGCCACGCAGCCGAAGGAGGGTCTCGTTTGGAAAAGGACTGGTGTTGAGAGGTGACAGCTATCATGGGGCACTTGTTGTACAGCAGGTCAAGAGGGCATGTCCTGATCCCTGGTTCTGTCTTCTAGCTGTGCCAGTCCTTTTTAAACAAGCCCTGGAGAACAGAGAAATGGAAGAGGGGAAATCTGTCTCCTTGCGCTGCGAACTCACAAAAGCCGATGCCACCGTGGTGTGGAAGAAGGGAGAAGCCACGCTCCAGGCAAGTGCCAAATATGAAATGAAGCAGAAGGGGACAGTGGCCGAGCTGGTGATTCATAACGCGGAGCCAGAAGATGCGGGAAGATACACCTGTGACACTGGAGACCAGCAGACCGCAGCCCAAGTCAAAATCCATGGTAGGAATAAGACACCCGCTTGTGACCATTTGTTGTTGCTCTTGCCACGGTCCTGCTAGCTCCTGCACATTTATAGGGAGCATTCAGATAAAAAGAAAGGGATCGGTACAAACAAAAGGCAGCTCTGGCTAGGTCCATTATGGTCTCTGTTTTCTAGGACAATAAATTCATGTTAAAACATATCAAATATACCTGATAACAAGATATCTTTCCTTGCCTCTGAAATAACTGTTCTGCTTTCTGCTCTGGACAGAGGTGCTTGTCTGAGCTCTAAGCGGGAAGGTAAGAAGGGCCTTGGCTACACGTTTTGTTAAAGAATATGCAATTCTCTTTTGCGCTTTCTCTGCAAGCTTTTCATGCGTCTGTGACCATCAGCATTTGGGCAGCAGAAGGGTATTTACCTTGATATTCTAATTGTTGGGAAATAATTGTTTTGGTTTTATTTCCTCCCAAATTCATGGTGTGCTATCGTAAATGAAAGTAGAGTCCTGGAAATGCAGGTAGGTCAGAGCTTATTCGCTGTGCCAAGAGAATTTATTTTGGTTTTAAGTCCCGTGTGACGTCACCGGTTGGTAATGTTGTTCCTAAAGTAAAATGAGAACGCTTCACTCCTCAGCCGTCTCTGCGCTCATCAAAGAGCTGAAGAGCGTGGAAGCTGTGGAAGGTGGGACCGCCACCCTGCGATGCCAGCTGAGCAGAGAGGTCCCCGTGGAGTGGAGGAAGGGCCACGCTCTTCTCCGGCCAAGTAACAAGTACAGGATGAGGCAGGAGGGCACGTTGGCTGAGCTGCTGATCCACGATGTGGACCCGAAGGATGCTGGAGACTATACGTGTGTAGTGGGGAACCAAAAAACCACAGCAGCCTTATCAGTGAATGGTAAAAAGTCAGAAATAAGCCATGAAACTGGAATGTTTTTGTCCATCTCTTCCCTCCTTCTGTCTGTACGTTCCCTCACAACACCTACCTTTATGTCCTGCTTCTACTTTTTTCATCCTTCCACTTTTTCATGTTTCCATGTCACTCCTTTCCCAAGTCTCCATCCACGATCAGCTTTCATTACGCCCCATGTTGTGCGTGTGCCTGTGTTGTGTTGTCTTCTCACCTTTCCTCAAGTGAAGGGTGCTGACATACATGCATGTTTTCCTGAATTAGTATGGAAACACAAGATTCCTTAGGATTTTCTGTTAAGGAGGGTTCATTACCTTTAATGGTGAGGATAACTTTGTAATTTGTATGCATGATCCCAATCAAGATCACGCATACTTTGATTCCCACAGAACAATTTACTAGAGATTTTTTTCACCAGCCACAAAAAAAAAAAAAAAAAAAAAAAAAAAAAAAAGGCACATGTTTAAGGATAAGGGTATTGGAATAAGGCTTAGCTAGTCACACGATAAATCACAATTCAGCCTCTGACCAGAGATCTGGGCAGGGCCTTAGGTTGCGATCCCTTTCCATTCTGCATCTCTCAGCCCTGCCAATCCGTTTCAAGAAAGAGCTGAAGAACGAGGAAGCCACTGAGAGCGGGACGGCCACGCTGCAGTGCGAGCTGAGCCAGGCGGTGGGCTCCGTCGAGTGGAGGAAGGACGGGAAGGTGCTGATGTCAGACAGCAAATACAAAATGAGACGGGAAGGGCGTTTTGTTGAGCTGGTAATCCAAGACCTAGACTTGACGGATGCTGGGAGCTATACCTGCGTGTGTGGAGACCAGAAGACAACAGCTGCTTTGAGAGTGAATGGTAACCGTTCTACCCACGTTTCTCATTAAGCCCCAAACTTAGCATGTTTGATAGCAGTTGCTGGTCATCTGAAGCCTGGTCAGGGAGATTTCTTAGAGGTTTCACGTTCTCGACTCTGTGGTGCCAAAGAGTCACCCTATTAGAGAATATTCCCTTGTACTTTTTTTCTTTTCCTTTGAGACAGCACAGCATGTTGTATGTTGTTTTCTCTAATTTATTCCTCTCTCCTCTAGGAGGTTTTACCCCCCTTTCAACTGTATCCACCTAGCAGTAGTGCATTTTTGGTTAAATGTATACACTGCAGCCCAGTAACTCGCAGCAGAGTCCAGTTCATTTCAATCTAGTGCTGATTCCTTCTCTGTTGGTATTGCATCCTCCAGCCTTGCCTATCCTCTTCCAAGAAGAAATGTCGAACAAGGAAGCTACAGAGGGGGAGGCAGTCACTTTGCACTGTAAACTGAGCAAATCGGCCCCGGTCGAGTGGAGAAAGGGGAGTAAGGTCCTCAAGCCAAGTGAAAAGTACAAAATAGAGCAGGAAGGTCCCTTTGCAGAGCTGATGATCCGGGATTTGGATTTGGCAGACGCTGGCGATTACAGCTGTGTGTGTGGAGATCAACAGACTACGGCTGCTTTGACAGTAAATGGTAAAAAGGAATTCTCAGCACATGCCCCAAGTAAACCTGTATATTTCCAAGATCTCTCCTTCTTTTTCTCCTGTTTCATCTGGTCCCTGTATACTTTCTATCCTCCCCCCTGCTGATTAATTTTTCTATCCTGTTTTTCCTTCTCACTCTTCCCTTTCACTTGATGCCCTCTTGATGCGCTATTTGTCTTCCTAGATGCTATGGTCAAATGACAAGGGGAGTACACATCCCCAACTCAACACAATCTCCCTGGTCCAGTAGAGCTGCTTGTTTAAAAGTTTTCCCATAGGGATTGACCTAAAAGTGGGAATAATATTTACTTTTTGTAACTTAGTTACACTTGTTGCCTCTAAGAGGAACAAGTTTTCATCTATGTATGATGCTACACAAGGACTATCTTAATGAAAAATAGCCTTTTTTAAGCTCCTGCTATTCCAAGCCCTTTTTTACCAATTTTTGCTTAACTCTTCCAAAGCATATACTTTATCTCTGCAGAAAGCTGACAGTATGTTTGTAACTGCTCTGTTTTAAGGGGCTCTATTTATAAAAATACAGACAGTGCTGTGAATCAGGCACTTCTGCAGAACTGCTGTTTTTCTCATGGGAAACAAAATGCTCTGGCTCTCATATAGAAATACGGCCTCTACTTTTACCCCTTTGTTTTTATGGTGTATAAATTGAAGGATAGATGGCTTGTCAACTAAATTTGCAGATAGACAGACTTGTTTTTAAAGCAAGTTGTAAAGTGCGAGGACAAAAAAATAAAAAATTAGGCTGAATTCTCTTTTGAAATGTTAGGGATTGGAATAAAATCCTGGAGTGTGAAAAAGGTCTTGTGGCTTCAGAGGCATGCGGGTTCAGGGCGATAAGAGAAGTGAGCGTGTAGGTCATGGCTTTCTCAGCTTTGATGCCGTGTCCGTATTGCATTTACTCTGCAGTCCTGCCTGCTCTTTTCACCAAAGAACTGACAGATGAAGAAGCCACAGAAGGTAAAAGTGTCTCTCTGCACTGTGAGCTGAACAAGGCCGCTGCTAACGTGGAGTGGAAGAAGGGATTCAAGACCCTCAAATCAAGCGACAAATACAAAATGATACGCAAAGGCGTCGTTGCTGAGCTTATAATCCAAAATCTAGACGTGACGGACGCTGGAAATTATTCCTGCGTGTGCGGAGACCAGCAGACTATGGCAGTTCTAACAGTACATGGTAAAACAAACAAAACGAGACACATACTAAAAGTAACTATCCTGTTTTCTCTGGTCTTTTGGACTGATACCTGGTTACCCTACCATCTCCTTCCTTCTGCCAGACCCTTATCCACAGCTCGCTGATGCCAGTGAAGTGTTCCCATTGGCGTCGGGGCAGGCGGGGTGCGTGGCACAAGAGGGGTATCAGTGGGCAAGCTCAGAGTACGGGCAACCAGGGTTGCTGCTACTGTTTTAATTAGGGTCCCTCATTTTGCTTTTCCCTTGAAAGTTCCTTTATTAGACTCCCTGTTACGCTCAAGCCCATTAAAATGGGTTGCCTCAAATGGATTGCGACTTGGGGATTTTAAGGTTTCATAAAATTCCAAACGGTTAGGTTATTCCCTGGAATCTTATTCCCCATCCTGCATTCCTGGGACAGTGAGGTGCTTTTATACGTACTGGCCAGTTGTCATTGCATTCAGTCACAGCACTGTGTAAAGCAAGCCCAAACCTTCTAAGGGACAACCATGCTCAGGGAGAAGTTTGATTTTTACTGCAACTGACATGTTTCAAAGGATATGTCAGTTCAGGTGAAAATGCTTGTTTTTCTCACCATGTATTGAAATGAACAATTTCATTTCAAACTGACATTTAGAATGAAACTCCTTTTTTTTTTTTTTTTTTTTCCATGTACAATGTCTTTTTGTTTGCTTAAATAAGTGAAAACATAGCAAACATCCTCCCATTATGGTTTAAAAAATCATATAAGAAAACAGATTTTTTTTCAGAAATTTCAAATTAGTATTTATTCTTTTTGCTTGAAATTTCATCGGAAAAAAAATTGTTTTTTTCTACTTCTGTTTGTATTGATTTGTGACTCTGAGTACATGTAAAATACCTCTGTGGATTACTGCAAGCATTGAAACCTTTCCTGGTGATGACATTTCTTTCCTCATACTGATTCATGGAGACTACTGAGAATCTATGTTCTTGTACCGATAAATCGATTCAAGATAAGAGGGAAAAGGGAAGTCAAACATTGATGTTTAATTTTAACTCTTTGGAGCATTACATCTCACTGCTCGTATTGCTGTCCTTCAGCTTTGCCTGCATTTTTCAAAGAAGGATTGAAGAACAGAGAAGCCACCGATGGTGCAACAGCCACTCTGCACTGCGAGCTGAGCAAGGTCGGAGTCCCAGTAGAGTGGAGAAAAGGGGACAAGACGCTCAAACCAAGTGATAAGTATAGGATGAGACAAGAAGATACCGCTGCCGAGCTGTTGATCCGAGATCTGGAGGTAGAAGATACAGGAGAATATACCTGTGTGTGTGGAGATCAGAAGACCTCGGCTGTCTTGACAGTCCATGGTAAAAAGCCATTCTCCGTTACGATAGCCGTATCTCAGGCCATCCCTTTTCTCCGAGCGGTTTCTCTCCCACTTGCTTTGATGTTTTGATTCTGCAGCACTGTCTTGGTTGGCTGGCTGTGTTTCATCCCACCTCCCGCTGTCTGTTAGTTTGAAACTGATGGCTTTATCGCAAAGTAAAGAAAAGGTGTGAGAATTTCTCATCTTAGTCTTCGCTTTTTGAAAGAGAAAAAGGCACCTGTATGTAAGGCCAAGAGTGAGCAGGTCTCCAGCAATAAGGTTATTCTCAGAGGGTTTGTCCTCCTGTCTCACTGACGTCAGTGGACTTCAGTGCTTAACTTTGCTTCAGGTTCTTTAAAAACACTGAACTCAGTTAGTGAGAGGTTTTTTCCATTCAGGAATGTAGGACTGATGACTGTCCTCCTGTTTTGCAGGACTGTGATATATTCTGCCTAGGAAATGGTACTTTCCAAAAAAAAAAAAAAAAAAAAAAAGAAAAGCCTCAAAGCATTATTCCGCAGGTCCTGGTTCAGGGAGTAGTGAAAGAGATTTTATTCCTGTGTCTGCCGTGGTGAATTACGATGAGCTTTGCTTGCCGCTCCAGAAGAAGCAGTTCACATGCAGTTCCAACAGATGAAAGAGTGGTTTTTATTTGAGATATATCTTAAAGATAAGATTCTTCTAAGGACAGGGGCAAAACTCTCTTCTCTCAGATTTTCTTCACGCTTTTACTTCCTCTTCTTTCTCCCAGCTGGAATAACTCCTGTTCCTCCCCTCCTCTGAGCTGGCACTTTCTTCCTTGTGCAAGTCGCTTCCTTTTTACTTTAGTGGCACACCACAAGGCAACTTGCTGAAAGCTGCTAACCCCCACCCTGTATTCCTGATATTAGAGCCTTTATGTCCTTGGAAATGGTGGCTGAAAGGTGCACCTGAAGTTATATTACTGATTTTTTTTTTTTTTTTCTCTGAACCAGAAAGGTAAATCACGGTGTCAGGGAAGGTAGAGATCTCCAGCTAGCAGTGCTGTCATCCGGGGCTATGACTTTCAATCAAAAGTCAGGTCATTAATGTTCAAGATAGATAATTTCAGTCTGAAATAGGTAGAGAGGACTCCTGAAATCATCTGGGAGGTGATGAGCATGCTGCATAAGTCAATGTTAGAAGCAGGTCATGGTGGCAATTATCCCTGTGAGAACCTGCAGTAGCTTTCTAATAGGTGCAGTTTTCAAGACTATATGATTTGTTTTCCCGTAATAGTGAAGGACTGGCCTCAGGACCTAGTCCTAAATTCCTCAAGGTCTGGCTAATGGTTTTGACGACCTCTCTGTTTATATTACGTCCCATAGCTTTGCCTGCACTGTTCAAAAAAGACCTTGTCAATATGGAAGCCACAGAAAACGGGACGGCCGTTCTGCAGTGTGAGCTAACTAAACCCGCTCCGGTGGAGTGGAGGAAAGGGCAGAAGGTGCTCAAGCCTAGCGAGAAGTACAAAATGAAACTGAAGGATACTATTGCTGAGCTGACAGTCCATAGCCTGGAGGAGCAAGATGCGGGAGATTACGCATGCGTGTGCGGAGACAAGATGACTACTGCATCCCTGACAGTGCATGGTAAAATACATGGTGTTTAATAGGGATTTTGTGCTTTGTCATCTGTGATCTCACACAGGATCCCAAACTGGTCTTGATGCCATCTGTTATTTTAAATTGTTACGACGCTGTATCAACCGCTGGGAATATCTTTTAGTGAAAGTCCTTTTCTTAGGACTCAGAATTAGCACCATACAGTCTTTTCTGTCCCTGTTCTTTCATGTTAATGGAGTCTGGAAGCAGATAGTGAAGACCTTGGTGAAGTCACAAATAGCACTTTCAGTATTTCCATTAATCAATTTCTCTAGGCATGTCACTCAGAATTTACTTCTTTTTTCTTGAATGGAATTGAAAGGTGTTCTATTATGATGAGAGCTAAGAAAGGCAGGTGAGAACAATACATTGCAGCCTGAAATTTTAAATAACATAGTGTTCATTTTAATTGTTCGTCTGATCTTAAGACGGAGCTGTGCGTATTTCCTTGAAATCTTGAGATCAGCTTTCTGTTGTTCTGTCTTAAAATGCCTTTAAAGCATACCTTGCAGTTCTGAAATTGTAGTTTTACAACACTGATTTCCAAATCAGCTGTGACATGCTGAATGTGGTGTGTTGCAAAGCATAAGACAGGGATGAAATCACTGTTTGACTCTCAGGTACTATATGTTCTAAAAGGTTTAGTGATTAAAGGGTTTTAATCCAGTGGAACAGTCAAGATTCAGTATTTCCTCAGTTTTAAAGTGCTCTCTCTTCACCTGTGATCTTCAGCCCTTCCTCCGCATTTTAAAAAAGAGTTGAAGGATGTGGAAGCCACAGAAAATGGCACAGCCACTTTCTGCTGTGAACTGAACAAGCCCGCAGCTGCTGTGGAATGGAGGAAAGGAGACAGGGCCCTCGAGGCAAATGACAAGTTCACCATGAGACGTGAGGGCACAACTGCTGAGCTGGTGATCCGTGGGTTAGATCTGACAGATGCTGGAGATTACACATGCTGTTATGGAGATCAGAAAACTACCGCTGCGCTAAAAGTGAACGGTAAAAAAAATTAAAAAAAAATATTACAAATTAATTGAATTACTTTCAACCAGCTGTTTGTTTTGTTGTTGTTGTTGTTGGTTTTTTTAAAAAGCATTGTAGTATCAACTTTGAAATTGGAGCCCTGTTTCTGATGAATTTAGCAACGTGTGGTTGGACATGGGCATAAATGCCTGAATGCACTAGTTGGTACCAGGCACAGATCAGGTGTTTGTTGAAAAAAAATCAGATATTCACCTTGGTACTAACTCATTTTTTACTCATGTTCAGCAGTAGTTGCTAAAAAAGGAAAATCATATTATTGTGATGTTGGTTGTAAAGATGTTACAACCCTAAAATTGAGACTATTGCTATTTGGCAATGAGATGTTTTTGATATGGTTTTCAGTGTTCCAGAATAATTTGATGGTCAAATTCTGCTAGACCACTAACTGAGGAGAAGTCTCATGGAAAAGTGAGATTATTGCCTCAAGTATAGTTTAATTTATGAACTTTTTCAGTAATGACTTGCATTGTAATAGAACTTAAGACACTTTAGTCAGGCTTTATTTTCCATTTTGGTAGGCAATACTTAATGTAAGGTAGGGCTCAGTCTTGCAGAGTCTGAAGAAGTTGAGACTGGTTTGGTTCTGCATTTCATGCCATAGACCATACCATAAAAAAAAAGCTCTGACTTACGAATCAGGTGTTTTCCAGCTTTCCAAAGTCACTGTTCTATGGTTCTCAGAGTGGTTATCAATCCTACCTGATTAGGGAAGGCTTTACTTGTCACGTGTGGTTGACAGACCACAGATAAAGTTTCTTGAATAGCTGCCATGGTCATACATTCTGCTCATTTTGAACTCCTCAGCCCTGCCTGCACACTTCAAGAAAGAGATGAAGAACGAAGAAGCCACAGAAGGTGGAACAGCCACGCTACAATGTGAGCTATCTAGGGCTGCCTCTGTGGAGTGGAAGAAGAAACACAAAGTGCTCAAATCGAGTGAAAAATATACTATGAGACAGGAAGGTACTACAGCGCAACTGCTGGTCCACGCTTTAGAAGTCAAGGATGCTGGGGAGTATACCTGTGTGTGTGGAGACGAGAAGACTACGGCAGCACTGACAGTGCATGGTAAAGAAAACAGAAATGAGAAATTTTTGTGTGATGTCTCTCCCGTCTCCTCTGGAAGCCTCAGTACTGACACGCAATGAGTTCTTTCTCTAATCTTGCCATCATTAATTCTGTTGGTAACAGATTTTGTTGGTTTTATAGTGAACTTTATCTAATTCTAATTAGAATTGTAGTTCCATTGATTACACTAACATTTTCCCTGTTTTCTTCTCCTTGCTCTTGTTGGTGCATGGCTATGCTGCTTTGCACCACACTGAAGGCTGAAGGATGCCACATACTTGTGGGTTTTGTTCTGGTTTACTTTGGACTTGAGCCTAGA
Organism: Aviceda cuculoides; assembly: GCA_035590195.1. Classification (NCBI taxonomy): domain Eukaryota; kingdom Metazoa; phylum Chordata; class Aves; order Accipitriformes; family Accipitridae; genus Aviceda; species Aviceda cuculoides. The sequence goes on along the minus strand of JAVJGG010000073.1, from coordinate 42,620,310 downwards.
GAGATGGAGCAGCAGGAACATTCATACTTCTTAAAAAAGAATGATCTTAGATTTAAAGTTATATTAGGATTTGACATATAATTTTAAATAATGCAAATAAAACTTGATTCAATGCAACTTTTCTATATAACTCTGAGCAAGAATCATGTAAATTTGTATTCTGGTATTGTAGAATACTCAGCATTATAGTGTGAGAGTACTTCACAGTCCTCAGTCAAATTCATCTGCAGACTTTCCTCGGAAGAGAGGGAAACTTTATTTCTGCTGTTAACATAGGACAGTAAGAAGTAGTTTTAGCTGTCTTTCTCACCTGGAGATTCAGTAGGTCAATGAGTCGATTTCTTTGCTTTACTGCCCAGACCTCTTTATCATCATATTTGCCAATAAAACAAGGATGGGTTCAGTCTTGAACTTCCAATTTAACCATAGGAAACAGAATTAGAAAGGACCTCTACAGGTCATCTAGTCCATTCTTGAGTCCCAGTTTGCCATCACTTCTATCTAGCCTGCACTTAAAAACCTCCAGTGGTGAAGAATCTGCAGTTCCCTGGGACACTCATTCCACTGCCTAGCTATCCCTACTTCCAGAAAGTTCTTCCTAATTTCAGCAAAAGTCTTTCTCGAGCTTGCTTAAGTCATTACTTCTTGTCCTATGTCCTGTGGAAGTGGGGAAATATTTGCTTTTTTCTTCTTTGTGAAACTAAGATTTGAAATTACAGATTTGAAAACTTTCATCATGTCTCCCTTCTGCCTTCTCTTTTCTGGACTAAGCACCTTCAATCCTTTTACTCTTTCTTCATAGGTCATGTTTGCTAGACTTCAGCTCATCTTTGTTGCTTTCTGGACCATCTTCAGCTAATCCACATCTTTCTAGAAGTGTGGTGGCCAAAACCAGACTACAGCGCTCCATCCGAGGCTTTGCCAGAGTGGAGTAGGATGGAAGGACTTCATGTGTCTTGCATGTGACACTGCATTTTATACATCCCTGTTATGATGACTGCTTTATTCACATCAGAGATGCATTTTTTTGACTTGCATTTACTCCATGATCTCTTGTAACCCCAAATCCCTCTCTGCAGATCTGCTGCCTATTGTTCTCCATCTTGTATTTGTGGTGTTCACTGTTCCTACATAGAGTATTTTGCACCTGCTCTTGCTGAATTGAAGCCTATTTTTTCACCACTGCTTCATCAAGGTCTTCTATACTCTAATCCAGTTTAACAAAGTGCTTTCACCTTCCCTCCCTTCCCACCTTGACATCATCTGCAAAGTTAATGACAACTCTGCATTTCATTGTCTAAGTCACTAAAGAAAATGCTGAATAATACTGGGCTCCAGAGTATTGAGGAACTCTGCTCAACTCATTCATTCATTGTGAGTGTAAATCACGGTTGAATATTCTTTGACTGTGGTTTTTCAAATTAGTAGTGCTTCCTACTTATATATAGGGGGTATATAGTTCCACTTATACCTAAGTTAAAGTAAGAGCTTTACTAAAATAAAATTGTACAGCATACACTGTGTCTTTCTATCAGTGAAGCTTATTAATCTACATCGAGAAATATTACACTGGACCACTCCTTCATGAAGAGAAAAGCTCTTGGCAAGTCCAAGTATATTGCTACAATATTTTTCAAAGAATTAAAGTTAAGCTGAAATGGCCATAGTCCCTTGGATCCTCTCTCTGCTGCCTCCCTCTTCTCTCTTTTTCCAAGACAAGCACTGTGAACGGGATTCGGCTTGTAGATCAAGACTGGTGAGTATTCCTAAATCCACGTTTTTGTCAATGGAGATCTAGTCAACATAGTCAATGGAAGTCAGCGAGACATCCAGTTCACCTTACAGCAGACATTTACGTTTGGTCAGCCCACAGCTCTATTGGCTCCATTGACTTCGCCTGGATCTTTCTTGACTGTCTGGGAGCTTAGACCCTTGGTTTACATGGTAAGAACTAAATGTGTATATTTCAATCTGTGAGACATTTTTCACCTCTGAGTTTCTATTTTTTCTGTATTTGTGGAAGATCACTCATTCTCTTTGATTTCTGCAGTGTAACTCTTAATGTCTGATATTGCTTAAGCCTGTACCTTAAGTATTCCAGGACAAATTTCATCACACCAAGGTGCTTTGAGAATATTCAGTTTATTTAAATATTCTCTAATCCCTTTTTTTCCCTTATCCTAGCCAGAATTCCTATTACTTTCTTAGCTATCATTAACCTTTAATATTGAAGAATTAAACACTTCAGCTTTCCCCGTATCACTCACCGTCAACTTAAATTTCTGAAAGAGAGGTAGACCAACTTCTCCCTTCTTCCTTCTAATCTACTTACAGAATGTCACTGTATTATTTCTGTCTCCTTCTAGTTCAGGCTGGCCAGGTTTCTGGAACTTGCATGCTAATATTCTGATACAGCCGAGAGCCACAAGTTAAACTGTGAACAAGGACAGAGAAAGCTCCTGGAATAGTGATCTTGCCACCCGGTTGCTGGATGCAACTACATACAGCATTCAGCTGCATCTGGAGACATTTAATATCAGCATAATTTTTCAGATTACCTTCCAGCCCCTCTTTCATGTTGGTCTCTTTGTCCATCAGGTGGCAGAGTCCAGGAGTGGGGAACTGCCCTTGACCTTCTTGAGACTTGCAGGGAATCTGGCCTTTCTGGGTTTGCCTCTATATTCTGCAGTATTTCTTTTGCACTCACTTATTTTATAGGTCTCTCGAGTTTCAGGACATTGAAGAATCTGGGGATCAGGCAGGCTATTCCTGATGATCCTTGGAGTGAGGTAGTCTCTGTAATTATGCCCTTAATATTGTTTCTTTGAGAAGTTTTCCACTCTCTTAAACTACCTTGTCCTCTATGTTTGCCTCTGTTTCATCATAAGTAACAAGTCTTGAATTATTGAAGCTTGCTTTCTTGTTGCCCACAGAATTTTTTTGCTCTTCTCCATCATTACTTGCCCTAAAGTCCATGAGTTTCTCCTGCTTCATAATTGGTGTGTGCCCAATTATCTTCCACATCTGTATTCTCAAATATTTATTTCTTGCTGGTTAGAATCAGGACTTGTCCTCTCCTGTTCTTGTGTATGTATTCTATATCCAAAAGTGGTCCCCACGCTGTTCCAAAGACTTAGCAGACATTGTCCCATCCTACTGCTCCCACAGTACATATTACAACATTGCCATCCAATCTGATGTTCTGAATGGTTCTATTGGTTGTTCCAAAAGGGACAGGGTGTTAGGATACATCTGAACTTCCCGGTGTGAAGGTCTTACAGCAGATTTCCACAATGGAGACATCATCCTTTTTTTTTCCATTTTATTGTTATGCAAGCACTTCCAAGAAGTCTCTCTGAATCTGCTCTTCAGCCTTATTCTAACTCTCAGGCTAGGTCTGTAGGCATCCTTAACACGTAAGTTAAAGCCTTTTCTTTTCCTCTTTAGCTTTTTCCCCTCATCATGGTGTAACCTGCTGTATCACTTTTCCTAGGCTGAATCACACTGAGAAAGTTATAGTTTTGACCATACATAAAGTTTTCCAATTCCTACTGTTTATTCTCCATACATCTCTAAACCAATCAGCAAATTTACCCACTGTTTGAGACCCGTTTGTGGCTATGATACAAATTAGTATCTCCCTTCTGTGAGATGAACCTCATGTCAGTAACTAGGCATGGATAGATAGAAGGAAACATCAAGGTTCATTTTTCTGCTGGCCAAAACCTGCATATCATGAAAATGTTTGCTCCTTTGTTTCTCAGCCCTTCCTGCTCTCTTCAAAGAAGAGTTAAGAAATGAGGAAGCCACAGAGGGTGAAGTAGTGACTCTGCGCTGTGAGCTGACCAAGACCGCTTCAGTGGAGTGGAAAAAGGGACACACAGTACTCAAACCTAGCGAGAAATACAAAATGAGGCAGAAGGATGTCACTGCGGAACTGGTGATCCATAACCTAAATGAGAACGATGCTGGTGATTATACTTGTGTGTGTGGGGATAAACAGTCTACAGCTTCCTTAGCAGTACATGGTAATAACCAATTTCATCTATATGTCCTCATTATCGAGCTTACGGTTTGAATTCTTTTTTTCTCCATGTTCATTGTTACCTCTGCATAATTATTCTGAGTCTGACTTTGAGCATCATAGTCATGAGAATTAATTTGCATTTTGTGATTTAAGGGAAAAACCTTCATCCCGTCTCCTAATACAAAGTGGGTTTAGGACCCGATCCCTAAAGCAGACGTGAGATCAGGCCCGAAGACAGCTCCCCACCGATGCCCTCGCCCTTTTTATCCCTGCCCTTCACCAGCAGGCTGTGCTTGCTGCTCCATTTTAACCCTCTGTCCATTGCATCCTCAGCGCTGCCTGCACGGATCAAGGAGAGCCTGAAAGACGAGGCGGTGACGGAAGGTCAAGCGGCCACTCTGCGCTGTGAGCTCACCAAGGTTGCTCAAGTGGAGTGGAGAAAGGGAAGCAGTTTGCTCAAAGTCAGCGACAAATACAAAATGAGACGGGAGGGCACGGTCATGAAGCTGCTTATCCATGACGTAGAATTGAAAGATGCTGGAGAATACACTTGTGTGTGTGGAGAACAGGAGACAACAGCTGCCTTGATAGTGCATGGTAAAAAACATCTATATACATCTGTATTATTGTGTGTTTCTCTACCAGCTCATCACTATTGGTTGTGTGTTCACCTGTGGCTGAATTTGTTTCTTCAAAATTTGTAAGCTGTCTCTAAGACCTGGTTGCATCCAGGCTGCTTTTCTGTTTCTGTCTATTGGTTTGTCCAACGTCCCAGAATTATGAGGAAAGGAAACTCTTTCCACCCTAAAATGTTCTCTGCTTCTGTACCACCCCATCCCTCCCATCACCTGCGTGCTACGTGTCATTTTTAACGTCCTCTGTCTGCTTTGTGACCTTCAGCCTTGCCTGCACTTTTCAAAGAAGAACTGAAGGACCTGCAAGCCATGGAAAGCCAAACAGCCACTCTGCGCTGTGAGCTGACCAAGGCCGCAGCTGTGTCATGGAAGAAAGGAAACAAAATACTCAGGGCAAGTGAAAAATACATCATGCGGCAGGATAATACCCTTGCTGAGCTGGAAATTTGTGATCTAGAGCTGCAGGATGCGGGAGATTACACCTGTGTGTGTGGAGACCAACACACCACGGCTTCTCTGACAGTGAATGGTAAATTCATCTTGCAGATGATTGTTCATTTTTTGTTTCTCTGAAACATCCTGTTTCTGTACAAACTGTTCACCTATCATCTTTTTCCTAGGTATTAATTTGTGTTCAGGGAAGGAGAAGTTCTTGTTCTGGCATTTAATTTTAGTCCAATGTTCCTGAAAAGGGAGCAGAGGACATGACTATTTCTCCATGCAGACAAACTGTTACGTTGTAAGTTTAAGGGAACGACGCCTAGGAAGTGCTCCTGTCCTGCCCGCATGGAGGGTGGCCTTGTGATAAATTTTTTTTTAGGTTGCAACTTGAATCCATCCAGGTTGTTTTACTTTGACCTGCTAGCTCAGCGTTCCTTTTCTTACTGTCACTGCTGGATTTAGTTTTCCAGATCATCATAGAGATAACCTCAACGATTAAAGTCCCTGACTTTGCCAGGTTTGAACTTTGGTTGAGAGTTCATGATGCTGATCACAAATGCAGATGTCTTAGTTTATCTACACTGTCTAATTACTTTCCATTCCCAGCCCTGCCAGTGGTTTTCAAGGAAGAACTGAAGAATGAAGAGGTCCTAGAAGGAGCATCAGTCTCTCTGCATTGTGAATTAAGCAAAGCAGCTCCAGTGCAGTGGAAAATAGGGTCCAAAGTGCTCAAAGCAAGTGACAAATATCAAATGAGACAGCCTGGCACCACCGCAGAGCTAGTCATTCATGACCTGGAAGTAAAGGACGCTGGAGATTACACCTGTGTGTGTGGTGACCAGAAGACAACAGCAACCTTAACAGTTCATGGTAAAAAGACCTTACTAAAATTGATAAACAGCTCTATAGGCTTGTATGTGTTTTTATCACTTTATCTTCCTTCATTCTATGTATAGATAATTTCCTACTGAGAAAGAATAGTTCAGGGCAAATTTTTGGGTCATTAATTATCTGTCCCCCTTTAAAAGGAGAAAACGAGATGTTTCTTTCTGTCCAAGTGCCCTCTTCTTGGACATCTATATTTTCCAGCTCTTTCTCCCCCCGCCCCTTATCCCCATGGTTCACTTCCAGCCAAGCACAGCTTTCTCCAAAACCCACCTGTATGGTCTGTCAGGCTCTCTGCCCTCCAGGCACTGCTCAAAGGAGAAGGGAGGGTTGGGGCAGCAGAAGGAGGGGGACATGTCCCTGTGCTGTGGGACCTGGCCATGGCTGCTCTTGGGGGTACCAGATTCTTTAAGCAGGAAGACTTGGAGAATGAGATAAGAGTTACCATTTCAGAGCCTGTGACCCCTAACTTAGGTTTGGAGGACGCAGGGGTCTACACCTCTACGTGGGGATCAGGATTACCTTGACAGTTAGGTATTAAACAAAACCCCAACACCACAGGTTATCAGCTCCCAATAAACCAATCCATAGATAAATCCTTGTGTTACGTTAATGATCTCATTACCTGATGTTCTGCTTTCCTTTCATGAATGAATATCCATTTTAATGGAGTAACAGTCCTTGGCTCTGAGGAACTTACTTAGTCAGAGACCCAGTTCTGTCCCCTCCAGCTTTTTCCAAAAAGTTCTGACTCTCCCCTGGCCTTACCCGAGACATGGACTTTTTCTGGTGCCTTTGGGGAGTACTGTTTGTATTCTGTACGTGCTCACAGTAGTTGTGCACAAGGCACGCTCGTGGGTAAATGTTAATAATTAGTTTTCCTGAAGGTTTTTTCCTACAGATTGTCTGTCTTTGGGTTTTGATTTCCAAAATAGGACATAGTGAGAACCTGAAATTCTTATTACATGTAATGCAAAGTAAACTTTGATTTAAAACTAGAAATAGTTTTATTTTGAAATCTGGCTGATTTCATGTAGATGGTGCTGTAAGTTTTTAGTAACAACAAAGCAGAAAATAACAATACCAGCCTCCAAGAAATCACATCTGTGTACGTAAAATAGTACTGTTTCCAGCAGTATTATTTGTGAGTGCTGTTGACCCATGATCTGCATCTTTCTGTATTGTTCTTTCACCATGAAAATCAACATACTCCCAGGGAACTGACCCCTTAGGGTGTGTGGAACTACATCACCCTTGAAGAAGGATGCTTTCGGAGTTTCTGGACTTGGCTATAGCTAAGCATGTTTATAATAGGCAGAAAAAGGGAGGCATGAGGGGAAATAATCCCATGCATGAAAAAGAAATTAGGATTTTAATTCTGGTTTTCTGATGACCATTTGTCCATGTTGCGTCCTTCAGCTCTGCCACCCCTCTTTAAGGAAGAGCTGAAGAACAAGGAAGCAGAAGAAGGTGGAGAAGTCGCCCTGCACTGTGAGCTCACCAAGGCTGCTCCGGTGGAGTGGCGGAAGGATCAGAGGATTCTCAAAAAGAGTGAGAAATACAAAATGAGGCAGGAAGGGACCAAGGCAGAGCTGGTGATTCATGAAATAGCTGAGGAAGATGCAGGAGACTACACCTGCGTGTGTGGAGAGCATCAGACTACAGCTGTCTTAACAGTACAGGGTAAAAACTATCCTGACCTCCTATTTCCTAACCAGAAACATCTGTCTTCTACCATCAGGTGTTCAGTTTTCCATGTCTGTTTGTTCAAAGTCATTAACTGAATGAAGTTCCATTAATCTGAAATCGTATTCCCTGCCTTTGATGACCTGCAGGCTGTGTATATTGGAAAATACCGGTCTGCATTTTTCTGTGCCATCCTTTTGCCTTTTCCTTTCCTTAAACACAAACCTGTTATCCTTTCATCTTTCCCTTCTGGCATTCCTTTCCTAGCATATAATCCCACTATTCTATCTTTCCTTCCCTGCATTTATTCTCTAAACCACAAATCTGTTTAGCCTTTGCCATTCCTTTCTGGCATAATAAGCAGTATTCAAAATAAGACTGTGTTAGTTATAATTTCTTCTGTGCTAAATCATGTTTATATTGGGGTTTGTGCCCAGAACCAGTGTCCTAATGCACAAAGATAGGTTTGCCTCAGGAGTCTGATTTTTCTAGGCAGGAAAGAATAGATTCTTTACGTGACCTCCTTCTGGTCTTATTTTGTTGCAAGAACCAATTTCTGTGCAAACAAAACTGGTGTTTCAGCTTAACGCTGCTGGCAATGGGAAAATGTGCCAAATCAAGGAGGCTAAATGTGGTTTCTAGCCTAGATATTTTAGCTCCACCACTGTGGAGCAAGTGATTAAGTCTGAGATCTGAGATATTCAGCCTTGTTAAGGAGGTGGAATGTCTCGTTATCCCACCTAGTTAATAGAAGGACATATGTTAAGGTCACCAAATTTATTTCAGGGAAATAAAAGTGGGGAAAATATGTTCTGAGACATGAAAACAGGCTGAGATTTAGCATCTGGAGATTTTATTTGGGGTCAAGAAGAACCTGTGAGCCCTAGCTGCATCTTTTCAAGGGTATCTCAAGGAAGAAGGAGTGATGATGAGTAAGAAGCTATGCCAAAACTCAGAGCTCAGCAGGGCCGCTCTGTAAGCAGGAAAGGCGAGTGAAAAGGCACGAAGTTTGTGGAAGACACCAACACTTGTGTGAGCTGAGGAGCTTAGAGTTTATGTTCTTAGTTTTTCCTACATGGAAACTGGTAGGAAGCAGGTGCAAATCTCTTGAGGACAGTGCAATTTTGCTAGTAGGAAGCCAGCATAAAACCCAAAAGGATTAGGGTATGTATTCCCACCAGGATGTTTTCATTTCTCTTTCCTCTCTGTTGCTGTTGCTCGCCCTTCCGTAACCTTCACAACTTTCCCTTGTCACTTCCTACCTTCACTCGTCCCTGGAGATATCCTCAGTTCGTAATACTTCTTACCTGCATCCTTCAGCTCTGCCTCCGTTTTTCCAAGAAGAAATGACCAGCGAGGAAGCGGTGGAAGGTGGAACGGCCACTTTGCACTGTGAGCTCAGCAAGGCATCTGCCCGCGTTCAGTGGCAGAAGGGCCCTCACGTCCTCGCCTCGGGCAACAAGTACAGCACGAGACGGGAAGGCCGCGTTGCGGAGCTGGTAGTTCGCGATTTAGACTTGAACGATACTGGAGATTATACCTGCGTGTGTGGAGAGAAGACGACCACAGCTGCTTTGACGGTGCATGGTAAAGTAACCCTTGGGACTCAAGGTCCTCCAAACCTTAGACCTGCCCAAGTCCCCTATTTCTATGGTCTGTTCCCATTCCCTTTCTGTTTGCCTGGGCTTTTGTGTTCCTTCCGACTTTGCTTATGCGCTTCCTCCTTGTGTTAGGTTTGGGAAAAGAGTTGCCTGTTGGTGTTTGTCTTGTCAGCTCTGCTGGTTCTTCTCACTTTCCTTGCCCTGATGCAGAGTCCAGGGAAGCTGGGAGAGATTTTTGAGTTGTGTTCCACTGACCTGGATCAGGGCTCAGTGGTGTGCCGTGCATCCTCTCCCCCAGGACCCCATCTAGCTGATTTGTAAGGAATGTTCACTCCCTCTGTGGTAACTCTTTTACTCTTCAGCACTGCCTCCAGAATTCAAAAAAGACCTGAAGGACCTAGAAGCTGTAGAAAGTGGGACAGCCGCTCTGCACTGCGAGCTGACTAAACCTGCCGTGGTGAAGTGGATGAAAGGGCAGGAGGTCCTCAGAGCAAGCAGCAAATATAAAATGAGTCAAGATGGTGCTGTTGCAAAGCTGATTATCCATGAGCTGGATGTGGAGGACACTGGAGATTACACCTGTGTGTGTGGAGATCAGCAGACAACTGCCACTTTGACAGTCAACGGTAAAAAAAACCAAAACAAAACAAAACAGGAAAAGGTTGTAATATTTTCTGAAAATAAAAACTGTGCTCTAGTGTCACTTATGGAGAAGAGCTGACTACAATTCATAAGGTGTGCAGAATAGCATGGTCTATACAGCCTAATGGAGTGACCAGGTGGAAAATGGGAATTGCAATGCAGAACAAATTACATTTTGTCAGTATGTTACTGTCAGGATAACTGTAATCTCTCCTGAAAGTGGCCTATCTTATAGAGGCAATATAAACTCTTACAAATCCCTGCTGATCTTCAGAATACCTCTTCAGTGATCAGGGCAACACACTGGCTATTTTCATAGTAGGAGGAATATTCTGCCATTTTTGGATCATAGATTAGGTTAAGTTTCTATATACTTCATAGCAAATGTAACTTCTTGAAATTGATTTCTTCTACAGATACTCCTATTACTTCTCTGGGGAAATAACCATGTACTTTGAATCTAGAGCACTGAGGTGTAGAGACACCTGCAAAAATATATCTTTTGGTGCTTTCAGGTTTTTTTCCTACTTTCTCTTTCCCAAACTTCAACTGCAGTATGTTGCAAGTTATGTTTCTATTTTATAGCCCTACCAGCACTTTTTAAACAAGAGCTTCAGAATACCGAGGCAGAAGAAGGTGGTACAGCAACACTGAGGTGTGAGCTTACCAAACCCAAGGCTCCAGTAGAGTGGAGAAAAGGAGATATTACTCTCTACCCTGGTTTGAAATATGAGATGAAGCAGCAGGGCTCCAGTGCTGAATTGGTCATTTTTGACTTAGAACTGGATGATTCCGGAAGGTACACCTGCGACTCTGGACATCAGCAGACAACGGCTGTGGTAACTGTACATGGTAGGCGGAATATTCCCTCTTGGCTCAACAGAGATGAAGTGAAAGGAGCATCTCCCAGTGTTCTCTACAGGCATTTATTTGTTTTGCTGCTGGTCCATGCCAGCATACATATTCTACTTGAGCATGACTCATGGTCAAGTTAGAAAAATTCTGGTTTTAGTATCTGGAGTGATTAATCAGCATCAAAGCAATTAAATGTTGCCACGATGTCAAAATATGATTAACCCTTCTGCCCTCTGAATGCAGGGACTGTGGCTGCATATGGGAATGGATTACAGAAAATAAGCCAGGCAGGCTGATGGTTATTTTCGGTTGTTGCTTCAGTAGGCACAAGGAATGCCTAATTGAGCATAATGTCTGATTGGGATGATAAGAGGTGCAACAATTGGAGGATAAAGGATTTCTATAACATGTGAATGTGCTGTATTATTACTTGAGGCTTTGAGCGCAAACAACTGCATCCACATCTGTTTTCCTCCACCCCTCCTACTCTCCAAAGCAAGACCTTGCCTGAAATCTGAATTTCCTCTTCCATTTATCACTTCATTGTCGTCTTTTACTGTACTGCCTCTTCTTGTGTTTTGAATGCTAACTTGATTTTTTTATATGCTGCTAGAAGATAGAAGCTGTATTGGGGGGGCAGCGGGGGAAGAATACTCTTTGTTTAGTGTTGCAAACTCACAGACCTTTATTAAGGAATAAGCATCCATTTAAGGGAGAGCATATCCCAGTGATTCTTGACTAGAGCATCCATGGGTGGTATGGAGACACCTCCATGGGAAAGTCTGACTCCTTTCGATCACAAACCAGGCCATTCTATGGACCACTTTCTAAGACCAAATCTTTCCTAACTTCACATCTGTCCTCAGCTCTTGGTTCATGTAGTGGTTCAAGAAAGTTGCTACCAAGACAGAGCTGCAGCCCAAAGATTGTGGAATCATTAGAATAGGCCATTTCTGAAGAATGATGGTAGGATTGGGTCCTTTCCAGACTAAAACACTCTTAAAACATTTCCCTCTCAAATTTTGCAGCACTGCCTGTCACATTTAAGCAACCCCTACAAAACAAGGAATCAGAGGAAGGAAGTACAGCTACATTCTGCTGTGAGCTGTCGAAACCCAATGCTGCAGTGGAGTGGAGGAAAGGAGGAGTGGGGCTTCAGCCCAGCCAGAAATATGAAATGAGGCAGAGGGAATGCCTGGTAGAGCTCTTGATACATAATCTCAAATTAGAAGATACAGGAGAATACAGCTGTGATACTGGGGATCAGGAAACAAAAGCTTCTTTAAATGTGAAAGGTAGGTGGTATGAGCTGACTCCTATATCAATAGATTTCATCCAACAAGCAAAGCAACAGTTTGAATATGAGTATTTTTAAGTACATGATTTTTTTCCCCATAAATATTTTCCTTTTCATCTGGTATACTAGAATTTCTTTCTTTTCTTTTTTTTTTTTTTTTTTTTAAATGAGAATGGAAAAGGATGATACTTTGTTCTTCCAGTGTTGCACTTGAGTTTTAGGTTCTAAGAAGAAATACTTTCTAGCTTTATGGCTGGGGAGGAATTACAGAAAGAGAAATGCTTTAACATAACATCTGGACATTTCACATGACATGTGGTTTAAATATTTAAAAAAAGATTTTCTTCCAAATCCTGGAAGAAGACTAACAACGACCTTCCTGATCTGTCAAGGCTGCCTATGGAGTTTTGAACATCTTTACTCTTGAGATCATTGTTAGATCAACTGAGGGATAAATTCATTCAAAGAATTCAACCCTGGGAAGAATCTGAGTCAAGGAACAAAGGAAATAAATGTTATAAGTGCAGATGGCTGCTTCTGACACAGCAAGATCTCCTGGTAGCTCCAGGCAAATTAGAAAACATGGATCCTGCCTAGGAATATGACATTTGCAGAGCACAGTATCTTGTTCTCCAAAGTGTCAGTCTAACTGTGTTAACCAGGACTTGGCTCAGGCTTCAATAAAAGCTCCCATTGCTTCTTCTTTTCCCCTTTAGCTCTGCCAGTTCTTTTCAAAAAGGAGCTCAAAGACAAGGAGGCAGAAGAAGGAGCTGTGGTGAAATTCCAGTGCGAGCTGACAAAGGATAATGCAACAGTGGAGTGGAGGAAAGGCACCATGGAACTCTTCGCGTGTGCCAAATATGAAATTAAATTAAGTGGTCGCACGGCTGAACTTGTGATTCATAATATAGAACCAGAAGATGCTTCTGATTACACATGTGATACAGGAGACCAGCAGAGCACGGCAGTCCTCAGAGTGAATGGTTAGCATTGCATCAAAATGGAAGAGAGGATAAAAGGGATTTGTGAAATTGTGTGAATGATATTCTTTTATTTATTGGTGACTAAACCCCTCTAAAAGTTAACAAGGGAAGCAGGTGCCCGGTCATAAACCAGAGTACAGAAAGTGGATCTTGTGGGACAGGATTTATAGAATGGCTATTTAAGCCTGTAAAGCACAGTGTATAGTGTATTGACCCCTTCCTCTGATACGGTGAAAGCAAGAAACTCTGCATCATGGGCAAGTCTAATAGATCTTTATTTTTGGCACTTTGCATTCATTGCTGGCTCAGTTGAATCAATAACTAATCATAAGTCATTTACAAAAGCATTTTTAAAAAAATTTACTATTTTCAATTTTTGTCATGCCTTCCCATGAAGATCCTGGGAACACTGTTTAAACAAACCAGGAATAATGTCTGTGATTAATCACCATCTGTCAAATGTTTGTGGTCATCTCTGACTGTTGGGTCAGAACTGTTGGGTGGAACTTGTGGCTTTGACCCAAGCCAAAACCTTTCAAACTAAATCCTCTTGGCTGAACCTGACCCACAAAGCAGCCACTAGGTCAACTATGAGTGAAAGAGCCCTGTGCTTGCTTTACATTTGTCACATTGTGGTTTAGACAGAGGAACCACAAGCACTGAGATTCCTGTTTTCACAACTGCTCACACACATGATGGATATTCCCTTCTTGTTTTCCATAGGGACAAGCTGTTGTCTGACTTGTTCCATGCCCTGCTTGAATAAATGTAGTCTATTTGCTTGTGTGTCATCTGGAAGGACTCGCTGTTGATGGTCTAGGGTCTTGAAAAGATAGCACAGAAATCAGAAAAGTGTTTAAATCTTTAGATCATTTATGATGTTTGAAGTCATGAGTATTTCTATAAAAATGAACAGATTTACATTAGTTTTAATCAGAAAGTACCAGGTTTTGGTCAGCTAGAATCTTTATGTGTGTTGGAATTTCCAATATCCAGAGCTGATATACAACAGGTGTAATGTGGATGCCCTTGACTTCATGGGAAACAAACATATCTGGGGAACTTTCTGATCCTCTCTTTGTCTGGATATACAGAATATAGGTCTGTTTATAGAGGAAAAAAAGGGTTGTTATTACCATATAACCACTTAATGCAAATTTGTTCTGCAGCATCAGACCCCAGGTGCCTTGTGTTTAGTGCAGACTTGGTTTTCAAGCTGACGGCTTGTGTATTCATTGTTTTTCACTTTGCAGCCATCAAACCCCAGCTGAAGCAGCAGCTGAAGAATGAAGAAGTGGAAGTGGGAGGAACGGCCAGGCTGCGCTGTGAGATTTCCATTAGCAAAGCAGAAGTGGAGTGGAGGAAAGATGGAGTTGTCCTTCACTCAAGTTCCAAGTACGAAATGTGGCAGGACGGCACCCTCCGCGAGCTGCGTGTTCACCGCCTGGAGCCTAGCGATGCTGGAGAGTATTCCTGCAAGGCTGGAGATGAGACGAGCTCTGCAAAGCTGACCGTGAAAGGCAAGACCCGTTTATTAGGGCAAGGGGATTTTTCACTTTAGGATGCTAAGATTTTGCAACATAATTGTTACTATTGTGATAAACAGAGAGCATAGGAAGGGTATAATAAAAAAATCTTATGGCCAATGAATGCACTAAAGCAAAGATTCACTTGGTGGACAGGAGAGGATAAGGCAGCTGTAATTTTTGACTCATAGCTTGAAATATTTGCTTGACATCATATGCATGTGAGCGAACAGATGGTTCACCCCCAGCTTCCAGTCACATGGCAGCTGCATCTGACATTAATGTCATTACAGACAGAGCTTGCTTTCGGGTTGGACCACTAGCATGGAGCAATCACCGCTAGCATCTCTACAGGCTACTCGATATTATAGATACGCTGTACATTATGCCCAGCTGCACCATTTTCCGCGCAGATGGTGACCCCAGTTGTCTGAATACGTACTGTGTTTGCTCAGATGGAGATTGCGCTGCTTCTCCTTTGGTATTCCCCCGCAGATTCAGGGTACGTACAGCTTTTGCCTGTTGTGGGCTGTCTGTACGATCTCTGCACAGATCCGCAGGTGTCCCGCTGTCCTAGAAGCAGGACTCAAGCAAACTGAAGTGCAAATGCCCTGTGCTCACGCTAATCCAGCGAGTCCTGCTGAGAGCACGGAGCCAGCCAGATTCCCAGCCAGTCTGGAGTGCCCGCACAGAGCATGTGCAATTTTGTTTGCAAAAGCCAGTGGAGGAGACGAGGTTTTAATGTTGTTCTGTGAAGATATCTAAGTGCAAATGTAATAAGTTTCGAAATCCCGAATTTGGTATCGCATTCACATCTTATTCACCCAATTACATTACCAAACGTGTAATTAAAAAAAACCCAACAAACCCAATACTCAGTGTATCTCTGAGAAAGGGCAAGGAATGAAACCACTGACTGAAAGATATTGGCCATGTTACCAAGTACACTGAAAGTAGTGAACCAGCAGCGTTCGAAATGTGATTTGAGAAGCTGTGATATCTCCATCCTTGGAGGTACTTAAAGCTCAGCTGGAGAAGGTGCTGAGCAACCTGCTGTAAGCTGGCCCTGCTTTGAGCAGTGGTGGGACCAGATGACCTCCAGAAGTCCCCTGCAATCTGTATTATTCGATGATGCTGTGATTTCATCCATGTTTTCCCTTTCATGGCTTGACCATTGATGGACTGTTTGCAGAGCCTGATGTGACCATCGTGAGTGGCCTAAAGGACATGGTGGTGTTTGAAGGGGAGGATGTCACGTTTCGGTGCCAGGTTTCTCATGAAAACGCAAGGGATGTTGAATGGAAGCTGCAGGATGTTGCTCTGCAAAATAATGAAATGAATGAGATCTCAGTGGAAAAGGGAAAGATTCACACACTGACATTAAGGAAGGTGACTGAGCAGGACATTGGCACCATCGCTTTCCGAGTGGGGGCTCACACATCGACGGCAGAGCTCACAGTAAAAGGTAAGGGCTCTCTGTCATGTGGGAAAGCAACAGGGTTGGTGAGAACAGGTGGCATTTTGCTTCTGCTAATAGTAAATTCAAGGCCATCATTCACCCCTTGTTAGCTCCATGTTAGGAGGGTACTTGTGCTTCAGACCATACGTGCAGTCTCATAGACTGTCGTCACCATGGATAGACGGTGGATGTGTCACCAAGGTCCTGAAGCTAACTAGTTTCTAGATAAATTACTAGGTTGACTGCAGTAGGTGGATTGATAGACCTGTAATTTTCATTGCTTCCACTCTCCCTTTTCTTCTTTAGAGTCTTTCTTTCTCTAAACACTGTTTTGAAGAAATTCTCAGTCAAACATCCTTCTCCTTCTCTCTTTGAAGATTGTTTTAACCCCCCAATATATAACACAGAAGTTGACGTACTTTAGTACTTAACTGTTCAGCTGTAGCTTTAGCACTGCAGGGAAGAAAGATAAAGGTGCCTTTGCCGTTTTTGTAATTTCAGTGCCACCTCCAGTCTTTAAGGAGAAATTACAGAGCACAGAACTGCAGGAGGAAGAAACAGCCATCCTCCGCTGCGAGGTCTCCCAGCCTAACGCTGCGGTGGAGTGGAAGAAGGGCACTCAGGTCATTTCCCCAAGCTCCAAGTATGAAATCAGGCAGGAGGGAACAATCCATACTTTAAAGATTTATCACTTAAAACCAGAAGACTCTGGCAAATACACCTGTGATAACGGAAATGAACAAACAACAGCCACTTTGACTGTTAAAGGTAGGTTGCTTTGTTTTCTTTTTAAGATGAGAAACTTGTTCCACTTCCTTAGCTTAAGACTAGCAAAAGGCTGCTATCTGCTTGACTTCCTTGTCCTCAGATGTACTTTGCTGGCATAAAGCAGCTGAGTCCTTCTGCTTTCAGAAGTTATGTTAAGTCCTGTGGTATCCTGAGCAATGAACATGGAGGGACCCAAGTGCAGTAACTGCTTCCACAATCCTAGACACAAAGACCTCTTTCTGGTCACTCAGAAAACCAAAGCTGCAACTAGAATTAGAATGAGACCATTTTTGATGCTTAGCCATCCTTTGAGCTGTAGTTCCACCTGAGAAAATGGTGCTCAAGAGTCAAAGTGCTCGAACTTACTTGGGCACTCAAGTCCAGCTGACGAGCAAGGCACCTAAATAGTTCTAGTGCCTAGCATCTTAAAAACAGGTGTAATATGCCAGATCCTCTGATGGTGGCTGTCCGTCTGTGTCTCTACGTGTGGTCCCAGCCACTCCAGCAGTCTTTAAAAAAACCAAAACTCCGAAACCAGGAAGATGAGGAAGGCTCTAAGGTCACCCTTCATGCCAAGCTCTCCAAACACGATGCACTAGTGAAGTGGAAAAAAGGGTCAGTCTTGCTCCAAGCCAGCAACAAGTATGAGATGAAGCAGATGGGCTCTGCTGCGGAGTTACTTATCCACGATCTACAGCTGAAGGATGCTGGAGGCTACATCTGCCATTCTGGCGATGAGCAAACTATGGCGTCCTTGGTAGTGAAAGGTGACAAAAAGCTATCACTTCAACTTTTAGGGAGCTATAGGTTAGTTTACGTGTTTTGTATGTAAGATTCAGGGACACTGTTTAGGGCCTGGTCCTTTTTTGTGATGAGGATTTCTGAATCAACAGTGATGCAGTCTGACAGAGTAGGTCTTCACAAAAACTGTTTTTCTCTCCTCCTTATTCCTTTGCCGGCTCCTAAGAGCCCTAGGGCTGCAGGACTTAGCTGCACGGTGGGATGCCTTCACTGCAAAGGCAACTGTACAAAAAAGCCTTGACCCCAGCCATGCCCCAGCTGTCCCACAAAATACACCATCCATTCCTACATCAGCCACAAGAACCTTCAGTTCTATCTCCTCTTATACAGACCTGCCACCTGGTTCCTGTGAATTCACTCTGATTTCTGGAACCCCATCTCCTTCCCTTGTAAATACCAATTCAGCCGTAACTGTGGAGCCACCAAGGTTCTTCTAGGGAACTGGACTTGAGGAACTAGACTTGTACATGTGGCACATTGTAAAGCAACCCATCAAAACTTCGTCTTGACCCATCAGTGATACAAATCAGTGCAGAGACTTCCAGTGTTCATTTCTCTTCTGGGTCCAGTTTGCGAAGGAGGGGCATTATATAGCGATGTTTCTCCATGCACCCTCCCAAATACCCAAGAACTTAGATATTAGGCATAGGCTTTTGGGTTGTGGCTTTGGTACCCATCTGGAGATACGTGAACTTAGAGGCTCAAGAGTCCATATCCATGACCACTCCTGTGTAAGAAGAAACACTTTCCCGGAGGTGCTCGGTATGTGCAGTGCCCAGTGACTCTTGGGGAGTGCAGAGTGCTTAGTGCTCCTGGAAATCCAGCACTTTCTGTCATTCCTTGTTTGGGTTTTAAAATAATTTTGGAGTTGAGTTTGAACCAAATTTGGAATGGCACCACGGTTTCATTAAACGCAAGACTTAGTGACACAGTCAGCAGTGAAATATAATTTTTTTCCTCTGATTTATCT
This sequence comes from Aviceda cuculoides, assembly GCA_035590195.1. Lineage (NCBI taxonomy): Eukaryota > Metazoa > Chordata > Aves > Accipitriformes > Accipitridae > Aviceda > Aviceda cuculoides. The sequence continues at coordinate 42,601,734 of JAVJGG010000073.1, read as the reverse complement.
TGGTTTAGCTTTGCCAGTAATCTTCACAAAATCACTCCAGAACCAGCAAGCCGAAGAAGGTGGCACCATCACTTTGAGCTGTGAAATCTCAAAATCAAATGCCACCGTGCAGTGGAAGAAGGCTGGGAAAGTGCTGCGACCAAGTGACAAATACAAGATGCATCAAGCTGGATCCGTGGCTGAGCTGACGATTCGGAACCTGAGTGAAGCTGATGCTGGGGAGTACACGTGCAACGCAGGGGACCAGCAAACCACTGCAGCTGTGGTCGTGAAAGGTGGGGCTTTGCGTGGGGAAGAGCTGAACAGAGCTTGGTACCGTGGCGGGGGCACATGGTTAAGTGATTTGACAGCTAGACATTGTCCTGTGCCCAAACTGAATCATGGGGATCTCAAAGATGAGAGTGATTTCAGAGGGATAAGAACTGGGTCAGTTATCTCTAGGGAATCAGAAATGGGTCTTTAGTCAATGATTCTGTGGTTTAATGTTCATGTAACCCTCTAAAATCTGTTGACAATGTTTTCACAATGCATAGATTGCATTTGAAATATATAGTATATATTTATTATACACACAATAGAGTATAACATGCATGTTTTATAGACTTATATATACATGCATGATATATATGCACACATATATACATTATGCATCTGTAAGAATGCAATGTTACTACATGCCCGTGTAACTCCATTTCCATGTATTTAATGCTTAGTGCTTTGTGGTCATTCTTTCAAATAATATGGTACTGTCAAGAAAGAGCATAAAGAAATGTTTTACCCAGGAAGCATCACTTGAAAAGTAGATATCAAATTCTGTTGACCTTTCCATAAAGAACCAGCAGCAACCATAGTGGAGACGCTGAAGGACGTCACTTCGTATGAAGGAGAAGACGCAGTGTTTGAATGCAGGCTGTCCCGAGAAACAACTCAGGATGCACAGTGGTTCCTGGGGGATGTTCCCCTGCAGTCCAACGAAATGAATGAGATCAGAGTCCAAGGGACACGTCACACTTTGATCCTGAGGAAGGTGACACTAGAAGACTGTGGGTCTATCAGTTTCAAAGTCGGGCAGCACACCTCAGCAGCACAGCTAACAGTCCAAGGTGAGCAACCTCCTAGGAAGAGGGATTTAGAACGTACTGGTAAGCACGGTCAACATTGCTTTAGCTTCTGGAGAGGTATATTTGGGAGGAGGGGTCCTTGGAAAATCTGGGGGATTCTACTAACCTAATTTAGGCATTTACAAGTTAGATATGTACATCTGAGCTAGTTGTTTCAGTTCTTTTTATAGTCCATGGAGTGAAGGAAGCAAAGGAGAAGACCATCCGACTTATCCTGAAACAAGCAGCTAAGATATGTCAGAATCAGTGCTGAAGAATGTCAAGAATATGCTCTGAACTAATCTACTTATGATGGTTTTAGATCATACTTACTCCAAAAAAGGTCCAAAAATTCTGGAAAACCTTTCCATTAAGTTATAAAGAATGATTTTGAAAGACGGGCCATGTCAATACCTTATCTTGTTTGTTCCTCTTTGATCTGGTGCAAAACGTAACTCTAGGCACCCAGTTCTGATCTGGGGCCGATGCTGGATTAGGCAGTTGCAGCAGTGTTGGTACCCTCTTCCCACAGTTGCTCCAGTCAGCTTTGTAAAGGCACTCCACAGCTTGGAGCTACAGGAGGGCGGCACGGCTCACTTGTCCTGTGAGGTGTCCAAGCCTGATGTCCCGGTGGAATGGAAGAAAGGCACGTCCGTGATCCGCTCCAGCCAGAAGTACAGCATCAAGCAGGAGGGGAACGTGCACACGTTGGTCATTCACGATTTGAACCGTCCGGACTCGGGGGAGTATAGCTGCCACACAGCTGATGGGAAGACCACTGCCAGACTAGAGGTCAAAGGTATGGGTTACTTTTTGCTCAGCAGTGGTGAGAGGTGTGCATGTCAATTTTTGGAGCTCTCTAGTGCAAGACAGACATCGAGGTGGTGGAACAAGTGCGGCAGAGGCCACCAAGTTTGGCAGGGGGCTGGAGCACGTGAAGCAGAAGGAGAGGCAAAGGCAGATGGGTTTGTCCAGCCTGAGGAAGAGAAGGTTGAGGGGGGAGCTCGTTGCTGTCTGCAGCTTGCTAATGGGGGTCTACAGAGGAGAGAGACACAGACTTGCCTTGGGGTGCTCAGTGAAGAGATGAGACAACAGTTGCAAGCTGCAGCAAGAGAAATTCATGTTAGGAAAAAAACCTACCTTTCACAATGAAGGGGTGTTCAGACACTGGAACTGGGACCCAGAGTGGCAGAGGAATGTCCATCCATGGAGGACCTCTAGAGGTCCCTTCAGCCTTAATTATTCTGTAATTGATCCCTGGCTGCATGTTCTCAAGTTGTTCTTAAAATGGTGCAGCCTCAGTTCTGCAGGTATGTATTCTTTGAGTGCTTTTACCCTGTTCTGTGGTTTTCTTTGGGGGATTAAAAACTCCGGGCTTCAGAAATTATTATTTAAGTTAGTTGGGAATTCCTTGTGAAAAGAAGTCTAGGATATAGGGAGAGAAATGCAGCTTCTGTAGAACTGTAATTTTTCCTGCTGGTTAACTCCTTTCCCTCCTCCTCCTCTGTCTGGCTTAAACCCAGGCATCCCCGCCCCAGCAGGTCTCCTTAGGGAAACGCAGCCAGAATTGTGCATGAACTTCACGAATGGCATTATCAGTGCCTTAAAAATAAAACATTCCCCCGTTTTCTATTTTTGCACACCCTTTCCAAGCCCTGCCCGTGCTTTTCAAACAATGGCTGAAAAACGAGGAGGTGGAGGAAGGGCGCACAGCCGTGCTGGGCTGCGAGCTGACGAAACCCAACGCGCCTGTGGAGTGGAGGAAAGGAGACACGGTCCTGCAGCCAAGCGACAAGTACGAGATCCGGCAAGAGGGGACACGCGTTGAGCTCTTCATCTATGACGCTGAGGCTCAGGATGCTGGAGATTATACGTGCGACTCGGGGGACCAGCAGACCACCGCGTCGTTGCAAGTCAAAGGTAGGAGGAGCCTTGCTTGAAGGCGGAGAAGTTATGGCTCTGGCTGTTCTCCATAAGGGCGATAAAGAAGTTTTATCACTGAATTATCGTCACCGCTGTATCTGTGAGTTACGACTGCAGGAAAGGGTTTGGTCCACGATCTGTTCTTCAAAGAAGAATCTAGTGCCTTTAAAACCCAATTCTATTTCTGCAGTTGCAATTTTGATCTCGCTGTGAGAGCTGGGAGCAAAAGTGCAGCTGCTGCTAATGGAAGGTATGTACAAGAGCAGTTAGAAAACTTGCCTGCTACCTGACAATAAGAGGTTGGAGCGTTTCACCATACCTAGAACAGGCCCATTTTAAACGGAGCCTGAGCAGCCCAAGATTTGTGGCTCTCTTTCTAGTGGCTATGTTTTTATATTTTATAGGTTTATTCATTTTATATTTTTTATATACTGATTTTATAGTTTTATTAATTTTCAAGCAACAAGGTCATGCTTTTAGATTCCAAATTTGGCCCCCCAAACCAGCTCCTGCTCAGAGTGTGTGGTTTCAGTGATTAAATGTCCAAATGCTGTGATTGGTACTGTTATGCCTCTAACTGCTTGCACTGAAAATTGAGTGTATGCCCGCATGAAGCCCCTTAGAGGTCCTGTGACCTATGGCAATCCTTCATGGAACAGCAGTGGACACCACCCCTGTATCAGCACCTGATTCCCATGAGTGTCTGGCTACGGCTACGGCACAACTCAAAGTCCTGCTCTGGGCTTGGCATCGCCAGCAGGCAAGCTGTGGTTCAGAAAGAGGGGAACTACCAAGCCGAAGAAGTCGCAGGCGCGTTTCTCACCTCTGAACGCTGTCACTGATGCAGTTGCTTCCCCACCACAGTCCTACCCGTGCTGTTTAATGAAGAGCTGAAAAACGTAGAGTCTGAAGAAGGGGGAACTGCTGTCTTGCACTGTGAGATCTCCAAGCCGGACGCCCCCGTTGAGTGGAGAAAAGGAGGGGTGGTCATTCAGCCCAGCGACAAGTACGAGATGAAGCTGAAAGGCAGCATTGCTGAGCTGATCATCCACGGCGTAGAGCCTGATGACTGTGGGGATTATACCTGTAGCACTGGATACGAGATCACCACAGGTTCTGTGTACGTGCAAGGTAAGGTGAAAAGTGGGAGAAACGATCCGATTTTGCTGCCTGAAGTATCTTATTCCAAAACCTTTGGCAGTAACTGGCCAAACTTGTCTCAGATGCAAACAGTTGAAAGTCCACTCGTTTCTTTCCTGATTTCAGTGAAGACATAAACACTTTCATTCAGGCTGAGGTTGGACCAATGTTTATAAGTTAAGGTTGTTCAAAGTATTGAGTGTACTCTGTACCGTAGCAGATGGTGGTACTGCTGAAAAACTATTTGCTTGGAGCAGTGGTCGTAAAAAAATACTGAAATTCTTGTTATTACTGATTACAGCTTCTATCATTGTTGATATTCTTATTACTCTGTTAAAGCACTTAAGTAAACATTTAAATCTTAAGCTACCTCTCTGCCTCCTACCTCATGCAATGTCAGTGCAGATGGCTGCAACACACAGGAGAGCCAGTCATGACCTAGCCATGGAGTTGAGTTTCCTCCCAGTGAAACAGTGTTTGCAGACACACACACTGCACTTGCAAACGGGTGAAGGACGGAAGGTGGCTTCTAAATCCCTTAAAGAAAATTTTAGCTCTTTTTTCCCTGGAACAGCATTACAAGTTTAACTCTCCTGGACAACTTGCACTGTTGCTTGGGCTAGTTCTGCAAGAAGCGACATGTATTTGTTTATGCTTTTGTTTTCCTTTGGCACCTTCTCTTGCTTTGTTATACAGAAGAAGCAGCAGTCATAGTTTCTGGTTTAAAGAACACAGACGTCTTTGTGGGTGAGTCCGCCACGTTCACCTGCGAGGTCTCGCACCCGGGCGTGAAGAACGTGCAGTGGTGGCTCGATGGATCTCCCCTTCACAACAACTTTGTGACTGAAATCTCTCAGCAGGACGGGATGATCCACACTTTAACCCTAAATGATGTGGCGTGCCATGACTCAGGCACTGTCACCTTCAGAGCTGGGTCCCTTATCTCTTCAGCTAAATTACTAGTCAAAGGTATTTCGTTGTTAGAAAGAAACACATGGCCACCTCTGGACTTGCTCAGTGTGCTAGCGCTTCTGCCTTCCAGGCTACCCTTACTAAATGTTTTCACAGGTCTTCTGTGTCCTGCAACCCTCCACTTCTGCAAGTCACCCATACTCATGCCAGAAGTCTTATAGGTACAACCACATCGATTTTTTTTCGGTGGTTCAGGTGAGGAAGGGTTGCAGCGTCAGGGCTGCTGCTTTCACCTGACATCTAAGCAGAACTCAACACAAACCACATACCACAGGTGGTATCACCTCATTTTTTTAGTCCCGCAATGGTTTTTATAATACCACAAAATATTATGTAGCTGGAAATTCACAAAATTACCACTGTGCTGTTCCGTAGCTAGGCTAATGACGCTGAGCTCAGTCTGTTCCCAAGACAAGGCTTTGGGCTATTATATTGATGACTCCAGAGCTCTTCGTGGAAACCGAAGGGTATATGACATTGGGGTAACACAGTGACAAAATGAGCCTCATTGTTTGACTGCCAGAATAGTAATGGTCATCACTGCACTAGCAAATTTTTCTGGTCTGTTGGGTAAATATTTTTCTCATTTGGTAAGGGTAGCCACAAGCTGCAAATAACACTGAGCTCCAGACTTGACAAAGCAAGCTCCTTCACATCCAGCCCTTTTATAGCCGTTGGGAAAAGTTGTTATTTTTCAGACAAAAGTAACACTTATTCCTTGCTTGGAAAAGGGGATTTGTATATATGAGAATATAAAGGGTTAAGTGTTCTTTATTAAAACCTACCCCCATGCTATAACTGTCTACCATAACAGGAACGATCCACGATATAGAATTGTAGTCAGTGGTTGATGTCTCCGTCTCTGTATAATGTGTCTCTTGTACATTCAGAAATTTAACTCTCTGCAAAGATAAAATGCCAAATCACTTCTTCCTAATAGCAGAACAATGCAGCAACAACAAAGTGTGCAAACCCCACAAATTGCATGTCCATTTGTATCAATTTTGAGTTTCATATTTTCAGAGACAGAACCTGGAACTGCAGTGGGCCTAAAATGTAAATTAAAAATAAATGCATCGTTAGGTATTCTACTTAGCCAAATAAAGGGCTCCTGAGAAGTTTTCATTTCACAGAATCACAGCATTGCTGATGTTGGAAGGGACCTCTGGAGATCATCTAGTCCAACCCCACAGCTCATGCTAGTACACATATGTATGTGTGTATTTTGTACTTCTATTAAGACAAGATTTTTTTAATGTGAACCTGAACCACAGTAGTATATGACTGCAATTGGATTAGGATGAGAAAGGTATTTAAAAAACACCCCTGTTACGCTGTTCTTAGTAAGACTCGATTGAACAGGAAAGTAAAACACTAGTGAAATTCTAACTGTGGTTGTATGAACAGCCGATTCCATGCATTTTATTTTGCCCAGAAATTTAAAAATACACCTGTCTTCAAACTAGATGTATTTCAGTCTGTCTAGCTATCCATGGCTCATTCTTCATCAAGGAACAAGTTGTGTTTCTCTCTGTACCTTGTGCCCCACTCTCCTGGTGTAAGGCATGCTTGAGACTGGATATATTCTGTAATAAGTGAGATCTCACGACAGCTTTTCTTGTGGGGCCTTCACAATATCCTTGCCCTACAACTACATTCATTCAATGGCCCAGGAGGACGGTATCTTCACACATGGTCAGGGGGGAAATGGAAAACGTTGAAGGAGCTGCTGCCGCCTTCTGTCCCCCTTGGTCGGGGTGAGAATTACAGGCCCCAGGGCACACGTTGGCTCCTAAATCCCAAAGAGCTTTCTGCCGTTCTGCATGGGAGAACAGGGCCACCAAGGTCTTAGGATAGCAGTGGCAAGGAGCAACGGGGCAGTGGAACCAGGACACCTTCCTTCTCCAAGACCACAGGTGACGTTTGCTGTGGGGAGCACGTGTTTGCATCTTACGGAAGGGGACGGCAGTGTGCTCCCCATCTGCACAGATACCTTCTTGCTTCTTCAGGCCTGGTGTAACCAAAACATCTCCGTGATGTGCCATTGATGCCTTCTCTCCATAAACACATGCAGACACACGGAGTGGTTGAGGGAGCCTTAGGCAGCAGGATCAAGCCTGGCAACAACATTCCAAAAGACATTTGCAAAACTATCTTTGCTTCCCAAGGTTTGCCAGTAGCATCCCAAATCCTCAACCTGATGCACCAATGTCAAGAGGAGTGTTCCAGACAGAGGTCCAGTGTAGTTTGTTCTAGCTGGCTTGTGATCAGAACAACCATTTGAAAGATAAGGACGTATATCAGCTTGCTTTGTTATCTTTCTATGTCCCATTGTAGCCATATCAATTGCGGGGGGGAGTTGACAGTTCTGCTGAGAAGGATGTTGCAGAGAGACTTCCATTTGCAGACCTCATTAAGATTTTGCTTTTCAGCATAGATATTGCAGTTGTATGAAGTAGGTCCAATTTGCTGTCTCAGGAGGGACTCCTTGGCTGCTTTGGAAGCTCACAATATTTTGAGGTTAGATATATCTACTGTGCTCTACAGCTTCCTCCTGAGAAGCAGAACTAGTATTTTAAAAGAAAGACTGGATGCAAAGCAGCCTCATGGATCTCACCTTCTTAGGAGGAGCTGTGCATCCAGCTGCTCCCAGCACCTTATGGGCTCTCAATCTGAAATTGCAATGGTTCATACTGCATCTTTAGATCATCTGCTGTAAAGGAAAACATGTTATTTTTCCCCGAACTATGTCTCTGCTGCAGAGGAACACACAGTTAATCAAAACAACAAATACCTGTCTCCTGTGAAGGGCCCTTTTTTGTTACAGTTGTCCTGGAGCTTTGCTCCTAGCGCTGCCACTGACTCCTGACGTACAGCCATCGCCACCACAGGACAGGAATGAGTATTTGCATTCGAGTCTTGCATTTCTTTCCAATCAATGGTTGCAGTTTGCTCATACAAGGAACCTCCAGTAGAGTTTGTGGCGTTTTCCTATTGCTATGTGAGGTTGAGCGTTAGAGGGGACCGCTCAGAGCAGCCCACCCCTTGCACTCCTCCGTCTCAGACGTGCCTTCCTGCCACATTCTGGGAAGCAGAAGTGTTTCACGTCCAGTGCTTCCTCGTCTGGAGGGTCTCAGCAGTGCTGGGAGAAAAACTAAGCCTAGAGGGAATCCCAGCAGATGTTCTATGAACAGAAGTTCATAGTCAGGACGGTTAAAGCACAAGCCTTAATTGCTGGTGGCCCACTTTCCAGTGTGATAGTTATATTCTAACGTACCAGTTTTGCTTCAATCCTGCTTGGTGCTGACACAACCACAGACTAAACTGCTAATCCCCGGTGTGCCCCGACAGCTTCCTGCTTGCACTGTCACTCTGCTTGCTCCCCACAGGCTCTGTGCTTGTCAAAAATCTCCAAGTTGCAATTTCCATGAGGATCCACTAATGCATGTCCTTCCTGACGTGTTGGTTAACAGATCCAACCATTGAAGTGGTCAGTCCCATGCAGGATATAACTGTTGATGAAGATGGCACAGCAGAGTTCATATGCCAATATTCTAGGCCAGTACACGCCATATGGAAGAAAAATGATCAGGAAATACATGCAGATGGGCAGCGAGTGATTATCGATCAGGACTGGAATGTAAGCATACTAAAAATTAAACCTACGGTACCAGAAGACACTGGCATCTATTCTTGTGAAGCTGAAGGCACTAAAGTGATGGCTGCACTTGATGTTCAAGGTGAGGTCTTCCAGCCAAAGAGGAAGACTATCATGGGTTCAAATAAAAGAGGTGGAAAAATCATGGCAGCACCTCAATAAGTGGCACATCATATGCCCACTCTTTGGTGTTCACTCCAGTACTGATAACGATGACAAAAATAGTTGGGAGTTAATGGGAATTGAATATGAAACCGCAGCATTTCGCTGGAGCTTAGTTCTAATTAATGCTCACTTATTACACCACTTACGCATCATACCTCTTCTACAATGAACTGGAACATCGGTGCAATGGGATGTGTCCCACTGAATTATTGTAAAATCACAGATGTAATGTTGGTCCAAAAGAATAAGAGTACTTTTTGCTGTTACAGAGTGGTTTTTACACACAGTATGCCTTAAAACCAGTAGCTAATGGATAGTGTGGAATTCCATTTTATTTTCAGCTAAACTAAGGTAGCTTGGTATTTTACTTATTTCAAATACCGATCACTCAGGAACTACCTTCTCACTTGGCATCAACATTTGTGAGGGCCCTGAGGAACAGTAAATAAAAATATTAACAATAAAATATTAACAATAAAATAAATAAAAATATTAGCAATAGGTTTAGAATTTTATATTGATGCTTCCTATTTTTTTCTGCTGTGTATGGAATTACTGATTTTGGTCACCAGGTGAATTAGTGTGATCACGGCTCTGATTTGATCTCTGAATATTTGTCTTTTGTTAGGCAATTATGCCTTCTTCCTTAACTGGAGTTGTAAGTACAGAAAAGCAGTGTATTATTTATTATAATATTTTCTACATTGATAAGCACTTTCCATTTTAGGGATTTAAAAAGGTGTTAATGAACACAATCTAAAAGCATCCCAGAGGAGGCAGGATTTGCAATTGGCTGCTTTTCGTAGTTAGGGAAACCAGCACTCCAGAATTGCACAAATAAACAGCTCAGATTTGTTCTAACAAAATTATACATTTTCCAAGGATTTACAAAAGCTCATTGTTCTCCATAAGCATGAAATATTATAATATACAGAATTTTTTTAGTAAATCATGCCCTTTTTTTTGTTATTAAATAAATTGTTCAGCTTTTTTTTTGTATGTGTGTGCGTGTGCTTGGAACAGTTCCAAATAATGGTTATAGAGATCTAAACAGGAATATTTCAGGGCATTGGTTTATATTATAGATCGTGCTGAGCATTGTATGGTGTTTGTGTAAACTCTATTTACTCAACCATGTGTTCCCACTGTTCTGCATGTTATTTGTCCATGTAGCTGGTCTAACACAAACTATATTCACATGCACCAGCCCACATTTAATTTTGCATCAGGCTGATTGCTTATGTATAAATGCCCACTGATGCATGACTCTGTGGGCAAATGGAGCATGTAGATGTGTGCATGTTTCTGACCATGCAATTCACCAAACACGTATGAGAAAATAAACCTAATACACTGTCACAGAGCTTTTGTAATAATTCAGACATTTACTATTCAAAGTACTGTTACTATAGATTTTAACTTTTTGTGTATTTCCTAGAGGCAGACTTTTTAACTCAGATGACAGTCACTGTAGCTTTGCCAGCTATAATACTCTCTCGTATTTGCTTTGCGTGAAAGGTAGTAAGATTTTTATCACGAGCTGTCAGTGGATTCACATCTCCCCAGTTATGATGATAATTGCACTGCCTGGCAGATCTGTTGGAAATGTTTCCTGCTATGAGACAGAAGAAATTTGATTATAATTTATCTTCCTGAGCTATTCCTTCCTATCGGCTATTGGCCTGATTCATATAAACACCAACATTTTTTTCTTTATTTGTAAAAATGGAAGTCAGGTTTCTGGAGGAAATGCTAGAGGTCCTAGAGGTTTATCGTTATTTTTAATCTCATTATTTAAAGTGTTCTTAAATATAGTATTGTGTTAAAGCGTGGTTGAAATCAACAGCTAAACCTACAAGCACAGTTTATCCCATCCACATCCTTTCCATCAGCTTTCCAGCAGTGGGACTCATCCAGTGCTCTGAGGCTTGTTAATACGCAGATATTCATGGCCAAACAATTAATACTGTTCGTTGTCCTTCTTTGCTAGCCAAGAACAGCATTGTCCAGGGCTTGGAGAATGTGGAAGCCGTGGAAGGAGGGGAAGCCCTGTTCGAATGTTATCTTTCCAAGCCTGAGTGCTACGACTACAACTGGCTGATTGACGATGAGCCTGCCAAAACTACAGAAAACACCGAGATGGTTTACTTTGAAAATGGGCGCAGGCATCTTCTGCTGCTGAAGAACCTAACTCCCCAGGACAGCTGCAGGGTGACTTTTACGTGCAGCGATGCGATGACCTCGGCCTTCCTGACGGTGAAAGGTAACCGAAGCGCTCGTGCATGGGGAGTCTTGGAAAGGGCATGGGTTGGGAAGGGCCCCAGGAAAATATGGTGAGTAGGAGAGAGGGAAAGTTGCATTTGTTGCTTTGGTTTTAGCTAAATCTTCTTCCCACACAATTGTTTTACAATTTCCTTTTTGTTCTGTATGCCATGACATGGATATAAGCAGCGTAAGCTGACAATGAGTTAGCAGCTAATTTCTGTCTTACAGTTGTCATTATTCTGATGAATTGGGTTGTGTTTATAGGTGCTTCGAGGCTCTAGAGACGAGAGCTATATCAGCAGCACTATGTTGTGTGGATCAGTGTCAAATGCTTTGCGCAAGTCCAGGTAGAGCAATTGATGTCATCTGCCTGGACTTGTACAAAGCATTTGACACAGTCCTTCGTGACATCCTTATCTCTAAATTGGAGAGACATGCGTTTGATGGATGGGCCACTCGGTGTATAAGGAATTGGCTGGATGGTTGTACTCAAAGAGTTACAGGCAAAGGCTCGATGTCCGAGTGGAGAGCAGTGACAGTGGCATTCCTCAGGGGTTGGTACTGGGATCGGCGCTGTTTGACATCCTTGTTGGTGACATGGACAGTGCGACTGAGAGCACCCTCAGCAAGTTTGCTGATGACACCAAGCTGCGTGGTGCAGTTGACACACCTGAGGGAAGGGATGCCACCCAGAGGGACCTGGACAGGCTTGAGAGGTGGGCCTGTGTGAACCTCATGAAGTTCAACAGGGCCAAGTGCAAGGTCCTGCACATGGGTTGGGGCAATCCCAAGCACAAATACAGGCTGGGTGATGAGTGCATTGAGAGAAGCCCTGAGAAGAAGGACTTGGGGGTGCTGGTTGATGAGAAACTCAACATGACCCAGCAATGTGTTTGCAGCCCAGAAAGCCAACCGTGTCCTGGGCTGCATCAAAAGAAGCGTGACCAGCAGGTCGAGGGAGGAGGGGATTCTCCCCCTCTACTCCACTGTCATGAGACCCCACCAGCAGTACTGCATTCAGCTCTGGGGTCCCCAGCATAAGAAGGACGTGGACCAGTTGGAGTGAGTCCAGAGGATGATCAGAGGGCTGGAGCACCTCTGCTGTGAGGAAAGGCTGAGAGAGTTGGGGTTGTTCAGCCTGGAGAAGAGAAGGCTCTGGGCAGACCTTACAGCAGCCTGCCAGTACCTAAAGGGCCTACAAGAAAGCTGTGGAGGGACTTTTTGCAAGAGCATGTAGTGATAGGACAAGGGGTAATGGCTTCAAACTGAAAGAGGGTAGATTTAGATTAGATGTAAGGAAGAAGTTCTCCACTGTGGGGGTGGTGAGGCACTGGGACAGGTTGCCCAGAAAGGCTGTGGCTGCCCCATCCCTGGCAGTGTTCAAGACCAGGTTGGATGGGGCTTGGAGCAACCTGGTCTGGTGGAAGGTGTCCCTGCCCATGGCAGGGGCATTGGAATTAGATGATCTTTAAGGTCCCTTCCAACCCAAACTGTTCTATGATTCTATGAACAGTATCTCTGTATCCTTGTATTTTATGTTATTACTGGAGACCCCTGTGGGGATCAGAACCCCTTACAGAGAGCAAGAACAGCCATCCTCAGTCATAGCATGGTATCTCCATTGTGATTTTCTGCTACTTGGAAAAGAAAGACATTACTAGGTTGGGTTTTGCTCCTGAAAGTTTTGGAAAGTTTCAGTCCCCAATGATACCTTCTGTTCTAGTGACATACATAACCTCCTTTTTAATGACCTGCTTGGTATCCAAGGCCTGACTGCCCAGAGCTTCAACATAAATATTCACAAAATATCTTGCCTGTATTTGTTTCTGTAGCTGAGGGGTTTGGTTACCTATTTTTATCTATAGGGTGGCGCCTACAGATCTTGCAGCCCCTCACAGATGTTGAAGTCTCTCCAGGAGAGAAAGCTACATTTAGCTGTGCTCTAAGTGAAGCTGTGCCAGTTAATGAAGTTGCCTGGTATAGTAATGACATAGAGATCCAGTCGGATGAGGACTGGGAGGTACAAGCAGATGGAAACAAATACAAACTTATTCTGAAAAAAGCCCAACCACATCATTCTGGAGAGGTGACCTTTGCTTCCAGGGAAGCAATTGTATCAGCCAAGTTATCTGTGATAGGTAAGTGTCTGTCATTCTAGCCCAGTGGCACTTGAAATTTCAGAATTTGGTATTGAGCTACAACATTGACTTTTCTAATCTTTGTGCTGCTTCTTTTCTCTCTGCGTTGCATGTCCCAAGCTAGTCTTCTTAGTCTGAGGAGATGCTGCTGGACAACTTGTTCTTTGACCAGAAATAGTCCACGTCATCAGAAGAAAATTCTGTCAGGCTGTGGTAGAGATATTCACCAGCTTTCTTTAGCTGCAGTCTTTTGTGAAACGTAACGCAGAGTTCAACAGAAATCAATTTACTCAGGTTCAACATCACCCTCAGCAAATGTGGATATGGGAGGAAGCTGAATTAGAGTGCATACGGAAAAATTATGCAGGGCAGCAGAGAAGCCTTTGAAATCTGCTAGTCTGCTCAAGTGCAGGGCAACCAGTTTTCCCGATTAATGAGTTGCATATTAAAATCTTCATGTGGGTGAGATCCATGAAGCACACACCTTGTACTTCAGAGATACAAGAGTTAATAGCTCTTGGAGTACTTCACAAGTAGAAAAGATGATAGTTCCCTAATTCCCTTGTGGGGCAGGTTAGACCAATGATTCACCAATGTCCATTCCAGCACCCAAGGTCTTGCTCCTTCCCACCCTGGGATAGGTGGGTCACCCAGCAATGGTCACGCCAGCACAACCCCAGTGATGGTTATGAGATAATTGCAATGTGTTTTAGCTGTACACTGTAATTGAGATGTTCAAGAGCCATTGATTGATCATCCATTCTTTAAATTATTACAGGTAGTCTGTCTATCTAATGATTTCTGAGAGTTGAAAGATTTCTGATATATTCCGGTCATTTCCACAAAAAAACCCCTGGTTGTTGATGGATTTAAAACAACATCATCTTATTTTGGCATCTGCATTTTAGGAACGGCAAAATACTATCCTCATTGACTCCTCCTGTTGACAGGTTTTCTGTATGAAATTTGGCTGAAAATAGAGAAAAGAAGCTTTTATGTTACGTTTGTGGTGTCCAGAATTAAAGAACTGGCTGTTGACCTTATTTGCCTTTAATTTGTTGGATTAGTACATCGTGTCAGGTCATTTACTTGGTAAATGCCTTGAACTAGAAGACTAAAAGAATTATCTTTGTCTTCTAAGCCAAAGTGTAAATTAAGTGAGGAGCATTTTCCAATGTACTGAGTATGATTGTCAGCAGCCAATCTGGTAGGACACTAGACCATTCCTGTTATGTAATTATTTATTGCCTGATGCTGTGACATATAGAGCAATTACACAGAAACTGAGTAACTTGCTATCGAATTACTAGAGTTACACTGTAGTCCAATGATAACATGATTTCCATTAAGGCCTGAAATAAATACAATCAAGGCCCAAATGTACTTGAAGTTTTCAGCTAAGTTCCTTGATAATATGGACAGCATAGGATCATCTTTATTTTGAGCTGGGTGGGACAAAGCAGCATGAAAAACAAATCACAACAATATGTGATATTAAGTATGTGAGATGACAGTTGGAAAATGAATGTTTCTCAGTAGCAATGTAGATCAAGGCAGACAAAGGAAAACTCAATGGTGCACATGGATGTCTCACAGTCATGGGCATGTACCCACACAACTTTACAGAAAGACAAATACTGAATCTGTCGTGCTTCCTTCTTATTGCTTGTAGAAGGTTCTCGGTTGTTTTAGTATAAAGGATTATTGCTCATATCGTACATCATGGGACCTCTGTTGTGCCTTCAGCCCACCCCGATCCACCTGAAGAACCAGAAGTTTTAAGTGAGAGCAGTCACTCTGTAACTCTGTCTTGGTACAAGCCGTTGAGCGACGGTGGTTGTGACATCCTAGGCTACAACGTGGAGAGGAAAATCCCAGGTATCGGCTGGCAGTCCTGCAGCAAGGACATTATTCAAACCACAGAGTTTGTGGTGGACGATCTCACCCCGGGTGAACCCTACAGATTCCGTGTCTCGGCTATAAACAAAGTTGGGGCGAGCGAGCCGGTGCACTTCCCTCGGATGGTGCGGCTAGGTGAGAATGGAGAGATGCTCCCATGGACAACTGCAAGCTGCTGTAGACCTTGTGTTTCGCATGGCATGCCTGCTTCACCCATTCCAGGCATCTCCTGGAAGAGTTCACTCTGCAACGTCTTTCAGTGCTTTGCTGCCAACACAATAGAGGAGAAGGAGCTTGGGAAAATTGTTCTGGGCTGCTACAAACAAAACCTGCTGCATTGTTAGTACTCCACATTTTTTTTCTCCAAACAGCATCAAGCTGTCTTGCAGCCTGCACTGCATCCATGTGTTGTCTGGTCACCATGAGTTTCTTTTCCGGCGGAGTTAGGATGGAATGAGTCAAAAGGGGCATGTTGGAATGCATTTGGGGTAACCAAGACCCTGGTACCAATGCAGTGGGTGGGCAGTGTTGTCTTCTTCACCCATCTTCCTCTCTCATATTATTTGCATATCTTTTTCAATAACCCCCACAAAGAAATGCTGGAGGACACGGTTCCTTTGCTGTCTGTTGATGAAACTTGGGAAGCTACAGTGGGATGGAGAGCCACTCCCTCAATCTTTCTTTTCTTGCAACTCTTTCTGTGACAGCTGAGTGCCCAGCAAATTCCTCGAAGTGAGAACAATAATAATAATAATAATTTCTCTTTTTGCAACATAACAACTGCCAGTGTGTCAGCTGGATGCTGATAGCTCTGCATATGCCGATTTTGTCTACAACAAACCCAAGGCGTTTTGGGCTGCGGTCCCCTCACCCTGATGAAATGTGCAGAGGGACAGATCACGGTCAGAGGTGTGCTGTTTTTGGGAACTCAGTTGTGTGCTTTGCAACCCAGTCAACACCTCCACGATTAATGTGTTTGTCTTGACTTCATTTTGAGTATCGCTGTTGTACAAACAGCATGCCATTGGCAGGCCTCATTCCAAAATAAAGAAGATACAGAGAATTTTTATTTTAAAATTCTTTATGCTTTCTCAGAATTTTTAAACTCTTTCTAAACTAGCATAAATATATAATAAATTTTTTACTTTCAAGACTAGGATGAATGTCACTTTTAATAATCTCTTCTTTATTTTTTTAATTGTTTCTTTCTTGCTTACTTCAGAACTTCCTCCTTCTAAACTTTAAGATCTGCTAGAATCTGTAAGACTTTGAATGCTGATGATGGGTAAATGAAGATCAGCAAATAAACATAGGAATGTGAAAAATGCAACCACTTTTGCATGTATATATTTAAATGGAGCTGGTTTAACCTCTGGGAGAGCTTGTACAGTTATTTTGGTGTTATCTTTGGAAGTATAAACTTTGGATGCTTCCAGTGACTTCTTTTTTTCTTTGGTTGTCTACACCAGCCAAAGAATCTATAAATGAAGGATGGGATGCTTGGATAATTTATAGAGTGATCTGGAGTGCCTTAAAGCCAGATTACGATATGTTCTTTGTGTTAATTCACTTTTTTTGTAATTACAGAGCCTCCAGTTACAGTCACCCATCCTTTGGTGGGAGGATCAGTCTTAGAAGGGGAGGTGGCTCGCTTGGAGTGCCAATTATCAAGCGAAACTGAGAAGAGAGTGACATGGTTCAAAGGAAAAGAACAAATACAAGCTGGAGGGAGATATGAGATCCTCTCTGATGGAAAAAAGCAGATACTCATTATCCATGCATTTAAACCTGAAGATCAGGACACGTACACCTGCATGGTTTCTCCAGAAATCAAATCTGTTGCCAGCTTGTGTCTTGAAGGTACAGAGAGTGCATTCCTGTGACGTTAAATCAGTTCTGCTTATGGACATCCAGGGGCAGCTCCACAGCTTGGACTGGAATTCATTTTGTTTTACAAGCTCTGTCTAAAATCCACAAAGAATTGTTATCTTCCTGTTCAGTATTGCCCAGTATGTGCCTGAATCCCTACCAGCTTTGAGCTACTCAGATAAGATTTTCCTGAGTCTCATGTTTAAGGTGGGATACAGTTGCCTTCCATGGGTTTCTGGTGCCTTTTGAGATGTCTTGGGGTATCCTCCCTGGCCTTCAGCTACCGTTTCAGAAAGTGAGGACTCTTTCACATGTTCTGCATGGTATCTGCCAGCCCCCTGTCCTAGACATCCCAAATGGCTTTGGGTAATAGTGTTTAGAAAGCTGAATTGTGCCCTATAGGTGGGATTCAGTGGCCTACACACAGGCATGTAGTGCCATTGAGGCACTTCAGGGTATCACCCCTGGCCTCCATCTCCTTCTCCAAGGGGACCCAGAGCACTCATAGGTCCTGTGTCATATCTGAGAGCCACATGTGGATGTCCCAGACAGCCTGGAGCATCGCAAAAGGCACTGGGTGCTATGCAGAGGCAGGTCAATGTGTCCCAGAGGGTAGGTCACAACCTTCAGACTTAGACAAATCTAAACAGGTAGGTACCTCCATGTGAGGTGCAAGTCTCAGCTCCTATTACAGCCAGTGGAGATCTATTCAAGACAGCTAGTGAAGCCCTGTCTAGCTGTAAAATAGAATGAGCATGATAGATGTGCATAGGATGACCAGGTTCCACTGACAGTCTTAACTAGATATTCATCAACTGCAAGATTTAAAAAGGGCAGACATTTCTTTATTGGGTTCAAGTGTGTGAAGGATAAAAAAAAATTGTTGTTTGGCCATGCTTTAAGTGCCTGCATAGCATCACAGAATAGTTGAGGTTGGAAAGGACTTCTGAAGACAGTGTAGTCCACCCCCCACATAAAGCAGGGTCACCTAGAACAAGTTTCCCAGGACTATGTCCAGTTACATTAAATTCACATTTTGTTCTCAACAGAATGCTTAGTTAAATGCCATGGATACTCTTCCGCCCAGACTTTAGAATAATATTTCCCCGTGCTTTCTCAAAGCTTACTCACAGACATTGTCTTTTAACATCAATTTAATTCTCCTCAGTTTCCACAGTGACAATGCTAAAAGAGATTGCCAATGAAGCACCCTCTGCAAGCCAACCAGAAGAGCTGGTGGATGGCCATGTCCAGCCCAGCTTGCCCCCTGAGGCTGCTCAGGAGGGAGATCTTCACCTCCTGTGGGAAGCCCTGGCCAAGAAACGTCGGATGAGCCGGGAGCCAACCTTGGATTCCATCAGCGAGGTGCCTGAAGAGGATGAGAAGCTTCAGAAGTTGAAGAAGGAGGAAGCGGAGATGTCTCACTATTACTCAGAGGAGTACTCCACGTGTGATGAGCTGGCTAAGACAGGAGAAGCAGATTTCTCTTTCACAAGCTCAGATGATGAATCTAGAGCTGGGACTCCTTCACTAGTAAACTACCTCAAGAAAGCCGGGAAGGCAAGCGTCAGCGTTACTAGCAAGGTTCAGTCCATGCCCACAGGCAAATTATGGAAACAGTGGGAGAAATCCAGTGTGGAGACTGTTGTGGCTGCCCCAGCTGCTAAGCCAGCTGAACCAGAAGTACCAGATTTAGATGATCCTTCCATGAACAAGGCCGCTGTGAAGATCCAAGCTGCTTTCAAAGGCTACAAGGTCAGGAAAGAGATCAAGCAACAAGAGTGCCCAGTGTTTACCGAGACCTTCAAAGATTTCTCTGGTGAGCCTGGAAGCACTCTCCACCTTGAGTGTGTGGCCCACAGCAAAACTGACATGAAAGTCCGTTGGCTGAAAGACGGGGAAGAGCTTTCAGACGGTCGCTACTATCACATAGACAATTACAGTGATGGGACCTGCTCTTTGATTATCACTGGCCTGGACAGGAAGGATGCAGGTAAATACACCTGTGAGGCATCCAATAAATTTGGCAAGGTTTCACACAGTGCTAAGGTGGTTATTGGTGCTCAGGAACCTCAAGCTCTTCAGAAGGAGAAGCAGGTTAAACAGAGCACTGACAGCGAGACAGAGAGCTCGTCTGGCAGTGAGCTGGACGATGCTTTCCGTAAAGCAGGAAGGAGACTTCATAGACTCTTCAAGGCCAAGATCTCAACAGAGATATCTGATGTGGAGGAAGAGCTTTTTGTCAGTGCAGATGAAGGGGACATAGAGGTGGTCGACCATCAGACGTATCGTGAGGATGACCAGTACATCTACATCAAGTTTGAAATCTTGTCTGAGGCAAAAACGGCTGCTACTCGATTCAGAGAGATGTTTGGTGCTCTGGGAATTCCCGTGGAGATTGACATTTTGGAACAAGGCCCTAAAAAAATTGAATTGCGTATTGGGAAAGCAACACCACCCACCCATGGGAAGTTTGCACCACCAGTAGTGAGACCTCCAGCACCTTTGCTGACTTCTGATACAGGTAGGTGAAGCAAACCTGTTTATTCTTTGGAAAAGACAGCTGGAGCATGTCATCATGTTATCTTTTCACTCACGAATAACTTCCAAAAAGCCTTTGTTTTTTCATTTGGTGCAGATAATTTTCTGGAAAATTTGCACCTTTGGAAAAAACAATGAATTTTTTATTCTTTTTCATTTTGAGGGAGAAGAGGGAGGTTAGTGATGAAGAAGGGGGTCGCAAAGTAGTGACTTATCTACAAAGCTGCTTTTCACAATAGAAGTGTCTCCTACTAAAGTAATATGTCCATAAACGCTATGATTATTATAATAGTTAAATGTTTGGTTTGCAGCTGTGATATTGCGATGCTTATGGTGTTATAGAATATCTTCATAGTGTTTGTCAGGGAGTTTCTTCTTGACTGTTGTCACAGAGAAAAGAGATCATTCTGCAATTAAAAAACCTAGAAACCAGAAGTCTTCAGGCACTGGGCAGCAGTGCTCTTAAAAGACACCTTTTAACACAAGTTTTTCCTTTCTTCTCTCCTAACTACCCGGAATTTAGCTCCCATGTTCATGACTGAGCTCCAAAACCAAGAGGTACAAGATGGATATCCAGTCAGCTTTGACTGCATTGTCGTTGGCAAACCGCTCCCCACGGTTCGCTGGTTCAAGGATGGGAAAGCTATTGAAGAAAACGATCATTACATGATCAATGAGGACCAGGAAGGGTGCCATCAGCTGATCATCACAGCTGTGGTCCCCACTGACATGGGCGTTTACCGTTGCCTCGCTGAAAACAACATGGGAGTTGCTTCAACCAAGGCTGAGCTTCGAGTGGATTGTAAGTCTCAAAATCACTGTAGAAAAACCAAGGGAAGGGGTCCTGCTGAGAGATGGATACTTTTTTTTTTCCCAAGAAAAACACCATTTACATTTGAAAAAAAGTATGCATTGCCCACAAAATGTTTCACTTGCAAACTTCTTGGGTTCAGTTGGGTTTTGCCAACTCCAAGGCAAGGCTCAGAGAAAAGCTTTTCAAATAAACAGAGGTGTTTTCCATAATCCAGGGACATGTGGGTTCCTGCTGCAGTAGCAGTGTGAAATCAACCTGCGACTTGCTCAAATCAGTAGGGAAGCTATAATTATAGTAAGAAAAATAGTTTCAAAGCTTGGATTGTAGAAAAGACTTCTTCTTCCATTTAACAGTGACCAGCACTGACTATGAGACAGCAGCAGATGCAACAGAGACATCTTCTTACTACAGTGCCAAAGAATATATTTCAAGGTAAAATATTGAACTCTAGCTCTTTCTGACTTCTGACTTGATAAGATCAATATGTATATTATTGTCAAGCCTAGTTTTGCTATATCTAGCAGGGCCAATTTAATGTCATAAAGGAACAGCTAGACCAGCCAAGATGCAATAACTGCAACATCTGGACATTTATCATGTGTAAACTTGCTCTGGCTGCCTTCGGGCTAGCTTGGATATTTCTTCAGGGTATCAGTCCATTACTTTTAATGTCATATGGTGCTGAATCTGTTGTCATGATGACAAAACCCACAGACTGAATTAACCTAAAATAGGTGATTCTTGTTCCTAACTTTTTTCTGGCTTGCTGACTTTCTTCTTTTTAATTCTAATTGCTTCTTAGCCGAGAACAGGAGGAATCTACCACTGAGGAGGAGCAATTGCCCCAGATCTTCGATGAGCTTCATGATATTCATGTGGCACCTGGAGCACCACTGGCTAAATTTCACCTGAAGGTGAAAGGTGAGGGGAGCCCACAGCACTGTCAGTCACTGTCACTTCGACCTGCTGTCAGGTTGAAGTGCTGGACAAGTTTTTCTGATGTGCTTTTCTGCAGCTGTGACTCCACTCCATACATCTTGTACCCTGTTTGCACAAAACAGCTAGAAGGATGTGCTCATGCTGACGAACATTGATTTTGCAGCAGACTCAGGCAGATTAAGTGTCTCATTCTGTGTCTATGTCTCCACGCATAATTGCAGGCAAACACTTCTGAAAACGGAGTCCTGTAATTCTCTGGGCATTAGTTATAGAGGAGCAATAAGGAATGAAAAAAAGATAGTGAGGGTGTCCTTTTTTCTCTTTAATAAATGAAACAGTCCTGGATTTGCCTTACTCTATGAGGGGGTTGCTGCTACAACCTAAAAACCCCAAAAATGTCCTCCTGGTGTTGACTGTCTGTAGTAGGGAGAGGTAAAGATTCTCCTATTTTCTCCGATTGCTGCCTATAAAAATGATGTGAACTGTTTTGGCTTCAACTTTTCTCTTTGTGTATGTTGCAAATAAGACCTAAGTGTTACCTTTCCAACCTGGAAGGCACTTGCACATGCAGCCAATATGGGGAGTGCCAGAAACTGAAAAGACAGGAAAGAACTTGAACAGATAAACAGAATTTCATGAATTTGCAGCCATTCCTAATGGGATAAATCCTTGAAACAGCAGCCCTGGGCAGATATGAGGATTCCTTAGCTCCTGCTCAGAAGGATCTGCCTGTTTGGAGATGCTCCTAAATCAATGTTGCCAATGCATTCTGTTCTCCAAGTCTGTAACTGCTCCTCGCAGGGTACCCGCAGCCTCGTCTCTATTGGTTCAAAAACGGACAGCCGTTAGAGGCCTCGGATCGCATCCTGAAGACTGATAAACAGGAATTCCACTCACTGGAAATTCGTGACGTCACTAAGGCAGATGCTGGCCAGTACTCAACATTTGTCATCAATTCTGCTGGTTCTGCGTATTCGTCAGCCAGGCTGGTAGTCAAAGGTAGGTATTGGGCTATTTTTGGCACCTGCTTTTCTATATTCCAGTGGCTCTTTCCATATTATGTAGTTATTTTTCTTCAAAAGCCTACCAACGTAAGTCGAGTGAGGTAGGGAAGTCTGTAGATAAAAGATGACATGCTTTAATATTGGTTCACCTATAAATTTACTGTGTGTCCCAAAGATGAGATATGTCATTTCTCTAGGGTCTGACTGTTGTCCCGTAAACATAGATTTTATACCTGCCCAACCTCATTAACTTTAATGGTTCACTTTATTAAAACTGAGGGCCTCTATAAATTATACTAACATTTCTGTGTCACACCTCCTGCAAGGTATAATCCCCTTGAATCACTGTTTGGTTTTCGGGTTTTTTTCAACTCATGGATGGAAAGGTATTTGCCATTTTGTTTGTTCTTCTTGTGTTACAGATCCTGATGAGAAAGAAGAGCCATCAGAAACAGGTGAGAGAAGCCATAGCAGGTGGTAACAGAACCCCTAGGAATTTTTCAGTAGTCTAAACTCACACAGAAGGTGTCACCACGTTTCATCAGTAATGTCATTTTCAGATACCCGTGAGCAACTGATACCACCAAGATTCCTAGAAAGATTTACTAATAAAAAGGTGAAAAAAGGTGCAAGCATCACATTATCTGTAAAAGTTGAAGGTAAGTGGATAGAAACCTTGCTTCTCTGCATAACACTTAAATTGCATAACTTCATGACACATTCTAGACTTTCTCTGGCCCCAGTCATTGTAACCTCATCTCCTGTATCTGAAGTCTGGGACTCTACTCCCAACTTTGCGAGAGACTTTACGTGCTTTATAGAAAAGCATCTTACTCATCTTCTCCTCCATTTTCTTGTGTCTAAAACCAGGGATAGTAACACTTATTAGTCTCATGAAGATGTGTTGATTAACAGTTTTGGTTTTACAAAAAGTTTACTGTCCTTACAAGTGTGCTGTAGAAAGGTTTATGTTTCTTTATTATATATTATGCCCGTTATAGTTGGGAAAGCATCAGGAAACAGATCAAACCAGCATTTATTCACAGCGTGGCTCATAATGGTAAGGAAGGAACACCATTAGGAAAATTAAAGCTCCTTGCATTGGTTTTCCTTTAGGACATCCACCCCCAACTATTACTTGGCTGAAAGAAGAGTCTCAGGAAGATATCCTGTGGATCAAACCAGACACTCCTGGATATAAACTTGCCAGTTCAAATATGCATCACAGTCTAATCCTGTTGGATGTTAAAAAGAAGTACAGTGGAGCTTATACGTGCATTGCTACCAACAAGGCTGGCCAGTCCATCTGCACCGCCACCCTGGAAGTTGCAGATGGTAAATCTTTGTTACAATACAAACACATTATCTATGTTACCTTTTATACAGTGCCTAAGAGACAAACAACTGAAAAAAAATGCATTTTCCCAAGATTAGCCATGACTTTGCTTGTCTTGCAAATGACCACACTCACTACTTCTGTAATATTTTAGATTTCTGACCCTATTTTGGATTAACGGCGGCACCTTTTCTGTATCAACAGAAGACAAATCTAAGAAACAACCAAATTAAGCACAAAGGAAAAAGAAAGGAAGAAAGGCAATGTAAAGTAACTAGAAAAAGTCACCATTTGAAAAATTATTTTGAGTTCTTCACTCTGCTAAAGTATTTTGCATTGTAGAATTGCCTTAAGGCAGCTAGAGTAATTTGCTTCCCCTTTTGCAGAGCTTTCCAGGGCCTCTTCTGGCACAATTCCTTCAGTAAGACAGGGGACAAACAAATATAGGCTGGGAGTAGGGGCTGCACTGTGAAGGACTCCATTTTTTCTGTTATCCTTCCTTGCATCCCGCAGTTTTACTGTACCAAGAGCTACAGGAGCATAGCTTGAGCAGCGTGGAGAAATCGGGCAATCATACACCTACGTGAACAGGGAGAGGAGCAAACTATTGGCACCATATGAGTTGGGAGTAGGTTTCCCAGGTTAGGAGCTGCTAACAGGGCAGATTCAGTATTCCAGTGTTCCCAGTAATCCATGTCTAGAAAATGTGTCTGCATTAAATACATAAAAAGAACATTCTCTGCCTTCTGTCCTCTGATGTTAAACCCTAATCTTGCAGTGAAAGAGGCTGAAGTTCTGACCCAGGAGCGTGTGATGGTGTCAGAAGCCATCATGACCACACTGGGGTAAGTGGTTGGCCACCCAGGCTGAAGTGGAGCAATGCAGGTACCACCCTGTAGAAGTTCCCAAGAGTCACTTTTACGCAGTGTTCATATCTTATATTCATGTTTCTGCACCAGAGTTTAAAATAGTTTGAGGTCCTAGGATAGGAAGTGCTATAAATACTCTAGTATCAATGTCAGCCATTTATGCTTGATTATCGGGGAGGATAGGAACAAAGAAAAAAATAAATAAATTGGCTAGGTCATATAAAACTCTTGCTACTTTTTCATGTCCTAAGCAGAATGCCAAAAAAATTCACAGGGTCAAGGTCTCACTGTTACTTGCCAACTTTGAAATACACTGATGATTCACAGAAAAAGAAGTAGATGAAAAGGATCTGTTCACAAACTTTTTGTTTACAAATGCACCTGAAGAATAACCTCCTCAATTTGCCATTCTTGGCTTGGATACTAGACAGACACAGCCTGAAAAGTCGTATCCACCTGAACACACATTAGCTTCTAGGATAAGTCTAGCCTAAAAGGCTTGACCAGTCTTCCTCTGAAGAAGAAAGTGAAGCAAGCTGTGGTGTGAATTCGGCTATTCCCCTGCGACCTGTCCCTGGACGTGCCTAGGCTCTGTTAGACAAACTTAGTGATATATGGTTTATCATATATCAAGCGGAGTGAGCTTCCTCCTGCTTCCTATGTACCAGCAGAGAATTGGGGCAGATCAGCTTGTGCAATGACAATTTATATCCTGCCTCCAAAAAATAATTCCTGGCTAATTCCTGCCAGGAATAGCAGAGATGTTGACTTCAGGATATTAGTGTTTTGACAGAGCTGTAGCCTTGGGAAACACGAGAAACACTCTTCATCAGGTGCCAGCAAAAGCTGGTAGTTCTTCATGTCTGTGAAGCCATTTTCAGTCCGTGTTGGCAATATAGTCTCCTGCCCCTTTCCTGCTGGTGTGAATGGATTTGGTGCTGATAAAAGCTATCAGTGTAGCAAGGGTCTCTCTGGACCTCAAAACCACTGCAGTACCAGTAGTCAGCTTGCTTCCCCAAAATATGGGCATTCCTGATGTGAAGGGAGCAGGACCATAGCACCTGCGTATTCTCCAGTCCTTGGTTTCCTGATGAAACCGCTGGAAATTTTTGAGCATTAGTTCACTGAAAATTGACTGAGACTACAGATTCCACTTGACACAATGTCTCCAACTTGAATAGTTTTATTTCAGTGTCAGCTGAGAATAAAGTCCCAGTAGCACCAGGGAGACAGAGGCTACTCTGTTCTGCAACCCGCTCCCTGAGCAGCCAGGTCTTCTCAAGCAACAGTTTGAAACAGAAGTCAGGAAGAGTGGGAATTCTCAGATGGGATTTGGCTCAAAGACTAAGACACCCAAGTGATTCTGTGCCCACGGGAGCCAGGTGCCCCAGTTCACTTTTCTTACAGTGGCCCTGGTGAGTATCGGCTACAGCACCCGCAGTCCAAACCAAAGTCCTAACTTAGGTATTTCCAGCCTTCACGTACAAGATGGGAGAAGAAAGCTTTTTTTCTCATTTAGCTCTCCTTACTACACATTTTATTTTAACTTTTAACTCCGCTTTACTCTTTCTTTTTCAGAGCTATTCATCCCTCTGAAACAGGAGAAGGTAAGAGAAGCTATTTTCTTTTTTCTACTCCTGCCCTTCACATCTACAGCTGAGATTCTCTATGTATTTCATGATTACCGTGTACTTTTGTCCTGTTTTCTTGAAACTATCAGAAATGTTGGAACTTTTCAGGACTGGTCTCTGTTCAAGGGTGAATTATTTGGATGAAATGTGAGCAAGCAGTTTTAAAAACAGGGGAAGTGAGGAAAATTAGACCTTCCTTCCACAGAAGCTGTTGTTACTCAAAAAAAAATCACTTTCCAGTGAGATTGCCTGCTTAATAGAAATTCTCTGTTTTCCAGGAGACCTTGAAGCTGGTAGAGAAGGTGTACCTAAAAGCCCTATTTCATTAGCTGATGTTGGCTCAGAAGAGTTCTTCCAGAAACTCACCTCTCATATCTCGGAAATGGTATCTGCAAAAATAAGTCAGGGTAAGGAACCTGGCAAACACAATTTAGTTAGTGTAGAAAAATACGCAATTTTTTTTTTTAGGTATCATTTGGACTTTAAATATCAGTGAGATTTATGAAGCAGGTTTTGAGACAGTCATCCTACACAAGCATATGAACATTTGTAAATGATGAGGACTAAGAATTTTTAGTAAGAGTCCATGCACTGCGTGTCTCAGTCTACAGTTTTGAACTAGGAAAAAAGTTATTACAGGAAACTGAGATGGCTCATGTCCATTTTATGCATAGTGTTTGTTTAAATAAGCAGAGGTAACTGTAAGCTTTAGAGTGGCGGGCAAGTTGTAAAAATGGAAGTGTATTTTGAACATCTTAGGTATTTGGAGTTCCTCAGATATTCATCACTCCTCAGTCTGAAAGCAATCCTGGTATGAAGACTTCCCACATCTTCAAGTTTTAGCTCACGATGGGATTTTAAAACCAAGTCGAGGCTGAAAAGTGTGCACAGCTGTGCAATAATCCAATGATTTGCTGAATTAAATGAAAAATCCTGGCTTGTGTATCATATACTGGTTATCTTGTAGCAAAATTTTATCTTCAAGCAAAAATAGAGGCATTACCTCTCCTTACAAATATTCTTGCAGTGCAGTGGCAATACATGCAGTAGGCATGCAACCTCATGCATTAAAATGTCCTAATTATTTATGTAATTCTAAATACCAATAGGAGGTCACACTAAATACTACAAATTCTCTTCCTAGGGAATATTTGTTTTTATGAAATTGAAAATTATTATAGATTTGGTTCATGTTCAAGTTGGAGATCTTTATTTCTCATTTTGCTGTTGCTCTGCTTTTTAGCTAAGCTTCGAGTGCCAGGTGCAGAAAGTGATGATGAATCAAAAACTCCCTCTGCATCTCCTCGCCATGGACGATCCAGACCTTCATCCATTGCTCAGGAGTCCTCCTCTGAATCGGAAGATGGGGATTCCAGAGGAGAGGTATGATATCTTTATGGACAAGTTTGACACAAGGAGAAAACTTTAATTAGAATGACCATGTCCTGTGTTTTAAGGATCTCCATCCCCTTTAGGGATGTACTTCACTTTAGTAGGTATATTTAGTAGCTAAATATTGGGTCTGTGATATAGCGCCCAGAGAATCAAATTCTGATGCTCACTGTGTGATCTTGAACAAATTGTTCAAGTCAACGTGGTCAAAGCATACCCGTTATTTGGTACCTTTTGTTCCCATGGCTGAGCTTCAGAAAGTCAGAGCTTGATTTTCTGTGGCCTTGGATAGAGTTGGTCAGAAGAATTTTGCTAAGAAGTTCTTTATGAGAAAAATGAGAATTTTGTGAACATTAGAACTTTTTTGGGTGTTCATTTCAAACACTTCCTGAAAAAAAAAAATAATATATATATATATAACTAAAACTTTGGAAATGTTAACCTACTTTGACATTTTCAGGACCACTGTTTGTTTTGCCTTGGGAGAATAATCCACTGTTTCATGGCGCAAATCCAAAACACTTCAGATAATTTTGAAAATATGGCCTGAGCCTCCTAGAGACTTAGTCTTCTCCTGGCAAAATGCAAACAGTGATTCTGTTTGCTGCAGAAGGGCTAGAGAATAAAACATTAGACACAGATAAGCACTCCCATTCTGCTGGTGTTATTGTATTCTATATTCAGAGCACACAATAACTGTCGTTTCATGCTTGCAGATCTTTGACGTCTACATGGTCACAGCTGACTACGTGCCTGCTGCTCCTGACAGGGAGACCATCACTTTGAAGGAAGGCCAATATGTGGAAGTCCTTGACTCAGCTCATCCTCTGAAGTGGCTGGTCAGGACTAAACCCACAAAATCTAGCCCCTCTCGACAGGGTTGGGTATCTCCAGCTTATCTGGACAAGAAATTAAAGGTGACAGATCACACTGTGTTTATTTCTCATGTAAAATTACTTGCTTCTGTTGCAGTTCAGTGCCATCACTTTTGCAAGGAGTGACGGATGAAGAGGTCGTTGAAGGGGCTTGTAACATGATTGGGATTTTTCATGTTCTTATTAGACAATATTTCTGTATGTGTGATGGGATGTCTGCGTTTGAAAGACCTAATCATCCTCCAGCAAAAAATACATTTCACACTGGTTTAGGAACTGTTGAAAGGGACTGAGAACACACAAGGAATATTCCTCAGTGTGCATTGATAAAAGCACTGTTAACTTAAAAGAAAAAATGTTTCTATTTTCTTGTATTATAGTTGTCACCAGAGTGGGGAACAACAGAAGCTCCTGAGTTCCCTGGAGAGTTTGTTTCTGAAGATGAATATAAAAGGAAGCTAAGGTGAGCTTATGTCATTTGGTATTTGCACCTTTGAGTTTTTCTGTCTTCTGAAGTAACATGAATGTTGGCATCTAGGTCCCTCCCGTCAGAGTCACTGTTTTTGTTCTGCTGAGTCCTGCCACCTTCACTTACCCAGAATCAAGCAAACCCTTGATTCTCTCAGGATTCTCTCAGACCTGTAATTTTTTTACCTTTGATTGATTTTTACCATTGATTTCAGCCTAGGAAAATTCCAGGCAATCTAAATCATATTGGGTGACTTGAAAGAAGGGGCTTACATGACGTAATTCTGAAAGCTCTCTGATTTCACAAAAATCCTGAACTTCAGTATGTCTATAATTTGGGATGCCCTATATCTGAGGAAGTCTCTCAGCATGTCAAGGATAATTGTGATGTTCTGTGCTTTCTTTTTGCCTATTCATCTTCCCTTCAGCGTTCTTATTCAAGAGCTGTTGATCTCAGAAGAGGACTACATTCAAGATCTACAGTTCCTCCAGACTCATCATCTTAAGTTCACTGAGACCTGTCCCAATGTCCCGGGAGCTGTCGCCAGTCAGAAATCCACCATCTTCAGAAATATTGATGACATTGCTCGCTTCCATTCCAGGTGGGCATTCCCACATGCCTTCAGCCAAGACCTAAGAGTGGCTCACGTACCTGGTGTCAGAGCCACGGTTACTATTATAACTGTGAAGGATGTGGAGCACTGGCAGTGCTGAGATGCAAGGGAATTGATGGTCCGTTTTGGATGATAGATGATGGCATAGCTTAAGTCAGAGCACAGGGTTGGGACTCCCGTAATACCCTTCGGAGCATCAAGGCTTCATATGTCCAGCTTATTTCTGACACTTTTAAGCAAAATTAGCAGAGAAACAGTGAATTATTATAAAAAGACAGCATGGTCTTACAGACACTTCAATGGTGTCTTCATAGAGACGCACATTCATCCAAAACTAATGCCAGTGCCCATTGCATTCAAAACACACCCAGCTGGAGCAGGCTGCCCAGGTACAACGCCGTGGCACAATGCCTCTGCCTACTCCAAAAAAAGGATTTACTGCAGATCTGCTGTTCACAGAGTGGCTTCCCAAGGTCCAGGCTAAAATACTTTTACTTGCCAGGGAGAGGAGGTGTGGTACAATATCTTATGTGCCTTAGGCTTTCCGTTGCAAAGGGGCTTCCTTTTACACCTGGATACCCTTGCTCTCTTGGGAAGTGATCATTCTCATGGGAAGTCCCTGCCAACAGCATGAGAATTGCCCTTTCTTCCCTGTTTTCCTACTTTGTGGTCCTAACTTTTGGTTTATCTTGGGGGGGGTATCTATAATGTGCATGCACAAAGGTCAACAGCCAGTGAACATGTAGCACCTTCCCCGATCAATGTGTGCTCCGATCAGCGCTAGCAGCATTGTAAGCAGGAGCAACCAATAAGGAGTCCGAGCAGGTTGCAATGAAAAATATATCGTTACTCTGGGGAAATCATTATGGGGGGCACCGCTTCTGCAATGGGGAGGATGCTTTTGTGGATATCTGGCACTTTTCCTGGCTGGACCACGAGAAGAGATTTCCCTTCTCTTTCCTCCCTCTCTCTCTTCTCTCTCCCCTTTTGTTTTTCTCCAAAAGTAACTTCAACTGCTAGAGCTGATGTATGTCATCAGCTGCCGACTGCTAAAAACCTTTGTGCATGTGAACCTGTCTCAACATCCTTTGTGAAACAGAGGATCTCTATCTTCAGTCATGTGGATGGCTCATTGATCCTTAAACTGAGGCAAAAGAATCTGGAGAGGGGTTAACTTCCCAACTTGAGCTAAGCCCTTGAAAATAATCCCTACCTTCCTTGCAGGGCATTTCATACATTCCAGCTAAGAGGGTCAGCATCATGCTGGCTGACGACGCATTGAGAAGTTTAATGCTAACACGGCAACATCCCTCCTTTCCTCCTGCCATTTCCTTTAATGTGTGTTAACCTGAAATTGCCTGATTTAAATGTCTGGCTGCTGGGGCTGTGTTCTAGCTTCATTCCATCACCTTCTCCTCAGACGTCCTTTTTTCTTTGTCTCCACAGTGTCTTCCTCCGAGGCTTGCAGAACTGTGACACTGACGATGATGTGGCCATGTGCTTTATCAAGCATGAAACAGAGTTTAATAAGTACATCCAGTACCTCGTGGGAAGGGTACAGGCTGAGTCGATTGTTGTCAGCAAAGCCATCCAGGATTTCTACAAGGTAAAACAGTAGCCAAAGTAAGTGCTGAACATGCATCCTATAACCCACTGCATCAAAAAATGTAGTTATTAATCACAGATGTGATCCTGAAAAGGATTATTAAATGGTTTTGTGGGAAATCATTGCTAAATATAATAATTTTGTATTCACTGTCTAGCTCTTCCTGGTCAGCACAATCAATGAGAACATATATTTACATAAACTTATGCATTTATGAATATTATAAAGACTATACAGATACGAATGTGGCTGTAATTATGTAACTGTAATTAAGGGATGTTTTAATGGCCACCACATTGTAAGACCAAGCGAACTCACATAAAACGTAAGTATAGATAGGGAAATCCTGTTTCTCTGCTCCAGCTGCTCAGGGTTGAAGTTCACTAGTGAAAACACACACACAGCACTCCAGACCCACGAGCACATGCATGTTCATGGATCCCTTGAGTAGCAGCATGGCCCCTCTGTCCATCTGATACCCATGCCTAGGTCCTGAGCGCTTTTACCCTCTCCGTGAGCCTTCTACTCGCCGGCTAATCCGGCTTGATGCTCGCTAGAAAACAAACGCACGCGTTCATGTTCACAGCTCCCCCAAATTATCAGCACAAGCTCTCAGCCTCCCTAACGCCCATGCCCCAATCCTGGGTCTCCTACTTGCAGCTGGTCCAGCTTAAAGTTTGCTGGTGAACTGCACAGAGCGGCACCCACGTGGACGAGGTCAGCAGAATGGATAAACCTCCAGCGCAGTGGCTGATGTCCCAGCACATGGACCCCATAACCTGTGCTCCCCACTCCGGGTGCCATCTCGACCAAATTCTGGCACCAGTTGCTGGCATCGAGTTCACCCAGTCCTGCCCTTCCACTCCCCGAAGGTGCTGATCTTTCCTTTCGCATCATCTGGTTCTGCAGGATCACATTTCCCCAGCGTCAGTCCTGCACTGGAAAAGCAGACATATTCAGCATTTCAGACATCTTGTAGTCTAAAATAATAACTAGCTGGTGAAGGATGGGGGAGGGTTACAGCTCTCCAAAATATGGGGTAGTAAGGTCTGGTAGAGCTTTCCAACTTTGGCTGAGTTAGGTCTATGGACCAGCATCAAATGAGCATTTTCAAGGGAGTAATCTTTTCTATTGTTCTTTGTAACAACCTTTCCTTGTTCTTCTATGTATTTTTTTCAGAGATACACAGATGAAATTTTAACTAATGAAGATCCTTCACAGCCACTTATCCCACCACTGCAGCACTACCTGGAGAAACCCATAAACAGGATCCAGCAGTATCAGACTATAATCAAGGTGAAGAGCTTTTGTTATACACTTACATCTGATAAGTTTATGTTCTGCGCTGTGCAGCTTGTGTAGAAAAAGACTTTCTTTTTATTTCATATTACTTGGCTTTCTTCTGATGCAACTACAGTTGAAAGCTGCTTGAGTAAGTAAGACAGTAATCGTTGCCAGTGATGGTGCTCTCTAAATAGTTTTGTAAATGTAAATCCAGGTAGAGGTTCACAGTCTCCAACCACATAAAGTTCAGCAAACTTTATCTGAATGATCTTTAAATATATGCATATATTTATATATAAAAATATATGTTTATATACATATATATGAATACAAGTATATATATGCAAGACAAATATGAATTTGCTTCACACTCAGCAACAGGTATGTTATAAAAAAAGCAATTTCCAATGTGTGAGATCCTAACTTACAAGTTTCTCTCCTTGTGTTTTATGCTGGCATTATAGTAAGATGAAATTTTTGTTTTCTTAAATGCTTTGCCCCATTCTACCATCCTGAAATGTTTCATCTTTCAAGTTTTCATCTGTCCTACTATCTCAGGTTCTAGCCAAGACCACAAATGAAAGTTTCAAAGTAGCATTTTTAAAATAGTATTTTTCATGAGAAATAGCACTAGGATAGTCAGAAAGAAGACTGCAAAAATATTTCTGTATTCTAGCATTACAGAAATGAGCAGTTTGAATAGTTCGAAGAAGGTTCAAATTAAGTTTCTAATTTTGAACCCTTGCCTGCACACAACCACCACCATTTTAAAGGGTCTCTTGGAAGAGAGCGTGAGCATGCCTTCATTACTGAAAGAGAGGAACAGGAACAAATGTGGAAGAAAAGGATAACTGCTATTTCATATTTTTTCCATCCTTTCTTGTTTTTAATCTAATAATGACTCTTAGTTTAGCACTGCCACATGAATTGCTTGCCTTATGGTATCGTCAGGGTAAGCACAAGAGAAATGCAATGGATACATTTAGGATTGTTTTGGGGTCTTTAGTTTTCAGTCACTGAAGCATATCTTGTATTTGCTTCAACTTTGTCTTTGTCTAATATAAGCTGATGTAAGGAAAAGCCAGACTGGCTAGTCAATGAGGCTGCAGAATGGGTAGGAAAGAGGAGACTTTAGTAGCTAAACAGCACATGGTGAAAGAATGGGATAAAAGTTGCTCAGATGAAAAAGCTGGAACAGATAGTGAGAAACTCTTTGGCTATCAAGGAAATGGTTTTGATTTTTTTTCTGACCGCCCGGTAACATTTTTTTTCATTCATATGCAGGAATTAATCCGAAACAAAGCAAGAAATAGCCAAAACTGCACTTTGCTGGAGCAGGCTTATGCTGTTGTGTCTGCACTCACCCGAAGAGCAGAAAACGACCTCCATGTCTCACTCATTGAGAATTATCCAGGGACCTTGGAAAGCCTTGGTGAACCCATCCGACAGGTAACTGGAATTTCTCAGTCAGTATTAGTGCTATGCGTGCCTTCTTAGTTTCTAAGTAGCCTTAGGCCCTAAAAGACACTTCTTTAGAAGTCATATCTGGAAGAGAGTATTTGCTTATTGCCTTTCTTATTATTCAGAGAGATGGGTGTCCTGGCTTCATTAAGGTTTGAAGCACCAGAGCATAGATGCTTACAGAGCAATTCACACATAATGTAGTTATTGGCCTTTCCATCCCGCTCATCAAACAGGAACAGATTTGTTCTGGGCCCCCAGATGATTTTTAAAGCTTTTTTTTTTTTCTCCTTCTCTCTTATTATTGGCAAGCTACATGGGCCAATTCCTGGAATTACTGGCGTCAGTGGGTTTTCATGCTGATTCCTCAGCTGTTAGAAGCTCACTGGGCCTTTTCAATCTACATGCTTTCGTTTGACTCAGTTCTTTCAAAGAGCCTAGTTTGCTGGGATGTCAGTACAAGGTAGCATGGCATATGCTGCATATGCTCCATGTGAAAATTTTAGATCAAAATACGGATGTTCTCCCACGGCTGTTCATATATTTTCAAAAGACCTGTGGTGCTTCTCCAGGTCTCTTTCATGAAACAGATGTGTGTTTTAGGAGCACAGAGGAAAGATGACCCAGCTGTTGGGACATTAGTCTGGGACTTTCAGCACCCTTACTCAAATTCCTGTTTCTTTGTAGACTTACTGTGTCATGCTGGGCAAGTCATTTACTCTGCCTGTTTGTATCCTATGTCTTCCATGGGAATCACAGTGTATTGCCTAGTGGAGTTGTAAGACTAAATTACAGTGATAGTGAGACACTCTGGTGGGGATTCATCTACCCATATTTAGACATCTGGAAAAAAAAAAAAAAAAAAGAAAGGAGTCCCGTGAATCACACCCCAACACCACTTATTTCTCCCTAATGATGCCAAGGGGGAACCCATGTCACTAACTGACCTGTATGTGTCTGACGGTACGTGAAATGAATGTCCTGCTGTGGTGAAGGAGACCAAGTGAGTGGATAAAGTGTCTGCATAACACACAGGATACAATTTTCCATTATCACTAGTACTAGTGGACTGTGCCCATTTAACATGAGCTCTGTATTTTTCTGGCAACAATGAATACCATTTAAAGGTCAAAGTAATGACAACCACTGTGTGCATCCCTGTCAGTGCTGTCAGTCTGATGCATCACCTTTAGCATTAGAAACAGTCTGCTGTGCTGTAATAAACTAGAGACACATAAAGTGACAATGTAATAGTAAACATTTGTTATCTGACCACTGAAAAATGATGGTGAGACATCATCATGGTAACTATTCCAGAGTTACCACTATGTGTTCTTCCTTCTTTTTCCTATCAGGGCCACTTCATTGTGTGGGAAGGAGCTCCCGGAGCTAGAATGGCGTGGAAAGGACACAAAAGACATGTCTTCCTCTTCAAAAATTATATTGTGATCTGCAAACCAAAGCGAGACACAAAGACAGACACCTACAGTTACATCTTTAGGAACATCATGAAGGTCTGACCATTGTAACCTCACCTAGAGCATTTCTCTGTCATTGAGCTTCTGATCATCTAAATGGGACATTTCACTAATCCTTTTGAGCTATTCCTTTGTTTCCAAAAGTTTTCAAAGCACAAGTAGAATCTATGTCTATCCCAAAAACTCTCTGTTAAACCCGTCAGAAACATGGCAGAAACCATCCGAAGCATGGGTGGATTTTTACAGTGAAGCAATGAGATTACATGCACAAGTGTTTATTCATGTCTGTTAGCTCACTGAGTTAACTGCATGAGTGCGCGATATTTTGCTGTCTATAGTATTTGCTAGCATTTGTAGATCTCTGGTTTTGGCAGTCTGTAATGTTGGTAGTAAATTGGAGGAAATGCTGTTTTAGTCATATGCTACATTCCCGGTGGTACCTTCTGCTGGTTATGTCCTTTCCTGATACCAATTCCTGTTTAGAAATGAAAAATTCAAAGCATTTGACCAGCTCATCTTCAGACTTTCAGGGCTCAGGTTAAAACTGCAAGAAACTGCAGAAAGAGTTTTCCCAAGGCAGTAGATGCTCAACACCAGTAAAAACTAACCAACCAAACAAAAAACCCCTGGAGTTCTTGACCAAGCCCAGTCAGGGCCTTCCAAAAGTCCTTATCACTGTCCTCACTGATATTCATGGGCAGATTTTATTTTCCAAGAAAAAAAGGGATGCTTTGTCCAGAGAGTGCCTGCTCTGTAACGTCTTTTCATGTGGTCCCTAACCGTGTTGGTCCTGGGCCCAACAGTGCTACACTGCAGGGGCAGTGTGTCCCACCCTTGGGATACCCTTTAATGCCAGATGTTACTTCCCTGAAATGCGATAATTAGTCCCATGAAAATGTCTGTTTGGTAACCAGAAAGTCAAGTTTACTGGGGAAAGGATTGCAAAGTGACCACAGTTGCTGCTCAGCCAAAGCCACGTTGCCTTGCTCATGCAATCTGAAAAATCTTTAAAAGCTGCACAAATTATCCCTTTTGCTGTTGGAGCATCTAATATAGCTTTAATGGGAATGGCACAACTCATGTCCACCAAAGAGGGCACACGCTGGCAGCAGGAGACCTGCTGGTGTTTAATGGTTGTTTCCATTTCAAACCGTGAGTGAAGACTGTTCTGGTTCACAAAGGCTAGATCTGAACTGTCCTAAACTGGGTTTTTAGCTGTGGGAAATTCAGCCTTAAGAACACAGGATATGTGTTGACTTTCTTGTCCTCCTGTCACGCAGCTGAACAACATAGATGTGAACGACCTTGTGGAAGGGGATGACCGGGCGTTTGAGATCTGGCATGAACGGGAAGACTTGGTCCGCAAGTACCTCCTTCAGGCACGTACAGTAAATATCAAGAATTCCTGGGTGAAGGAGATCTGTGGCATACAGCAGCGGATCAGCGAGCCTGTCTGGAGTGAGTATGGCCTGAGATAGCCCAAACCTCTTAGTTTTTTGTCGGGTGGTGTCTGTCATTCAGGAAGGAGATTAGCAAAAGAAGGACAGAAACCATCTAGGGTCATTTGCCACCTCTTAAACTGAACTAGGGTTAGAGGTTTTCCTTTAATCACATCATGGACTGCTGTAAATAACAACGCACGTGGCTTGACAGCATGCAATAAGCTTTAGCCGGAATGATTATAGCAGTGTTAGGTCCTCCACTTGAGCTGGGGAAGGTATCTTTATCAGGATGGGACAGTGGTGGTTGACTCTCTCCATTTACCATCAAGGGAGCCAAGACTGTATATCACTGAAATGATTAAGTTTACACGACAGAGGTCCCACAGGACCTGTACAGGTTTTTAGGCAATAGCAGAGCAGTCGAGTAACTTCCTAATTACTCTTCGATGTCCGTAACCCAAGTGTGGAAAACACAGGCTGATGAGCTGAGAAGAGCTGGCTATCCCTGGCCATTTCAGCTGATGTGGGTTGCCTCTGATGGAGGATTGGAGTCAGAGACTGAAGTGGTTGCTCAGTTCCCTGTCTTCATATTCATACATTCTTGTCAATAAGCAGAGGATGTTATTCTCCAGCAAAATAGCCCAGCAAATGTGTGTCACTGGAGAAGAGAAACACGTTACTGAAACTTCTAAAACACAAATCGCAGAGTTGGCACTAGAGATGCATTTGATCTGGCGGGGATTGCAGAAGGGGAGATGACCACAGGATTTGGTGACAAAGGCCCTGGCCCACTGCATGAAGAGCATCAGACTCCAGTGGGAAAAGCAGTCTTAGGACCTGACCCAGAGTCCTACTGATACCAGTATAAAGCCCCCTGTGACTTTGTTGGGTACCAAAATCTCCACTCGACTTCTGGCTTACATTGCTGTATCTATGCACATGGGTTTGCTTTGGATTTTTATCTTGTCATTCATGCTGCTTCATCCTCACTGGCATTTGAGATGCCATCAGTTTTCTATCCACAAAATTTATCAGCAGGGTTATTAGGTCTTTATTGTCCAGGTATAAGCTAGAAATAGTGTTCCTTACAGTGTAAGGAAATTTGGCATCTTAAAATGCCAGAACAGAGTTGGTTTTAGTGTATATACACTGAAAACAAGTCTGGAAATTTTATTTTTGGGCTTTTAGTGAAGTGTTCTAATGAGGAAGACTATCGGAATTTTGCATAGTTTCATATGGTAGTAATAAGTTTAAAAAAAGTCCCTTAACAAAGCATAGATTTTATTGTATGGAGACCAACAGAATACTAATTTGGATATCAAGGGTGCATTTTAATTGGGGAATTATCTTAACTGTGACAGCTGTGTTGTGTCTGAATAATGGATGTGCTTATTAAAATCATGGCCTAAAATACCTCCTGATCAGAAACAAATCCCATTTTTTTTATGGCCTATCTTTATAGTCAACAACAGACACTTGACAGACTGAATTTAGTCTCAGATAAGCAAGGATGGCATGTCACCTGGAAAGTCATTAGCTGCTAAAATTTTCTGTTCGGCTTTCCATTCTGAACCTCACAGAATTGCAAAAATTACACCCATTCTTATCTTACTTTGCAGCAGCCATCCTGTGGACAAAGCCCCCCTCTCCTCCAAACTAACATGCTTATTCTGATGTTTCAGCACCTCCAGACTTTGAGGAGGAACTGGCGGATTGTACAGCTGAGCTGGGAGAGACAGTCAAGCTGGCTTGCAAAGTTACAGGAGCTCCCAAGCCATCTGTCAGCTGGTACAAAGGTATGAGCTTCAAGTCATGAAGTACATCTTCCAAATTTGTTCTCTGTCCGTGTTGCTTCGGTTAGTGTGTAATCTAAAAGCTGACCACCTAGAGATACCCACGTCTAGTCTTAAAGTTAGCTACCAAGCAACCCAAGTAACGTAGATCTTCCTATGAGCTAATAGACCCTTCTTTTTCAGGTTTGCCTATTAGCCCTTATGAAGCCACATCTTGTGGCAGTTAGACAACTTCTCGTAAATGAACAACTTGTTTGAACTATCTATCTCAAGTGTTTCCATGTCACAGCACAGGCAGCTGTGTGGACATATTCTTTTCCCCCAGCATTACCATATCGCAGAGGAAACAGCTTTGCTGTAAGTTCAAGCCTTGTAAAGATCTGTTCTGCATGTTTACAGTCACTTTGGAGGTGTTCCTGTGGCTAGCAAACCAGACCTATAACTGCACAGCACGTACTCTGGGAAAATTTCACTTTTAAGTGAGGACTGATGACGTATGATGTCCCTCAGCAGTGCTTTGCCCAGAGGATGTTTTGTAGAGAGCTGGATGAAGATGAAGAGCTCATTTCTTAACTACCAACATCAGCTGCAAAAAAAGCAAATACAGCTCTCAGTCCTCTCAAGTAGAAAAGCTGGATGAAATTCCCAAGGAGAAAACATAATTGATACTAAGCCATTTAATTTTTTTTCCCCTTTGTCTCTAAGATGGAAAGCCTGTGGAGGTGGATCCCCATCACATTATAATAGAAGATCCCGACGGTTCCTGCACGTTGATCCTGGACAACCTAACAGGTGTTGACTCAGGACAGTACCTGTGCTTTGCTTCCAGTCCTGCTGGAAATGCCAGTACCTTAGGAAAGATCCTTGTTCAAGGTAAAGTTCTGCACAGATGCATTGTTTTAAAGGGGTCTGCTATGTAATACCTTAAACGCACATATTAAGACATCCCAGAAGTCCTGTATAACATCTACTGGGTAATACTTTAAAAAATGTATTTGATGTACAGGTGCAGTCAGTTGTTCTTAGGTCAAAAAATTTGACCTCTAGTGTCTTGTGTGCAGACATCATGAGAATTATCTGGTCAGAGACACATCCTTTGTATGTGATCATATTTTCAGCTACTAGCTACATTTATCTTTGCTTTGCAGTGCCACCACGGTTTGTGAACAAGGTTAGAAATGCTTATTTTGTCGAGGGTGAAGATGCTCAGTTTACCTGTACTATCGAAGGAGCACCTAGGCCTCAAATCAGGTCAGTTCTTCAAGTCACACTGGAACAAATCCTGTTTTCCCATTTTGCATTGTCAGAAGAGTCTCCTGCCTTTCTTTCAAGGTTATTACCCTTTCTTCTCTGTGTCTTCCACCTTAACCCCATCCCAGCGCTGGCTCTTCCCAATCCCAACATTCCCCAGATTCTCAGCAATTTATTCTAGCTAACATCTGAAAAGAAATACCTACAGATAATACCTGCTATAGGACTGTATCGGATCTCATGCCCTGACAACTTTCTAACACTCCTTTATCCTCCCTGCCTTACACCTGAATTTATTTCATCAGCAACCAGCCTGGGGTTTTCAGACAGAAAGCTCAGCATAGCTTCACATGTTTAGAAGCCCTTTTGCCTATATGAGAATTTCTGAGAAGAATCTCATAAACCCGTGCAGTTTAGTTTCCACATGTGATCTACCGACCTATCTTCCAGGATCCAAACTTTTGTCTAATGGTTAACTCTTGAGTTGCTTGCCCACTGGTCTGACAGATGCTTCAGTGAGCTGGGGACTTCTTGACACTGCATACTTTTTCCTGGCTTATACTGGGTGTTTTCCACATGCAGATGGTACAAAGATGGTGTACTGTTGAAGAACACAAGTAAATACCAGACTTTCAGTGAACCACGGAGTGGCATAATAGTCCTGGTGGTGAAGAACCCTTCCAATGAAGATATGGGACACTATGAATGTGAGGTAAGTTCGGAGAGTTTTGAAGATCTGCTGTCTGACATGATATATGTAGGAGAATTCATTTTACTGGGAGAGACACATTGCATGAGAATAGTGGCTGAGTAATTGCTGCCGCCTGCCGTATCAAAAAACTTTATACAAAGTCAGGTTCTCCTGAACTAGATCTGGATTGTGAACATCCAAAAGCTTCAAAATATTCCTATCTGAGAGTTTGGTGGTTCAAATAATAATTGAGCTTGTTCTGTAGCTTAAATTCAGATCTGGATCTCTAGAAGTACCTCTTACAAAGTTTAGGACCATTATGACATGATGTTTTGTTTCTGGACCATGTTTAAATTAGGACGGATTCATCGGTTTCACAAAGAAACCGTCCAAAGCCAAAAGAAAGAAATTAAATCTAAATGGAAGTGTAAACCACTAAAATGCCTGTTTATTTAGCAAGCATGCATACGTAGAAGTATCTAATAACTTAAAATAAATGTGCTGTAAAACATTCTCTAAAAATTAGTCATAGTCTATGCATTCATTGTAATAAAATAGTTATAAGCTGTCAGGGCTCAGCAATAAAAAACAGTTGACCTTAATTTAGGAAATTAGCATTGGTCAGCTGACCCATGGTAAACAGCTTAGCTCACAGCAACTTCACAGTTATTCCACAGAAATTTTTAGGAAGTTTGATACAATTTAAAGACTTTAATAGAATTTTAGCAAAATAACATGACTTTGCACTTGCCATTAGCTAAGATCCCAAGGTCCAGCATTGCCTCAGCTAAGATCCAGTTGATTAACAGATGCTAAACAAAAAAACCCTCTTTACCACTTAAATGCCGTAGAGCAGGAATCTGTGCCTGTGGTAGAGACAGAGCTACCTTGGGACGGAGTCACAGGCTGCAGAGCAAACTGCAAATGACTACGTTAGCTGATGTGCCGTAACCTGCCTGTGCGAGCCATTTGTGGTAAAGCGTAATCACGAACTCCACCGAGCAGCAATGTCTTCGTTCAAACTCTAGCTTTGCTTTGGGGTCACACCTTTGTCCATTTCTGTTGTCATGTAAATTGCAATGAATTTGTAATGTAGGATAGGAAGATTTTTATTATACAAAAACACCCTGCGTTTCATTTGGTACTGCATGATTCTCTTTAGCTGGTGAACAGATTAGGGTCTGCAAAAAGTGGAGCAGAACTTTACCATCACAGTGCTGCAGCTCTGACCCAGGAGAGGAGAGGAGACCAAGCCATTACCATAGAAGGTATGATCCTTGACCAGCTCCGTAAGTATGTCAGTGAATTACTCTAAAACTGTCTCACCGAGGATCAAATATATTTGCCATCTTATCCATGTTGATTGTCATTTACATGTATCTGTATGTCTATTGAGATGTGCATGGGTATACTGCAGCTCAGCAATATACCCATCACCATCTGTTGATTTCCAAATCTGGCAAATCAACTTCATCATATAATGCTCGTAAATGCATTATATGAAAAAGGAGGAGCAAATGAAGAGTATGTCACACCACCACTAGTACAAGAAAAATGTTCCTATTCCTGTTTGAACATGTGAAAATGTGTGTCAGCCTGACAGAACGTGAGTTACGTACTGCTGAGAAAAAACAGGGGCCAGTAAGTAAAGCTGCAGGCATATTGTGATCGTTTCTGAAATACCACTGAAGACCATCTGGAACGACTGAGAAAGCAGAACTGACAGCAGTATGTCCTGAGCAATGTTAGTTCACCCATTACCTAGGACTGTTCAGGTGTTACACACCACATAGTCATAGAGTCTATTGCTTTTTTTAATGTGTGTTTCACCCAAATTGGTAGGGTGACAGCAACTGATTTTACAGCCATCCAAGAACACATCTCTTTCTTAACACCTTTAGGCTGTGACTGCCTAAAGTTACCACCTTATCAAAGGGATTTCCAGAAGCAGTGTGTTAGACACGCTTGCTATAAACCCCATTTAAACTGCGTTTAAATCAGTGGCCACATCTACGTAAGGAACATCTCATGGCATAGGAAATTAGTTCTTCGTACATCTTAGAAGTGTCCTTGGCTGGCTGAGCATGGACCAGCCAGCGTGGTCTCTCTCAAACAGTTCCCAGCAGCAGTTCAGGGGATAAGATAGCCAAGGGACGATCTATAATAGATAATAGATAACTCACTGTTTTGGAGGGTAAGAGAGGACTAGGATAGGCACAGGCCATTCCATGCCATCAAACCTTGGCACCAGAGAGCTGGCCCAGATGTGGTTAGTGGAGACATGGCCAACAAAAGCCAGAGGTTTCCCAACAGCTGTGGAACCTTCTTTCTTCATCTTCAGTGTTTTCACATTGTCTTGTGATAATAACAGGGGTTCAGATGTGGTTTTGACAGGGGATAATTGTTATTATCAACATTCACTAAGAGCCATCAAATACGAAGACATTCTGACTCAAGAAGCTGCTGAGCAGCAAATGACTGGAAAAATATTCAGGGAAAATGGTACTCTGCTCATATTTTTTTCATTATTTTCTATAGGCCTCTGCTGTTGGCCCTGTCTGAGACAGGGTCCTGGCCTGGATGCATCTTGGGGCCAGCCCTCTGTAGACACTAATGCTGTATTCTTAGATTAAGAGGATACAGACACAATAGGGCATTAAGATTAGTATTCTGATCTATGTACTTGCTTGTCTTCATTTTATGCTTGTTTTCCTTTTAGTCCTTTCCCAGAGTTCCATCAAATCATTCCAAAATGTTACAGGGAGAATGGTGTTAGTATAGCAACACTATAATTGTTTCAGCAGAATAAAACTTGAAGTACTTGAATGCTTTGTCCTTGCTAGGCCCGAAATAGAGAAAAATAAGTTGTATGCAGGATGTAGAGGAACACAAACAAATCAGTTAGGGTGGCATATCCTGAAGAAGTTCCCTTGTACCAAGGCAGAAGATGTTATAAAAACAAACAAGGGCTGTAAAACAGTGTTAGGAGCATTGTTCAGCTCTTGGGGTTGCAAATGTGTATCTTCAGCCCT
Source organism: Aviceda cuculoides (assembly GCA_035590195.1). Classification (NCBI taxonomy): domain Eukaryota; kingdom Metazoa; phylum Chordata; class Aves; order Accipitriformes; family Accipitridae; genus Aviceda; species Aviceda cuculoides. Next base: position 42,558,084 of record JAVJGG010000073.1, on the reverse strand, counting down.
GAATTACTCATCTGCTGTTATTGCTGCAGTCATAAGCAAAAAATTTGGTGAGCTTGGTTGAAGAAATATAATTGGAGTTTGCCTGGAAGCTTCAGAAATGTTATGAAATAGGTCTTGGTCTGTGATGTGCAATTGCTTGAACTTGGTAATAGGGAAGGAAATAGATCCCCGAGTCGCCTCCAGGGAGAAGCAGAGGGAGAGCTGCTTCAGGCCCATGGAGCAAAGAGCAGGCTCATCCATGGAGCAAGACGATTGTTCTGAGCAGAATCCATCAGGGGTGCATATGGCATAACGCACTTGACCGTGGAGGGAATTCATTGCCTTCTTGAGAATCAATAACCAGCCTTGATCTACCTATGGAAAAATCAGGTTCATCTGGCAAAGAACTGGAGGACGGATGGATGTCATGAAGGCTTTCTCTTTCCATCCTTACAATCCTTTCTATTTGTGAAAATGGGATTATTTGTAACTTCACCAGGAGGACAACATTACTGCTGTGTGGTACTATTACAACAGAAAATAGATGCTGTGTCTGTTTCCCAGCTCACCTGCACAGTGGTTCTAAGTTTTACCTGATTTATCGTCGGTTCTGGGAAATGACTATTGTCAGAGATACCTGAGGCACCCAAGGGGCTTTAGCCACAACTATTTTACTTTTTTTATCCTCCTGCCTTTATGTACTGTTTATTATACTGAACCAAACCTACCGTCACAATTTGCGATATCATTAGTACGGTGGTTTATGAGCCCCAACCTGCAGTCAGTGACGGTCCACAGTCCAATGGGTCTCAAAACCAAACTTCTTGTCATCCGGTTTAAATTCACATTACGGGAATTTGCGGATCCATTGGAAGGACCAAATCCAAAAAGGATGGAAACCACTGGACTAAGGGGTCCCCTTGCGAGCAGCCGCAGCTTGGGCTGCAAGCCTGAAACGCTGAGATCTGCCTTCAGCTGCACCCAGTCGCTGCACTGAAGTCAATGGAGAGTTGCTTTCAAAATCCTTTTTCTGTGGATATTGGAAGAATTTTGGCCACTTTTCAAAAAGCGTAACTGAAAGAAGATCCTTCTCTTTGACTTCAAGTTGACTGTCTGCTTTGCACCTCGCTGCTTAACCTACACACGGCAGATCTGGGCTGGTGTGCTCTAGCATCTCTTTTTAACATATTACTGTTGTGATTCACTCATCCCGGGCTCACTAACTTGTTCTTTTTTTTTTTTTTTTTTTTTTTTTAAAAAAACCAAAGCCCAGTGTTTTTGAAAGGTGTTGCGTTTTCATACGGGTGGGCAGGTCCAGGACGTAGAATGAGACAGTCAATAGTAGAGGAAGGAGTCAGCTACAAACTGGTAAGCAAAACCATAAAAACGCCCAGCGCAGTTACAGGCAGGCAACAGGAATCTCTTCAGGGTTTTGCCCTAGATCTCACGCAGAGCTTTGGGCAAGTCATTTAGTTGCCTTGTTTGGTAATATCCACCCTGCAGGGAAAAGCTAAATATTCTGAGGCTCTCAAATGGAAAAGTGCTTTAAAACACAGAGGACCATTAGATCTCTTAGTGCTACCCTTTTACTGAAGAAATCAGGCATAGGATTTTTTCCCCTGACCTTTTCTGAAGTTCCCTGGTTAGGCCAATGATTAGGATATTTCTCTTGTTATTTTTATTCTGTTGTCACCATCAGTTAGTCTCATTTTTGGGCTGGCCACATGGTTTTCAGTGCAAATTCAAGAGAGCACAATCTGCCTCTACAACCATCTCAGTCTCTGCAGGAGTGGAGCCTTTTTTTTTAGAGAGGCGCAGAACATTGACATTTCATTCGCACGATTTAGGAAACTGTGTTGTGTCCATGAATTGCTCATTTTAAGATTAGCTTTAGCAGTTCATGCCAGATTTGTGCATCCCCTGTTGCAGAATAATCTCTAAGCGTAGCAGAAGAGGGGTGAAAGCAGAGCAGTGCTCCTGTGGTTTATGCCAGCGGCGTGTACCGTGCAGGAAAAATAGGTTTATGCTTCTGTGAGTAGAAAAAGCAGACTTAGAGTTTGTAATAAAGGCCATAAACCACCTTTCATCCATTCAGAGCAACAGGAGCTGACTTATCATAAATGTTTCATCACTTGTAAGTCAATGATTTAACGTATTAACCAAAGAGGAGTCTAGTCCTGTAGAAGCACTGGCTGATCCTAATGCTTACAGCTTTTAACCTGCTTATCAGGGGCTCCTGCTTTGCAAAGCTGTTTTCCTAAAATGCTATTGAACAAGTTGAAATGATAAATCTGGTGCTAAAACGGATGCAGAATATTTTCCTCTCGGGGAAAAAAAAAAAAACAAAAAACAAAAAAACAAAAAACCAAACACACAACCAAACCCAAATTCTCTCATCCTACTTTCATGTGGTTCTATCCTTCGCATAAGATTGTTTCAATCCTCCCTCACACCTCGGATAGCAGATATAAAATCGGTCCGTCACACACAGTCATCAGGACCCCCGTACTATACGCCATTTACAGCTTTCTCATCCCAGGCCTGCTGAACTTTTGAATACTGAATCCCTTTGACATCTGCTACACATAGAAATATTGCAGTGGTGCCATTTGGGAGGACTGCAAGAGCAGACATTAATGGAGTAAACATTAAAGAGACTTCCTCTTACAGACTTTGGGGGATTTAATTAAATACCTACTTAATTATCATATAAATACAGTTGTTAAAATAACTGTATATAACATCTATGTTTAGGTGTGTAATCAAATTAACTCCTATTTACATCAGAACTGATACTCTTGCTGCTTATGGATTAATCTCATTATATTATTTGATGAGATTTTCTAAAAGTTATGTAAAAATTGCACAATATTAATTTAAGGGTTTAAAAATTCAGTGAAAATTTCCAACCTGGGTACAGTAAATTGTTCAATCACTCAGTTCATCTTCTGTCATTGTATAATTATCAGTCCACCATTTAGAAAAGGTTTTGAATTATTTAAAAAATATTAACTAAGGATAGGTAAACGGTTATATTGTAACTGTGTTCAGAGGTAAACATTTGAAAGGAATTTTTCCCTTTACTTACCCAGTAAGCTATAAACTCTAATTTCCAAACAGATTTTGTTTAAATCCAACTGAAATTATTCCAGATTTTTACATGCATAAATGAGACAAGGCTCTGCAAAGAAAACATAGAGCTCTAGGTCAGATATCAACATTTGCACAAACTTCTTTTTCATTATGGTGGGATTTGTTTCTACCTAGCGGCAGAAGAGGCCCCTTGGAAATTAAGTGGAAGGAAAATTAGGTTAAACTATTCCATCTAATACCGTAAATGTATTTTTAATTTTCAGTCAGTGCAGTTTTGGGACAGTACTGAAAACGTCAGCACTAATCATAAGTTATTTAACAAATAATACAGGCATGACAAGTTCCCTGGGCAAGAACTGTTTGTGATTTTGTAGATATATTCTGAAGTTGCAGTTCACTTTCAACTATACCAACTGAAAATTACCAGAGCTTATTTATTATAGGCTGGCTGGAAGATTGCAAACCACTTGCTGGACAAATTACTTTGAGATTAAATTAAGGTCTTTTTAGAAACTTTACTAGTTTATTAAAAAAAAAGTGGGGCTTGGTCTTGTTTTTTTCTAGATCTCAAACAGCTTCAGCAGTTCGGAGTGTGTTCAAAACAGTCTGGTTCAAACTGTGTCTTAATTTTATTCCAGCAGATAGGATGGGAACCTGCCGAAAACCTCTATTAGCTCTTCAAATGGTATCTTTCTTATTTTTAAAAATGTCAATTTTAAGAAATATTTGCAAAATCATTAAACCATTACTTTTCTTTTGATCTTGATATGCATCAACAACTTCTAGCTTGTTGTGGGACAAGGGTCAGGAAAAATTGCAGTTATAGCAAAAAAGAGATGGAGTAGGCATAAGTGTATTAGAGGGCTCTCCTGGGTTTCCTAGGGGGGATTTTTAATGCTGATTTTTTGTACTGATGATAATGATTTTAGTTTTCATTGTTATCAGCTTGGATTTTGCATCTAGTCCAGAAAAGCTTGGAAACTGTTCAGTGTTTGGGGAAACTCTTTTTTTCTAGTAAGTGAAACCATAGTTTAAAGAATTACAGCTCTCCAGGATTTTCCAGATCCAGGCATTTTCAGGTTTCTCACACCATCATTAGCTTATCATAGAGAAGAAAAAAAAAAATTAAAAAAAGGACCTTGTTTTCTAACTTTGACCTGCCAAACAAAAATGTCAGTATCTCATGGTAGAATAAACAGATTTTGCACTATTGTTCTCCACAAGATATTTTATTTCAAAGCTAAATCATTCACTGTTCAGAGAGCACTCTGAATTCTCATTTTTGGTCCAAAACACTAAAGATGTTGCTGGAAATAACCACAGAAAGCATGGATGGGATGGTACAGTTGGTTTTTATTCACTCCAGTTTATTTTGATTAACTGAGCAAAGTTAATTTAATCATTTCAGCTTTTGCCTTTCTTTAACCCCATGCTGTTCATACTGTTTTCTTTGTAGTCACCGAACAAGAGACTAAAGTGCCCAAGAAAACCATCATCATGTAAGTGCTGGTTTTGGTTTTTTTTTTTTGGTAACATTTGCGTTTTGCCTTGCTGCCTATGCATGATCCAATAACAAGCTTGTGTTTATTGGCCATGCAAGTGTGTTCATTCCCATCACACCAGATCTCATGGTATTCTGTGCTATGCAAAGTGACCACCTGAAAAAAATCTTACCATCCCTTTCAAAAAATAGCAGCACTGGTGTTAGACACAGCCTGGGTCAGTATTTTTATGATATTACATGTGAAAAAAATCCACTGAATACTGCTGCAGTTGCACAAGAATTGAAGAAGGTAGAGTCTGACTCTCAATGTTGAAAAGAAACCAGCTTTGAGAACTGGCTACTTGAAAAAATGTACAAATTTAACAAATATCTCATAGCTTACAGTGATTTCTTCTGGCTTTCTATTTTAAATTCTTCAGGAGAGCCTTTTATGATGAAGCAGAAGGAATATGCACATTTTTATCCCCTTCTGTCTCTACATTTCTAATACGAAATTTTGTCCTGCTAATGATTCAGTCTTTTTGGATACTTTGAGCCTGGTTTATATTGGGTGCCTGTAACATATAAAGATTAATTGCAGCAAAAGGAGGTACTTTCTCAGTCATATGTAGACCAGAAGCTCATCAGCCATTAAAACCTTAATGTATCATAAACAAACACATAATAAAATTGTTTCATGTGCTGGAAGGGGGACATTGTCCTTCTGTGGTAGGCCTTCAGAGCACCTCCAAGCTATTCAAATAATATCCTAATAGTAGTAGGTGACTATACAGTGGATATTTTGGGGCAATGCATTCCCTCAAGAGTTGTACTATTGCTAAAATCAGTCCTTGACTTGGACAAGATGCTAAACTTGCCTTCTTTTACTTTTGTTAGATGGGGAGGAGGATGTGTGAAATGACAACTAAAATGCAGTTAAGAGTTGCTTACCCTTTGTCTCTTCTATTATTTCCTATTGCAACCATTTCTTATGATCCACGAACCTAGCCCGTTTGGACCAGTGGTGTTTAAGAAGACATGTCCCCCCTCCCAGCAGCTTCCACCTTGAATAGGCAAAGAGCGGACAGGAGAGGCAGGAAGGGGGTCTGCCTGTGCCCCTCTCTCTTGCACAGCAATTCGGTTATCATCTCCAGTCGTTAGACTTTTTTAGCCTGCAAAGACCAGAAAACAAAGGTGTTTCCGCCTGCACTGTCTTAAGGACCAGGGGTAGTGGCATAGCTAAAAAGAGAAATTTTTCTTGATATCACGTTCAGAAACATCCTAAGAAAATCATGAGCGGAAAGGAATCACTCAGAAGCCAGACCATGTCTAAAGCTTAGTAGATCTCATCTTTCTGTACCTCTGTGCCTGTAAATCACCTGGAGAGATGCTTTTATTTTACATCACTGCTCAGTCAGCTAATAGTCTTCCTTTTTCCCTTTATGATTTCAAATCACAAGCAGCAGCATTATTATTGGTTGATTAAATAATACTAAACTAATACAAAATACCATCAGTTAAGATGATTTCTAAATTTCTGACACATAAATTCCATAGACTATTGCTTGGGACAAGCTCAAGAAATTATTCCTAAATCAAGGCCTGCAGCCCCAAAAGAGATTGGTACGTTTATGAGTGGGATCTCAGAACTGAAATTCCCCTCCTTTTGCTAGTGGATGTGGTCATGAACCCACTAGAGTGGGCCTCAGCTGGAATTGGGATAGTGATGGGGTAAAGTTTGGGAACAACTCTCTAAGGGCACACTCCAGCTCTCCTTAATGTATAGCAGGCTGAGGAACAGAAGCAGCTTTGAAACTACTAGCAGAAAATAACAGATAATTTAGAGGTGGGATTGAATGATGTCTGTATATGGAAATCCCAGACCCCAAAAAGCATTTTAACCTTGCAATGTAGAGCAAAATCTAGTGCAAGGACTAGGGATTCATTCTCATCTTTATCTAAAATTATTTAGTTTTGTGTAATTCGGAAAGGCACCATGGCCGTTACGAAGGCTGTGCATAGACCTTAAAGTTCTATAGCAAAACTATAGAAAACTTAGGGGAAAGAGTGAAGCAGTGGAAATGAGCAGTAGAAGAGAGGGTGGTCTGGGAAAAAAGAAATCTCACTGTAGCTGATCCAGCCCTGGACTTCACCACGTCCTCAAAGGGAGAGATTGATGGTGGAAAGAAATCTGATCTCCATAGAAGAAAGCAATACCAGTCTCCAAAAATGAGACCAATAGATGAAAAAGGCTAAAGTATATCTAAGAGAATTGGTCTTCCATGATGGTTACACAAATGCAATAGGAGAAATGGGCTCTCCTTTCACAAGGACTCCTTCCACCCTTCGCTGTATCTCTGTGCAAAAAAACACAGCAGAGCTGGCTGGAGAGCAGAGCTGGTGACTTTCAGCCCTATGTGGCTGTGACCAGAGGCTGGTGAGGAGAAAGAAATGAAAACATCGTTGCCTTGACTCATAATCCCAGTTCAGGCCATTGTCTTTACCCTTCAGTGAATTCTTTTTTTATCCCGTTGCTTGGAAGTAGGAAGAGAATCTCAACACACAAACAAAATCAGCTTTGCCTGTTAGTTCCACTGAACCAGCCACCTCCACTGTACATCATTAGCTTCCTTCCAAAGCAAACACTGCCTTTATCTTCAAGTTTTTTCCATGTAAGAAATGCCATTGAAAGCTCTGCAGGAAATATTGCGTGTTAAATATATAAATTAAGAGCACTGAAGTCTGGGTTTAGGTGCTCCTGTCCCCAAATTTTAGAGTTATTTAATCCAATTTCATCTGTAGCATATATAAAGTCAAAATTTGTCCTGGCATGGTAGCAGAAGATGGTTTTGACACAAGCTGCATATTTATACAGGGATGCTGAGAAGTCCCAACTGCTTTGAATATGTCAAAAATTCTAGACAGGTTTGGTACTCCTATGTCAATTGGTGGTAGTAGGATCAGGCTGTGTCTGCAATAATGATATTATGAAGAGTAAAAATAAGTACATTTTGGTATAGACGGCTTGTGCAGGAAATGGCCAAACTTTCTTTTCTTGGTCTCCAAATGCTTAATGCCCTTTTAATGTAACTGTTCTGCATGTGAAAATGCAGATCTCTGGTCTCAAAAGAGTCTTCAATAAACAAAATAGAGATATGTTACATTTATTTAAAAAGAGGAAGCTGCTGTGCCTACTGTAGTAAAGGGCATTTTGCCATTGAGTTTGACGAAGCCAGGATTTTAGTCAAGGATACTCAGGAAAAGGTTAAACTCCTTGAGTGTTTAAAATCTTTGGGTGAAACTGCTATATGGGTCCAAAGTAGCACAGTAGGTGGTCAACACGAGGACATGAAATATAGCAGCATCCAGAAGAACATTTCTCAGCTGGATATACTTGGTTTGTGTTCATGCACTCAAGGAGGTTAATGGAGCTAGGGTCCACCTGGGGGAAAAGGCACTGAGGTTTTCCTTGGATCAGAAAGTAAGTGGAGATGGGCATGTGGGTGTGTGCGTTTCGTGTGTCTCCCTTCCAAAATGACACGCTTCACCAAAAGCTGGAGTGCTCACCAAACTAACCCCACTGTAGTGCCTTGATCAACAGTGGCATGCGTGCTGATGGAGTGTGGCTCCCCGAAAAGTCTCGTCTTCCTTCCAACTCCATTCCAACCCTTTCTGTCATCAGAGAGGAGACGATAACCACTGTGGTGAAGAGCCCAAGGCAAAGGGGAAGGGTTTCTCCTGCACGTTCTTCTTCAGGTCATTCGCCTTCCCGCTCCCCAAGAGCGGAGCCAACTCCAGAGCCAGTTTATGTTTCAAAGATCAGGCAGCCTGTCCACAGACATGAGCAGGAGGCAACACCGAAGTCTGCCGTTCCCATGCTTTTTGTCACAGAACCAGAGGACAGGCAAGGAGCAGCAGCTAGAGATGTCATCACGGAGACCAAGGTGGAAGAGAAGAAGCCCAAGTGGGTTGAAGTGGAAGAAATAATTGAATTCAAGGTGAAAAAATCACCAAAACCTGCAAGGAAAAGAGGCTCTTCCCCAGCAAAACAAGAAAAAGATGACTCAGGGGTGTTAACATTCACTTTTCCCAGCTCCAGGCCTAGGCGTTCCCCAGAAGATGATCCGAACACAAACAACTCCAACAATAAATTGGTGGAACAGTCCAAATCTTTGCCTGATGACAGCCTCTCTGAAGCTGATATCCAGCCCCTGGTGTATGCAACCGAGCAGGAAGGACCTCAAGTCAGCAGCGAGGACAGAAGCTCCCCATGTGAGTCAGAACAGCTAGGAAATAGTTCATTTATGGATTGTGGAACCCAAGGAAAGAGCTTCCCTCAGGAAACAAGCGCTCACTATGGGTCAGACACTGCTTCCCCGCTGCTTGCCTGTGGGGGTGAGCCTTTGATCTTCAGTTTTGAGACGGCTGCTGCAGACCAGCATGAACTTCTGTTCTCACCAGCGAGTCCAGAGGTTAAGGAAGAGGTAGATGAATTAGACATATCTTGGCCTATTGAAGAGGAGGTACCCGAAGTAATGCAAGATGTCCTTCCAGAAGAGGATAATGTCATTATAGTTGATGAACCAGAGGAGCTACAGACAGACGACATTAGCACCCGGGACCGCAAAATCTTAACCCACAATGGCAAAGTTTTAACTCTGGAGGACCTTGAAGATTATGTTCCTGAAGAAGGTGAGACCTATGGGTGTGACGACCAGAACCGTAGGGCAGAGAAACCCTGCGAGATCTCTGTGCTCCAGACAGAGATTAACGAGCCAACGATTGGCAAGCCAGTGCTGCTGAATCTGGTGAGACCTGTGGTGTCCAAGCCCAGGCAAAGCTTTTTCAGCCAGTTTGAGGAGCACGTTCCCAGGGGCATGTTCATGTCAGCATCTAGAGTAACCGGCGTGCAGTCTGTCGGTCCCTCAAACATCTCCTTCCACGTGACGCCTGGAGTGCATGCAGCAACAGCAGCAGCTTCTCCTGGTCCCTCTTTCACAGTGAAACCATCTTTCTGCACCGAAGTCCAGCTCTCAGCAGACAACGGACAGTCAAGCTTTAAAACTGAAGTTTCCACAAGAACCCTCAGCTATGGAACTGTTGGCGAGCCCGTTACCTTGCACATCAGCACAGAAGACCTCTCCGAAAGCTGAGCAGATGCAAGCATAATTTTCAACACAAAAGAAAGCAGTGTTTTAGAAAAAACTAATTGAAATTGTTGTAGGTGAGGGGAATTGGTGGCAAAGGTTACACGGTAACATGTATGAATGAATACCTTTGAGGAAAATATGTTTAAATACAGTATGTCGAGCTTTTCCAGTCTTAAAGGGAACATGTCTCTCAGAACAGTTTGTAATTGTAAAAGCTTTGATCAAGGTGAACATATATCATTCCATAGCAGAGCAGTGATGGTAGGTTTAGGAAAAGCCTGATTCTCCTGCCTATGACAGATATATAAATGAATAAGTGCATTTTTGTCCATGAACTTAAATTATTTCAAGTGCCAATTTGTACGTTATGGTATGGCAAGAAGGTGAAAGTACCTAAGCTTTTCCGCATCCTTCAGCAGCCCAGGACAGAAGGACTGTTTCCAGCTAAAGCGATCTCCTGTCACTGTGTGTGCCTGAAGGACATGGAGCTTCACGCTGCTTTGACTCTGCTGTACACTTTTGACACCAATTAGCTCTATCAAAATTTCTTCATAAACCTTTCAACATGCACAGTCTGGTTACATCATTTTAAACTTCTGCCACAGAATGAAACATATAGAAAATGTTGCATTTACTAGGGATGCAAAGGGCTGCTCAGACCTTTTGGCTGAAATCCTAATTTGACTAAAGTCAATGGTGAAAGTCCCACTGACTTGAGGAAACAAGGATTTCATTGTTCTCTTCTGCTTTAAGTAAAAGACGACCATCTTTTTTGACTGCTATTTTCAAGTCCACTTCCTAGTTGTCTAAAGATGTAGGTCTCATTATTCTGCATTCTAGCGTAGTGGACTTATAAACCATATCTTTTAAAATACAAATTTACTTAACATGCACCAAAAGATTAAAGTGCTGCACAAAATGACTTCTACATCTATAATCAAACACTAACACATAAATAGAACCACAAATGAGGTCTTTGTCAATAAATATTACAGGGAGAATACTTGGTCTCCTGTACACGCCAGTGGTGAAACGTTACTGTTAACAGATTGATGGATAATGTCTCCTGTATGGGCTAAGAGGAATTCACCACTGAGCTAAAGCAAAGTAGCAGGAGCACAAAGACAGTTTAAAAAAAAAAAAAAAAAAAAATAAAGAGAGAAAAGAGATCTTTACCATAACTGTCTGGTTGAAAAATACATCTGTTCAAAATGTATTGGGTTGCTTGGAAGCACTGCCGGTTGCAATCGCATCGTATTACTGTAACCACGTACGTTGAGCTGTCTCGTAGAGGCACTGCCTTCCGTTAGGTTTCTCTGGAGCTTTGCAGTGGGAACACTGGTTGAGGGGAAGGCTAAGATGGACTGAGCATGGCCCATTCCTGTTGGCTTCACCAAAAACAGATGTTGCACAAACCTTCAACAAGCTGCTCAGCCCTGGAAAGGAATGAGCTCACAGGCCCAAATACTGGTCCCAGTTGGAGTCAGCTGGAGTTTGTCATTGATCTCAGCAGGACCAAGCACTGGCCCCCTCTACTTGACAGAGACACAGGGTGAAAACTCCCAACATCTCGTCCCAGCTGAGTTGTGTAGAAGTGTTGCAATAGAAAATATTTTCATTTAGATGGTGTAGAGAAACCAGAAATGCTCGGACACGGCTGAATTTCTAACTAGCATGAAGAGAGGGGATTGAGTGAGTTTCTGCCTTGGAAATGTATGTGTGATGTTGTCTCAGTGTTTCCCAGTTAGGTAATATTGTGAAGTTTGTTCTGGAGTCCTCCGGGCAATATTCCCATTAAGAGGGACTGAATTCACAGAAAATGCTTGTAGAAAAGAATACTTTTTTATTTTTTTTTCTGTCTGTGGCTGCACCTTGATCATGTGCTGACTAAAATGAACATATTGATTTCATAGCCTTTTACTTTCAATATCCAAACAGGATGTTATGTGTAATATCATGTGCAATACCCTCATGATATAGGAAGCTTTACCAGTGATTACATGTGGTGAAAGAAATCAAGCCTTTTATGTTACTCTCCCATTTTTTATAACATCTCCTTGGTTTATACTGTTTGTTTTATAATTAAGCAATACAATGGGTATATATTAGTGCTTTTTTCATATATTGCACTGTACGTTGGAAAGTAACAGACATACAACAGGGATATACTTCCGAAACTAAAAATATTTCTTTCATATTGGGCCTGATTCTGATCTCAGTTATTCCAGTATCAGTCTAGAAGAATTCCACAGAAGGAAGTGGATTTGATTCAGATTTACAAAGATACTGCTGAGAAAAGAATTTGCCCTATTAGAGTCTTCAAAAATATAATATTCATCCAAAAGATAATAAAGATGTGTAAAGGAATGCAGAGGTTTCCTCCTGTTGTGGTTGATGCTCAGGTTTTTCTAAAGAAGCTAAAAGGTTGCAGTTCAGATGGCTGTGGAAGAAATAAATATACTTTGATTCATTAGCTCAAAGAAATTAACATCTGTTTACATTTTCTTTGAAATTTATGCAAAAGAGAAATCAATTGAAAGGAATTTTTAATGTCCTACGCAGGACTCTGTTCAAAAGGTGGAAGGTTTATGAAAAGTTCATTACATATACTTTCAAAATATTTTCCTAGAGGTTAAAAATTATGCTTGTAAGTGATTAAACTATGTAGATAATTAAAGAGATGTGTGGGGGTTTATTTCTTGTAGATTGAAACATTCAGCTGTATTAAACACTTTAATACAAAGAATGTTTTACTAAAATTCCTGCAGGTAAATGGGTATTAATAAAGTGGAAACTTCAGTTTGCTTGAGGTACAAAAAGAAAAAAAAAAAAAACACAAAAAGAATCAAATGCAAGATACGCTGTTAGATGCTGAGTTTATATCAATAAATGTCTTGCATCAGCTGTCATTGGACTCACTGGGTTTCTGTGTTGTTCTCTGTTCACGGCACTTGATAGTCCGTCCGCTCATCCACTTCTCCCATTGACTTCAGCAGGAGCTGGGTTGCAACCCAAGAATGTTAACGCAGTTGGGCTTGGGCTCCTTTTTTCATGGACGGTTTCAGAAGTGTTGAAGTGAAAGAACTTGTTTTTAGGGATACTTCCAACTCAGATCTATGAGTCAATAGTCTTCAACGATGCTCGTCTTCTTGGGTCCTTCTCTGAGGCTGAATTGGAACTTCAAAATACGTGTCAGTCTTGTGTTCCTGGTTATTGGCTGAAGGAGATGTGGGGTGGAAAGGTTCATGGTTGAGGTTTTAGAACTGGGAAACAGGCTGTCCATCACAGGTGTGCCATCACTGTGGCATTAATTTGATGTACCGCAGCTACTATTAAAGTTCCTCAGCTTGAATCATAGTGCGTAAACATCCCTAAACAGGGAGGAAAGTTGTGGTATTAGTAGCATGGGGGAGGCCTGTGGTTCTATATAACCTGTATATATATACCTGTGAATATATTTTCTCATTAAGATATATTAAGAGTGTTTCATGCCTTTCCAAACAGTTCACTTGTTGGCAGCTGCCCAGCTCATAGAACAGCACCAGCCGGCAGCAATTGCAACAGGAATGCCAGGGAATCAAAATATTTATCTAGGAAAATATTTAAAGATCTTCCACCCAGCCCAGTGCTGATGAACACTGATGGTCAATGTGGGACATCATGTGAGCGAAACTTGCTTTTTCCATCAACGATCCATAACTGAAATATTTCAAAACCACCATGGGGAGGCCATTGAAAACAAAAATCAAGTGAGAAGTCTTCAAAGGGGGTTGATTCAAACACAGTCTTCAACTTTACCTGCTATGGTCTGTCATGGGAATTTACCTTCTTAAGGCTGGGAAAGGAGCAGAATCAAAACAGATACAGGACATGCTCCTGTGTCAATGACATTAAACAAGTCAGCGCCATCTGTGTGCAAGTGCCCTTATTTTTTTCTTAAACCGCATCATGATTTGAGTTTGCACTATTGCTCGGCAAGCAATCACATCATGAACATGATGAATTGTCTTTATCTGACAAGCATTTTTTCTGTCTTTGTGGGTACTTGAGCCTTTCCCTAGATATCATCAGTCCCTTTGTTGTGCCTCTCCAAGATTTGTGGAAGGTGTATTGGGCAGGAGATGGGATGAGATGAGCTCCTGAGGTCCTATGATCTCATCCTAGCCTAGCTTCTTCTAACCAGTGCTGACTGGGGCTGAGACCATGGGATTGGTCTCCTGGGTGGCCATTCTGCAAAGATATATGCTTGATAATCCATTTTTCTGTGTGGAAAACTTTTGTCTTCTCTCTGCCTTCAAGACCATGAGTTTCTTGGGACAGGAGTTACATCTTCCTCCGTGTAATGCTTCCTTATACGCAACTGCTGTGCGTTACTGTACAGACCAGGTGACTTTCCTTCTGGAGTAACTTGCAAAGGCATAGTCCAGTACAAATTTAAAAGTCTCAGGTACCTTCTAGTGCAAAGCCCAGCAAAAATATTCAGATATTATAAAGCAGGACAAATACATTACTCCAGAGCAAGCAGTAGCTTCTCTGCCATTCTCTCAGACTAACAGGCTCATGAAGCAGAAGAGCCCTCCCTTCTTTCCCCTGCCCTTCTCCAGAGTCGCCGATGAGGCTGGTACCTGCTCACTCCTTCTCCTTCCCTATGAAAATAACGTCCTCCTCGCACGTGGGGTCTGTATCAGCGCAATGGGTCACTGCTGGGTTCATTTCATTGATCTTAATAAAGGTATTTTTGACAGACCAGCCAACATAGGGTTGAGTTAGGAGATGGATCCTTTGCTCCGCTATCTGAGGAGAGGCCGTGTGTGTGTGCAGTGTGGCACAGTGTCCTCAACCTGGTGAGACATGTCTTCCTGGAGCGTGTTGTCCCAACCTTCTTATTTTAAGTCTTAGCTACATTCCCTCTTGCTGGAATAAGCATTTCTGCATGAGCTCTCTGGTCTAGGAGGTGAAAATGGTAAAATTGCAAATATTTCCATGGGTTGGATGATGCTGCTATTTTTTTTTTTTACCCTGAAGAGAGAAAAGCTGTTCTTCTTGTCTGTAGGAATGACTTCCCCACAGTCAGAGGTGGAGACTTCTGTCCAGGCCTCGCTTCAGCGTGCCGATAAGGAGATCAAGACAGCTCTGAAGAAACTCGTGGACTCGGCATCGCTGCTGGTGACTCTTCCCCCGGGCATGCGAGGAGAAGCTGGTGGTCTTGGCCTTCCTGGATCCATTCCTTCAGACCACTCAGAAACAGCAGCCGGGCCCTCTGTGCCAGTTCATGAAGCCAGTACCCAAACGCAGATATCTGGAGGACATGGTACGTTTGGCATGAATCTGGAAAACGTCCTGTGAGAGTCAAGAGAGACAAAAATATTGAACACGCCAATAGTAATTTTCCCTCATTTTTCTATTTCTTTGTGTTTTGTGCAGTTGAAGATTAAGAGAGGACATTCAGACCTAAAGAAACATGGGGCTGTGAGGTGGGGTTAGGTTGGACACGAGTTTGGGGCAGATCTTTCTGGAAACAGGAGGTCTATGAAAACTGTGTCTGAAGTAGTTTGGTTCATCACCTGCCCAAAATGGAGGGATAGGGGATTTTTTTTCCACCTTTGGGCTTTTGACCCTGGACTTGCTTCAAGTTTTTGGGGGGAGAAGGAGTGGTGGGATCCCTCCTTTATATTTATAGAAGTAATTTGGGTTTTTATTTGGTGGGGTGGGTAAGGGAGGTTGCTTTTCTTTTATCGTTTGCCATAAACAAGCTGGAAATGTGTTTAACACCCTTGCATCAACTGTCCGAGACTTTCTAGGATGTTGAGTGCACCAAGTTCACCTGCATTTCACTGGCCCTGGAGCTTTGACAGACTCCTTAGCAGTTTCCATGTGATTAAAACCAATGATGTGTGTGTCTGTGTCTTGCCAGGAGAATAAGTCTTTCGTCTTTGCATTGTTTTTTTTAAAAAAACATGAATAAGCAGCAACCCTTCCACTCTTCCTACTGGTTCTGCTATAGCAACTTGTCTAAGCTGTCTCTTTGTCAAGTCAGAGTAGCTGTCCTCCACCAATGTTAACTTAAAAGGACAATGTCAAGTAGCCATCAGCCTTCGAAATCCAGATGCTGTTTAAAAAAAAAAAAGATATTCTTGTCTAAAACTTAACAAGGATAGAAGCAGTTCATGGAATCAGACCCAACATAACTGTGTAAAAAAATGACAGGCCTTTAAAACCTTTTTTCCTTTCTGGTAGGAAATCATCTGTGAAAATATCCTCTGTTGAAGAGGGATGACTCAAAAATCATAAATAAAATGTCATAACTACAGAGATAATAGAACAGTGAATGAGATGGTTTTGCAGTCCTTTCATCTGAGAAAACTAAATGTGTTATTAATATGGGGAATTATTTCAATAAGATGGAGATTTGACAACTGTCCCTATGATCACATGCTTTGAATAAAAAGAAGGCAAATATTTTGATAGTGCTGGCAACAGAAAAATTCAATCCCACCAACTTGGGACCTCTGACCCTGCCAGTAATGCCTAGAATAACCATGTTTTCTATCCCAATAGAGGTGTTTTATGTGATTTCTAGAAACTGTTGCACTTTTCCAAAACCAGCCAGTACCAAACATCCCTAGAGTGCTCCCCAAAACGGCCCTTCCTGATGGGGAGACGACTCCTCTGGATTTAACCTTATCTCCTCAGATGAAAAAGGAGATGATGCACTTTATCCTGTGAGGTAACTCTAATGGTCAATATCAAAAGAAAATCATCAGGTACATTTGGAATGGAAGATCAAAGTAATTTTTGAAGATATATCTGATAAAATAATTAATAATAAAACAAGAGCAATACCTGAACTGCCATCAAGCTGCACTATCTTTTTGTTTCCTTGTTCCTCTAAGCCCCAGATGCCAAACCTTGTTCTGGTGTAACTTAGAGTTGTACAAGGACATTTTCAAAGAACCCAGTGGAGGTGCACCAGTGCTGACGTTATTATATCACCAGGTCCTCCGTATTAGCATACCTCCATATTTTCTCTATATTAGTTGTACCCCCCCGTCAGGGCCTGCTTTGACCACCAGTTTTACATTGATGTAAGCTTACTCATTTCACTGATGCTGTCTGTGATTGCACCAGTAAGTCAAGAACTGTTCTTGTAATGCAAAGTTTAATTGAAGCATTCGTGTGTATGAAGATAACACTGGGCATCCCTGGAGGTATTTATAAGATGTATAGATGTGGAGCTTAGGGACATGGTTTAGTGGTGGACTTGGCAGTGTTAGATTAACGGTTGGACTCAATGATCTTAAGGGTCTTTTCCAACCTAAATGATTCTATGACTCTATGATTTCATCGTAGCCATGACCTGGAAATCAAACACAGTTAAATTATTTCCTATAAAGGATGTACTGAACTCACACCATCCTTCCAGTCATCCTATTTCTTCCTGTCCCTACTGACTACCCTTCCTATTTTTGTCTGTGTGCGTTTCCTTACAGAAAAGTTAGTTTTGCCCAGTCAGCAATGTGCCACCGTCCGGTCTCTCTGATGTTATTTCAAGCTCTTTGCTTCATGTGGTCACCTCAAAAGGGCCAATTTCTCCTCTTAGTGATCGCACTCAGCTGAGGTCAGACGGACTTGGTTCTGACACAAGGCAGACTAGAGCTGGCTCCAAAGGTTTGCTCTGGGTTGCAGGTGTGCCGTGGTAGGTGACACGTCTAACTTGCCCTGTTTCTGCTGCCAGACAAAGCACAAAGGCAGGTTCCAGCCGAAGAACCAAGAGTGCCAAAGCCCAGCCCTGGTCCTCCCTCTGAAGAGACAGCTGCTGGAGATGAAAGCACCCAGGAGCGCACTGTTCCTATTACCAGGTAAATACCCATCTCAATATACAGATTTCTGAATCTGGCAGGCTTTGCTGCAAGAAAAGCAAGTCCGCTGTGGCGGAGGGAGCAGGTGGTGACTTGAACTAATTTTTATAGGTTAGTATTTTTGGAATCCTGTTCACACACGCATTGTGCAAGAAGGATAGCAAAGGTTGGAGAGAAATTAATTTCCTCAAAACAAAATCCTTCCTGTATTAACTTTAAGTAAATAATTATTTATCTGGTGGTTAAACACCCAGATAAATGGCAGGGTATAATCCTGTATCTCTGTAGTTGTATGTGACTATGTAACAGTCTTTTCTCTTGGGCTTCATGAAAGAACATCACCAGCCACAGGGCCAGGAGACTGGTACAGAAGAGAAGGAGATGTGGTCTGGGATGTACACAGTGAAGTTTATATTGAGACCACAGAAAGAACTTGTGTGTATAAGACTGAGGAGAAGACCCCAACAAGTAAGTAAGAACCTTGTTTCCCTTTCCCACATCCCATGATTGTCATTGTCTTCTCTTTTGGTAAAACTCCTGGTGACTGTTTCTTTAAATATTTCCATTTCTTGAGCAGTAACTGTTTATTAAACAAAAAGTAACAGATAAGCCTGAAGATAAGAAGCCTAAAAGTAATGCCAGTATAAAGAAACCCGAATATATTGCTGTGGTATCTCTTGATTTGACATTAAGTTAATGTTATATCCTAAATGGCCAGTGCTATAAATCCCATTTTGAGTAACTCACTACGAATAAAGTTACAGGTACTGTGCCTGCAGCAAACCCTTGTGTCTCACCAGGTCCTCCCTACATGCAAGTGACAATAGAGGACGTGCAGGTGAATTCTGGGGAGCGTGCCAAATTTCAGGCAGTCATTGAAGGAACCCCTCAGCCAACCGTTTTGTGGTTTAAGGTACGTGCAGCCTTTTCTCTGGCTGAGCGAAGACCGCAGAAAGGACTGTAGTGCAGTACTTCAGCGGGGAATTTCTTTTGCTCTTTCATCCCACACCTCTTACACTGATTCGGGGTCGTATCTATAGGCTTTGTTAAACCAGCCGCAGTTCTCGCTGGAACCACCAACCACCATCTCAGACTGGGTTGTCTCCAGTGTCAATGTGGCTCCTTTCACAGCGAGGACACCAAGATGGTTTTGGGGGACCAGGATGGACAGGAAGGGAGATTGGTTCCTGCCTGAGAGCCACCAAGAGGTGTGCCGTAGTTTTGGGGTCGGGGATGGGATTAAAAGTGGTTTATTCCAATCGTCAATGTGATTTCCAGGCTCTGTATCTTTTCTGCAGCTAATTGGTAAAATGAGTGTGACCAAGGGCAATGAATACCCCATAGAAAGGAAGGAGAAAAAATTTATTATTCCTCAGAATATTGTGGTTCCCATGAAATAAGCCAGTGTTGTTCTATAATGATTGTCTGTCCAACTAAGTATTTTGTACACACAAATTTTATTCCTTTTTTTTTTTTTTCTGTATGGGAAGTGCAAGGACCACAAATAAAATAACCTTAAAAACAAGTAAAAATGCAAAGAACCCCCTCCCACGTGCACACACACATGCACGTGCGCGCACCTGAACACCTTGAAAAGGGTAAGAACAAGGCAAGAATATATGATACACCCTGTTAATATTCTTGCAGTCTCTGACATATTCAGCTCAGATAATTGCAAGCTAGCTAAATATTTACCTATTCGCTAACCCACAGTAAACGTCTCCACGTGCTTCTCTATTCTCCTCTTCCACCCATGCAAACATCTTGCGTGCACGATGTCCTTTGTCGAGGAGTTCAACGCAAGGACAGTACGCTGCCTGAAGTGCCACCTCTTTTTGGCTGTTCTCTACATATTTACCACAAGCTGTTCATAATCCTGTACAGCTCTATCATGTCGTACTGCTAGATCCTCCCTTCCAGGCTGAAAAGCCCCAACTTGTGTCAATCCTCATCTGGAAGCTGTTACAGAAAGAACATTGCTGCAACAGCACCACACCCTGGGCAAACCAAGGATTTATAAGACGATGCATTCTGTCTTATTCTAATAATTTCTAACATCTGGTACTTTTTGACCACTGCCAAGCATTAAGCTGGTGCTGCCATGGAGTTGATCTCCTGTAACTCGAAGTTTTGCTCCAGTGTAAGAAGGAACAGCTCAGAGACCATTTCATCTGGGGAACAGGGTTGCATCACTTCACATTTATTGTATTATATACATTTATCTGGCATTTTACTGCCCAGACAGGTGGTCTCATAAGGTCCTTTTGCAAATCTTTGTAACCTGCTCTCTGTGTCACCCACATTCCCTCCTGTCCCTTTTTTTCTCAGTATTTATGAATGTATTAAGCAGGACAAGTGCCAGCACAAGCTGGAGACCAGGCAGGAGCAAAGTAGCTGATCCTTGTTCTCCCTGGGCCGACTGCTCAGGCATGGCGTGCTGGGAGAGCCGAAGAATAAACCAACATAGCCCTGGTGATCTCTCCCAAGCCTGTATTCTTATGAATGGGTTATGAAACAAAAATATTATTGGGTAATGTGGAAGCAGAGAAACAATTAGACATGGGGGACTTCTTCAGCCTGCATTTTGTTAGTGAGATTTGCTAGCCTAAATGGTCTGTGTTGTAGCTCTGCTCCTGCATCTCGATTCTTGAAGAGAAGAAACATCTGTTTCCATCTTGGTTTTTCCAGCGCCAAAATGTCATTTCATTCTTTCAGGGCACTTCCTTGCTGACAGACAGCAACAGGCTCCATCAAGGGAAGGAAGGAACAACGTATTTCTTAGCCGTGGACAACGCTGTCTCAGAAGATGGTGGTGTTTATACCTGTGTTGCCAAAAACGCAGGAGGGGAGGTTTTGTGCAAAGCAGAGCTGATTGTACATGAAGGTAATGTCATTCTTTCAGCTGCAGCAGTCGCTTCCATAGCCGTTGCAATACGTACTCTGTTGCAGTCTTCTTCTGGTACCCGTGTGGTTTATGCTCTGTATTCCCGTGTAATATGTGTATAGTACCAGTATGGCAGGATCCAGTTTAAGAGCAAATGATCTAATGACCTACACATATATATACAAATGTGATTTTTTTTTTTCTCCTCTGCTTCAGACTACATGGCAAACTGATACAATAGGCCACAGAAATAAGTGGGGCCATGTCTCTGGTGGTGATCTGCTCTTTAGCCTGGCTGTTCTGATTTATGGCAGGTGAAGACAGCCCCAAAGTTCATATTGACAGGTTTTGTCATCGAACAGCTCCACTTAATTCTGTGCAGCAGTTTAGAGGACACCTGTCGTTTTTCCTGCCTTAAATCGTCCTGTAATAACTTTGCATGCTATTAGCAAGGCATTGTTGTCTGAATATTAACACTTATCTTTTCCTTTGTTTTCAAAGCTAAGAAAGACCAAGCAGCAAAGAAAGTGGCCACCAGGAGAAAGCTCCATTCCCTTTATGAGGTTAAGCAGGAGATTGGAAGGTAAATGAATTTTCCAACTCTATAGCATCACTACCAGAGAATATCTAATTGCCCATCTAAGCGGCTGAGCATGTGTAACCAGAGGCAGAGGTGGGCCCAGCTGTGGAAAAGTCTGAAAAGGTGAAAGTACTGGCAGAACTGGGAGGTCACCCCATTGCAGGTGTGCTGGAAACACTTCCCTGAGGTTTCTGACAGAGGATGGGTGAGTCCATACAGCCCATAGGTCCAGGTAGCTCCAACCAGAAAAAAAAAAAAACAAAACAAACCAGCCAGAGGCTGGCAGGATAGGTGCCCAGGTATGGCTTCTTGGCAATGTTAGCATCACAAGCCCACAGCGACGTATGCACAAGCACCGTCTCCATCCAAGGGACCCAAGAGCATCAGCTTTTGGGAGCAGGAGGCCGTATCACTCGAAACAGCTTTTCCCTTGATGTGAACCCGTTGCTTAGTTTTGGAGACAGCCAGGAGAGGGCAACAGCACCTTACATAGAGGAAAATGAGTTTTTCAGGTTGGAGAGATTAAGCCCTGAGCAGTAGGGAGCTGTCAGAGGCTGGGAGGTGGAAAGGTCTATACCTGCTGTGCAGAGGGCTTTGAACCAAGTCTGAGCAGGACTTTGATTTTTTACACAGGGGCTGCTTCAGCTTTGTGAAACGAGTTGTACACAAAGGGAACAGAGTGTCTTGTGCTGCCAAATTCATACCTCTACGAAGCAAAACGAAGGCTCGAGCACATCAAGAGAGGGATGTTCTTGCCTCTCTGTCCCACGACAGAATTACCAGGCTCCTGGATCAGTTTGAAACACGGAAGACACTGATTTTGATTCTGGAGTTGTATCCTTTTCTGTGCTGCTTGTCTGAGGAGGCTGGGAAGTACTAGGTAGAGGTCATTTATTAAATAACTAAGCAATTAACCATTTTTAGGTTTTGCCTGAGATAAAAGGACACACACAATCTTTCTCTGCACTGCAAGACAGCGTAGCTCTGCGAGATCTTCACTGAAGTACTACGTTTCTGCTGTTTTAGGAAAAATCATGACAATTGTATATGCAAGTTGTGAATGAGTTGTTAAGACCAAAACTTTTTTCTGAAATGTTTGGAAGTGGACTCCGTTTCCATGAGATCCAGTCTGGCTGAGCACCAGGAAAATGCAGTGCAGAGCAGAAAAGCCCATCGCCAACAGGTAGATTTTTGCACAAGCCACACCATGCTCCCGCTCGTAGGGAGCACAGGTTTAGGGCTGCCCAGATCTGCAAGAAAGACACTGCTGCAGTGGAGACTTTAATGAGATGCAGACCACCTCGTGAATTCTGCTGTTAGCTGGATAGAGGTGGTTAAATAGTGAAAATGAGCATTTAACTGTAGTTCTGTTTTCCCTTAATGCTGTTGCCAGATGCTCCAGCGAAGAGCTCCTTGACCGTTTATTCAAGAAGAGTGTTGTCACTGAAGCAGAGGTGATCTTTCTTTCTCATTTCACAGTCCAGAGTTGGTGGGTACCACCAGAGTACCTTCCAGCTGCATTTTCCTTTTTGAATATGAGGAATGTCTTTGAACCAGTAATAATCTGTCAAAACAGAATCAGCCTTTAAAATGTGTTCCCATCAGCTTCCACTACTAAGTTGAGTTTCTCCAGGGAATAACTAGCAACAGCCGGTGGTTTTGACCACCAGCATTGCATTCAGCCTAATACAGATTATATTTGCTCTATTATCATCATTCCTTTGCTATCTGTCACCTGGAGCTCCTGTATCTTCACTTGCTTAATGATGCTTTATCCCCTTGCAACCCTATTTCTATCCACTCCCTTTCAGTCTCCAAACCAAGGGCTGAAATTACAGTTTCTAAGGGGTTTTTTGAGACCCTTGGTGCTCAAAGTTCAAAATGGTTCACATCTCCCATCTAGTAGCCAGGTGTCCCATATTTATTGGTAAAATTGATTTTTCTTAAAAATGCTCAGAGGGAAACATCATAGAATCATAGAATGGGTTGGGTTGGAAAGGACCTTTAAATATAAAATGTCAGCTAACACTATAAAATGTCAAAGGTAGAGGATTTCCAAAGCTGAAGCTAGCTGTAAATATTCACTCCTTGTTCAGTCAGTCATATTGGATCCACATATGATCAAGAAAACAGGTTTACAACATAGTTTTAAAATCTGTTTGTGTTTTAAATGTGTTTGCCTGATTTACACCAAGCCAGAGTTGAGTTTGAGTTAGATAAGTTAGAGAGTTGATAAGGTTCATCAAATATGAGGATTTTTGTATCTCTTTTTTACTCGTTTGTAGGGTTGGTTTGGGGTTTTTTTTAAAAAAAAAAATAAGGGCTTTTTCACATATAGAAGGCTCCAGCAGAGCGATGTGGCCACAAACGAGGTACAGCTTCATTCCACAGGATAATGGTTGGTTCACACCTTATTTCAACTGCAAGACTAATAAAAGAAGTTCATTCTAGTTTTAAAAATATTTCTAGTTCAATCTTTCCCTCTCTCATATACTAAAAATGATGGTGGAATCAGGGACTCTCTTATTTACTATTAATGTTTAATAATTGATTTAATAATTGATTTAATTTTTAGGTCAAATTGTATATCAAGCAAATTTTGGAAGGAATCAAATATCTTCATGATAACAACATCCTTCATTTGGACATTAAGGTAACATGCAATGGCAGGTCTATCTTATCACAGCCTCTTGTTGGTCAGGGAGTGGGCGTTCTTTATTTGAGTTATTCTTACTTACAACTGAAAATATTGCCTGCTTTCAAGAAAAGTTTCTGTCTCTTTTATTTTATTTCATTTACTAGCCACTGAATATCCTCATGGTTTATCCTGAAAGGGAAGACCTTAAGCTCTGTGACTTCGGATTTGCTCAGAAGATCACGCCCTCTGAGCCTCAGTTCAGCAAATACGGGTCTCCGGAGTTTGTTGCCCCAGAGATTGTTTCTCAGTCACCAGTGTCAAAAGCAACTGATATCTGGTAACCTGTCATTTTTCTAAAAAGCTTTTGCCCTAGATGGCCTGAATTTCCATTTATTGTTAATAAGTAAACAGAGTAGTGATAAGAACACAGGAAACTGAAAGTGAACAATGAGAATCCAAAACCCATCAGGGCTTTTTAAAGCTCCTTCTGTCTATTTTGTTCAACCATAATTGAACTCCGACAGCTAATTAATGCAAAGGAGCATCTTAGAGAAGATGATCTTTATTAGAGGCAGCAACCAGGGAGGATGATCCTAAGTGGCTTTCTAGAAAAGGCAAACAAACTCCAAAAAAGTATTTTGAGTCTTCTCCTCTATCTGTGCTTTAAAAATGGAGGATTACTTGAGAACAATTATAAAAAATGTTGAAGGGGAAAAAATTGAAGGGTGAAAACAATAGATTTGGGGATTAATTTTCCTTAGAAAGGTGAGGAGAAGAAGGTGCCAGGGTGTCTAGTGGCAGGAATAGGGCCTGCAGGCTTAAGAAGGATGGAGGAATACTGGCAAACACCTGACATTTTTTATTCCCTCTCTCCTCAGGGCTGTTGGAGTCATCACGTATTTAAGGTAAATAAATCTTCTTGGAAAGACTCATTCAATATCCCTTTGTCCGTGAGAGCTCTCCACTACCTTCAAGTGAGGGATCTGAGTGAAGCACTGAGTCCTTCTATAATGAGGGCTATTTATTTTGTGGTTTTCTCCTTTACTCCCTCTCTTCTGGTTGTCCAGGGCTTTGGTCATTGTCCCCGCTTGAAGACCTGACAACTGCTCTCCTTGCAGTTAGCGATGAGAGCGGTGGATGAGGTTCAGTCTTCCCCTTGCCTGGTTTAGCCAACACCCTACTGGAGGTGTGCAAAATCAAACCCGTAATTCCTTATACGTGAAACAGGGATAAGTAATTCAGTTAAACGCCATGTAATGCTGGGGTGAACGATGCTCTGTTAGTCAACGTGATGCTCAAGCATTGCAAGTCTCACGCATGGAGTTCCTCCAGCATTTTAAAGCCCCGTGTAAGCATTTGTGCTTCTGTCATTTGAACGGCAATTAAAAGTCTAAAGTCTGTCTCCTTTTATTTTATGGTGTTCAATAAATAAGCCTAACTTGCAAGTCTCCATTTGCTGGGGAGAACGACAGAGGAACCCTTATAAATATCCAGAATGGGGAAATTTCATGGACCATTCCTGATTTTGTTCACTTGAGTGAAGATGCAAAGGACTTTATGAAAGGGATTCTACAGCAGGACCCCAAGTGAGTGGGCTTTTATGCTTCCTGCAGCCAGTGTGCAAAGATGTTGGTGTCTCAGCAGGCAGAAAAGTAGAAAGCTGAGTGAGATGTGGTGCGTTATACCCTAATTCTTCTTTATTATTCCCCATTACCAAAAACACAACTTGGCAATTGGCTAGATTGGCCTGTTTCTGGTATGGTGATGTTCTTACTCCCTGACTCCTCCAGGCAGACGAGTTTCTGAAATGACATAGAGAAGCGGGAAAAGCAAGTATAGAGGGAGTTATGTGAGAATTAAATAATATTAACCACATCCATTAAGCAATTTCAAGTACAAAAGGCAGCTTGAAGGCATGTTCGCAGGCGCTTGCTTTTTCATTTCATTTCTATTCTTTCTTCCTGCCGCCAAAGATATTTTTGCTCTGGCCACCTAAAGAGTCAAAGTCACTCTTAGGGCTGCTCTCGACGCCCTTGAACAGGCTTCCTGCAGCGTGTCATGGGGTCTTCCCAAGGATCTGCAGGGAGTCTCAGACTGAAAAAGGAAGATTGTTTCGCCTCAAGGGAAGGAAACCTTGGGCCGAGAGCTTCTGTCTGTCTGTTTGGCGTACCTAACCAGACAGCTCTAAAACAGCAGCCTAAGGACATTAAAAAAAAGTGTATGCATGTGTCCACGTGAAGCAGGCAACTTCAGGAAGATCTTGTGGTTGCTGTGGGAAGTGACGTGCTAGTAAAATGTTGATCTTTTCTCTTATCAGAGCCAGGCCTAGTGCTTTGGGCTGTCTTTCCCACAAGTGGTTCATGGTAAGTTTGTCCTGGTTCCTTATTAGAGTCATTAAAAATATTGAGGTTGGAAGAGACCTTTGGAGGGGCAGCTCTTAAAGCTGCTTGATACTATTTGCTGGTTTATTTTTGTTCTTGGTCTCCTACTTTCTGTCCTGCAGAGAAGCTCAGGCATGGATCTCCAGAAAGAGGAGACACATTGGTGTTTACATGCCGAAATATCTTTCTTTCAAAAGATAAACATTACTGCTGACATGAGCAGATATAACATGTCTGTATAGAAAGGAAACTGTGGCTTTGCAAAGCAAAGATATGGATTATATTCCAATGCCTTAAATCGCTAAGGAGAAGAGCTAAAAATTAACAAAAACCCCCCAAATTTAATGACATGCATTGAACAGGGCTTGATTTTGTCGTTGAAAAGCTGAGAATGTCTACAAATTAGCCATGAGGGGATTGTAGCATTTGGTTTATTTTAACTTTCCTAAATTAAACAATTCTGGAATGAGGGAATCCTAAAAAAAAACTCCAACAACTTATCAGAAAATGAAGTCAGGATTTTTTAACCAATTATTTTTCTCTCATTCCACCTGGCAGCATAATCTCCCCCTCGAAGCAGCTCATTTCATTAATACCAAGCAGCTCAAATTCATCGTAGCTCGGAGCAAGTGGCAGGTGAGTTGGTCTTGATCTATGTTGGTTCTTTTTAGTTACATGTATTTTTAATTACGTTTCCATCTTTTCGAGTCTGTTGAGCTAGGACAGCAAGCACAGCAGAGATCTCAGCTTGGCTATGAATGGGGAGTAAGCATGGGAGAGAGAGGTCAATGGATGTGGCAGAAATAAATTATCTAGGCTTTTACTGCACGGAAATCATCTGGTCTAATGCAGGTGCCTTTAAGATGCGTGGCTGTGTCTAAGTTAGGTATGCTTAGCTGCCTTTGCAATTGGTACTGAATTATAGAAAGGTCCCAAGAAGATTCCTAATTTCCTGAAGTTCTCTAAAATAATCAGATTGATTGCCTCCTGAAGATGCCTGTTTCTTTCTGTTGGCTGTAAGGGGAGGCCAGCTGCTCAACTTCAACTGAGATGTCTCACATGGCAGAAGTTAGAGCAGATGAATCCTACCTCCTACAGTATGGTAGGTCTTCTCTTGGCTTAAGTCACTGTAGGTTCTACTGTAACCGACAGATTTAAGGCCATTTACTCCAGGTAGGGTCTCATCTGATGTGTTCCATTAAAAACTCCTTTTCCATCTGCTTTGAGTTGCCAGATTATCTTTGAAAGTCTCAGGCAGGGTCCTGCTTCCCTGTTCACAATAGCAAGTATGTCCCCTGAAGTCAATACAGTTTCAACTCTGTGAATGAGAGAAGAGGAAGACTTGGAGAGCAAATGCAGCCTGGACTGACAATATGTACAAAAGGGTGGCAATGTGTTATTAAACTAGTATGTGTGGTATTTAGGAGTGCAGAAGTTCATTTTGGTATGCTCATTTTACCATACTCCCACCACATTTCCATCTGATTGTGCTGTATTTTGTTTTGCTCTTCAGCGGTCTCTGATGTGCTATAAATCCATACTGGTAATGCGATCTATCCCAGAAATCCTAGAAAGGACTCACGACAACACCTCCCTGGCCATCTCCCGACATCTTATTGACGAAAGCACTTCATCCAGTACCAGCGGCTCCTCTTCAGACAATGAGAACTCGCATTTCCCCCAGAAGAGGCACTTTGGCTCTACACCCGAACTGCACTTGTCCATATTTGATGCACCAAGCCACCAGGAATCTCCAAAACATGCAAGTGAAGAGAAGCACTCCAAAATCTCTATCCCTCCAGTAAAACCCATGAGGAGGAAGTATGCTTCCATGAAAGGTGAGGTGGGGGACAAATCACCTACAGAAAGTAAAGAGCTCATGGCAAGTTTCTTAAAGGAGAAAGAAGAAGGGCTCCTTCCCAGACTTCAGGATGAAAGAGCAGAGCAGGCCCAAAGAAGTGGTGCTGCTGAGCCTTCATCAGTGAGGACTTCCACAGAAAGCACATCACATCTATGTCAGAAAGAAAAACCAGATGTATTTTTATCTGATAAGGACAGAATTGAAAAGGCTGGGGATGAGACAGAAAAGCCACCTGTCTGTGTTCCTAGACAGAGTGTCATTAAAAGCACTTTCTACAGCCAAGCAGCTGAGCTACCTGCAAGGGGGCCTTCTTCACCAGGCAGGGAGTTCAGAAGACACCTGGACAGAGCCAGAAGGACTTTCCGGAAAGCTGGATATTCGAAGGTGCCCCTCAGTGGTCTCCGTGAACCCCTCCTAGAGCAGTTTGAACTGGAAGAAGAAGAAGGAAAGTCTGATGATGGAGATGATCACAGGGAAAGTCTGCTTGGTTCCTTGACCAAATCAGCTTCATTTGACACTGCAGGGAAACCACCACATCCTGCCATTGCTGGTGGCAGCCGAAGCCGTTCCCTGGATGACTACAGGCTGAGAGCATCAAGATCAGTGAGGGAACAGCATATTTTGGAAGAAGATTGTGATATATTGTCACAGGAAAGTTGCGCTGAAGGCAGCGACCACTGCGACACGTCTGCGGGGCCTGGCAAGGGATGTTTTGTAGACACTGCAAAGCAAGAGGACTTTAGGAGAGCCAGCAAGGATTGTTCAGAAGAGCAGCCCCCTCCTTCCACCCAATGTGAGGGTAATGGGTGCCCAGCTGGTTTTGTGCAACAGCTAGAGAGACCTCCAGTGTCACCTCATAGGAGCGAGAACAGGAAACATTTACTGAAGAAGTCAAAAGCTACTTACATTGAGGAGGAAGTCAAAGATTTGGAAGGCAAAAGCCCCATTCTAGCTGCCGAGTGCTCAGATGTGACTGCATCATCAGCTCAAAAACATGAAAGCGTGGAGGGTAAATCTTTCCCCGGCAGTGCCTCTGACACTGCTTTTCAGGAGGGAAAACAGCCCATTTCAACTCTCACAACGTCACAGACCACCTCCAAGTCAGCCCCTACAAGTAAGGGAGGTGTGTATCTGCCCCAGGAGTCTGCTCACAGTACCGACATCCATCCAGACCTAAAAGGTGGAAGCTTGCTTATCCAAAGGGCAGCCCCGGTTCCACCTTGGAAAGACAAAAGGCAGAAACATTCACATGAGAAGACTTCTGCTCATAGTGCTGCCAAATGTGATCTCACGGAGCATGAAAGCTCTGCTGTTTTAACAGGCCCGCAAACAGAGACAGATTCCCTTCCAGTATGTAAAGACAAAATTCAGGAACTTCCTGGTCAAAGCGTTCCAGCAACTACTGCCTCGGTGGGCAAACAGCCAGATACCCTAACTGCTCTGCACACAGCTGATGAAGGTGCTCATCAGAAGATGAAGACCCATAAAGAGGTGAGATCAGCTGTCCTGGAGGATGAAGGACCGGGTATTACAGGAATCACTCCACCATCAGCCAGTGATGGTGAAAGCCAAGCGCACAAGAGGGCTGCTGTTCACGTAGACACAGAATCAGACATCCCGAAGGGAGAGCATCTCGTTATTCCAAAAGTCCCACCACCAAAATCAACGCCGACTTTGGTCTGTGATGGAGCAGAGAAGGCTGAAAGGGAATGGCCAGCTCATAGCGAGGACAGGCTTGGGGCTCTGAGGAGTGAGAGCTCAGCTCTCACAGAGGTTGTTCCCAGTTTGGCCCATGAGGCTGAAATCGAGGGAGCTGAACCCTGGAAAGTTTCTGAGGGCCATGGCACGGTGCCTGCTGTTCTGGAGAGCAGACACCCAGCTAGAACTGTGTCCTCCCAAAACACTGGCCTCCCTTCGGCCTGTGAGAGGGAAAAGCAAGAACATTCAAAGGCATCGCTTCGCGGTGAGGTGAGATCTGTTGTGACAGCAAGTGCAAGCCGAGCAGCTGGACAGACTGTGCCTGCTCCCTTCCCCAAGGCTGGACGTCAGATGTTTGAGCAGCACAAGGTTGTCTATCCCGGTGGCAGAGTTCCTACTGATCTGAAGAGTGGGCCTCCAGGTGTCTTAACTGCTTCACCACAAGAAGTTGCTCCAGCTTCAGTTTATGAGCTAGAATATGAGGAATATCCAAAGCTTTATGGTGAGGGCAGAGGTGTTGCCTTAGAAAGTGGAAGCTGTGATGCTGGAAAAACTGTCCCACCATCGCTCGGAAGGGATCACAGTCAGGAGCTCTCACATCACAGGTCATCTTTTTACAGTGATGAGGAGTCTGCTGTGCTGGAGGGCTTAGTGGATGAGATGGTTTCCCTCTCTGAAGAGATGAACGTTTGGGCAGAGTCAGTTTCTGGTGAGGAGGAATGCAGAAAGCCCATCTCTGCTCCCACAGAGATGTTCTACAAAGGCCTAGGTAGCCAAGCACCCACAGACACCTCCTTCCCTTCTGTACAAGGGGGTAAAAGAGAAGTCTCTGAGCTGGACGACCTTGCAGAACCCTATCTTGTTGTGAGTGAGGAGTCAGAGGTACTGGAAGGGCAGGGAGTGCAGACGGTTCCTCATGAATGTGAGCATCTGGAGGACTTAGCGTTTGAGAGCCCCACTTCTAGTCAAGTGAGTGTTTCCTCAACAGATAGCTTGGACACTGGAAAAAGACCCAGTCAAGTGACGGTGAGTAAGGACACTGGTAAACACCCAGAAGTTTCTTTAGTGAAAATCAAAGACCTGTCGGACGAAACACCCAGCCTTGGCAGTGGAACTCCAAAACTTGACATATCAGAGGTAGAGCCTGCCTATTTGAATTTCTCTGACTTGTATGACATTGTCTATTTTCCGTTTGAATTTATGAACTATAGGAAGCCTCCACCCAAACCAACTGGTAGACGGTTTATACCTTTTAGTGAAAGGGCAAGGTCACCTCCTGCAAGATATTTGCATAAGGATAAAAGACTGTGCATCAGAGGAGAGGCAGAAGACAAGAACAGGAAGAACCATTTGGAAATATCTGAGGATTCAAAGGCAACTAACTTATTAGCCATGGGGAAAGGGTCAGAGAGCCATAAAGAAATGTATGGCCCACAAAAGAGCTCAAGTGGTAAGCAGAAAAGCTCCTTCTACAACAAGCCAGGGCTCTTTAAGCCATATGCAAGGTCTCCTTCAGTGGAGCAGTCAGTGGAGCAGAGTCTGAAGAAGAAAGTAAAAGCTTCTGTTGCCCATATTTCGAGAATCCTGAAAGGAAAGATATCTCCTGAGCCAGAGGCAGAAGAAGGTAAATATTTTACTCTGTGCCTTCACAGATTTGCTGCTATGACTGGGCTCTGCTAAATCTGCCTTTTCCAGCATATCTGAGGCTGTGGTTAGGCTGTCATTGCAAAACTGTCAATGTCAGGTTATGAAACTAGCTGTCTTCAGCTCCACCACTAGCTCTCCGTTACTGCCTCACTTCAGTGCAGAGTCAGCTGGGTTAATCTGCTGATGGAAGTGGCTTAAATTCCCCTGTCTAAGTTTGCACAAAAGCAGATCAGGGCTGGATGATGCTTTCTTTGCTGCAGTTTCTTCTGCAGTTATCATCTGACCACGGCAAATCTTTGAAGCTTAAGCGACTGGGAGAAGTTCATAAAGTCACCCTAACTTGATGGCACTGAACAACAGAATCTGTCCTTTCTTCTCTGCCATCCCTAGATATGCCCTGTTTTTCCGGGACTTCATTCTGTTTGTAATAGCGGTCACAGCCTTCCCTGTTGACTGAAGGCTCGTTAATAAGGAAACCTGTGACTGCTGAGCTATTTCTGTGAGAACGGCAGAACTGCCTGCTGGAAATGGATGCCACAGGGAGAAGGATGGCCTTGAATGACTTGTCATCCTTTCTTCAAAACAGAGTTTGGTGAGCTGGGAAGCGAGGCAGTAGAAAAAGAGCTGTTAACAGGGGCTGAAGGATCTCTGAAGAGGAAATCAGCACTCTCTTCATTCAAGTTATCAAGCCTCACGCCAAAGGAGAAAGGTATTGCTATTGCATAAGTCATCAGTTAGTTTTATCATGAAGTATCACCAATGAATATGACAGTGCTGTGTGAAGCCAGTTTCTAAGGGTGGATCTGCCATGATTGTCAGCCTCCTCTGTTTGCATCATGACTATGTCCTTGCTAAAACTGTCTTGACCTGGCATTGCTTGCAGATTGGAGCCATTCTAGGAAGCCACTGCAAAGGAATAAAATCTACGTGTAAGCTAGAAAGAGAATAAATGGAGTATCCAAGGGTGGGATGGCAGAAGCAAGGAATTGCAAATTCTTGCGCTTCAATCCTGCATGAATATGTAAGGGCCAGACATGCTGCTATAGAGCTATGAAATGAAAAATGGTGGGCCATGTCAGCAAAGCTGAACTTGCTTTTGCCCAGGCAAGTTTTCCCTTGACTCTAGCAGGAGCATTTTCTGAAGTCAGGTTAATGCCCCAGTATTCAGCTAAGCCCAGCCAAGCACTGGGAAGGGCAGGTGTGTGAAGCTGGCAGCTCCTGGGCACTGCAGAGAAAAAAACCTGGAGAAACACAGAAGAAAACCTGAGCTTCCCCTTTCCCATGCAGACAGCAGCAGATTCGATGTTCTATTATTTCTTTCCTCTTTCGATATCTTTTATCTTTTCTTCTCTCTTCTCATGTTGTCTTGATCTCATCCCCTCGTCTTTGAAATACTAGAAATACTTTGAAATACTTTGAAATAATAGAAAACTAAATGAGTTTTCCCCCACATTTAAGCTAGGCCAGAGGAAAACTCTTGCTGTGACATGTTCTCTCCCTTCTCTGAGCTGTTCTGCTGCCTTAGCTGTACCAGCAGAGCTGGGCAATGGAGGTGTTCCCCATGGACCTACCAAGATCCATCTGGATTATCATGTATGAGCAGTCGCACTGCATCCATGGGGCTGAATGGGGCTCCTGCACCTGTGTGCTCAATGCCCAGGGGATTCTCCAACTGGTATTCAAAGGAATGCCAGACAAAGAAGCAGAAGTTTTCTTGAACCAATTTAAAATGCTTCCTGATGATCTGCATGCACTTATTTTTCACATAGCCCACCCCCGCCACCCCCCCCGGCCACTCTGAATCGCTGCTTCTCCTCTTTGCAGCACCTTCGTTCATTGAGGAGCTCATCGACCAGGCTGCTGCCGTGGGACAGTGCGTGACGCTGTCGTGCCGGACGGCGGCTCACTCCTCCCTGCACATCAACTGGTTCCGAGGTGACATCCCTCTGGGGAGCCCCCAGCCTTTGGGGCAGGGGTGCAAGGAGGGGTTCAGACACCTTGGTGCCAATTTGCAGGGTACTTATCTCTCCTATCTTCCGATTTTCAGATGGGATAGCTGTCCACAGCAGCAGCCGGATCCTCATCTCAGCCACGCTCAAAAACTTCCAGCTATTAACTATTCTCTCTGTTAGTGCTGATGATTTTGGTATTTACACCTGTGTGGCCACAAATTCCCTGGGCTCAGCATCCACCTCTTGCGTCATAAGAAAAGCAGGTAAGAAAAGTAGCAGCTGCAGAAGTAGGTATTACAGGTACTTCTGCCCAAAAATGTGAGCTGTAAATACCTGCGAGGTGAGATTTCTGCAGATAGGTTCAGAGGACAACCTCTCCCTTGCCTGCTCTGGTCCACAGCCACAGCCCTTGCTGTCTGGTAGCGTGGCGTATTTTGCAGGGTTTATTCCCTCTTCCTCACTATTGAGTCTCTCTCCTGGATTCAGAGCCACTCCAGTAACCATGTGGTTCTAGAACAAGACTTTAAAATCTTAATACTGAGTTTAAATTAGGCATGGTTAAATTGCTGTTCCACTAGGGGGGTGTGTGTGTGTATATATATATATATAAATATATATATATAAAAAAATATACATTTTTATATGTGTGTGTGTGTATATATATATATATATATATATATAAAGAATATCCGTAACTGAGAAATGCTGGGTGTAGAGGAACATATCACAGCAGTGCTATTGCTAACAGTCACTGGGTTTTGTGCCTCCTCTTGACAGAGCTTCCTCCCAGCCCTCCACCCCCTGACATCGTGGAGGTCTACGAGGACGGAGCGCAGGTGGTCTGGAAACCTGTGGAAACCAACACCCCCGTCCATTACACTGTCCAGTGCAAGAGCGAAGGTAAAGTGTGGAATGCTGCCCTTAAGCCTTGCAGGGAACATCTCGATTTGTGTGATCTCTTCACTAGCCGGATATTTTATTTTTTTATTCAGAAACAGCCTGAATTTAGGTCCCTAGTTTAGAGTTAGGAATGAAATTCGTACAGCTATCATTTAGCCATCTAAAAGTTAGATGTTGTGCTGGCTAAATCAGCCTGGAATATGCATATTCATACAAAGGCTTTCTTAAAGTGTGAATCAAACTAGGTTGCGTGGAAGCTGTGACCAAAAAGCGAACAGCTATAGAAGAATATGGAGGGCTGGTGCCAGATACACAGTCCTGAGTAAGCCTCTCAAATTACAGTTCCGACAACATTATACACTAATAATGCCCAGCAACGACGATCAGCAGACAATATCATCCTATACCCAGGCCTTCTGTACAGTCTGTGGGGAAAGATGATCTATCAAAAAGGCAGTTCGTCCTATGCTAGACAGCCATGCTTTCTTTTTCCATTGATTATGCAGGAAGCTTAGGGCAAACAGCCAGGACAAGATGACAAAAGTTTGGCAAAACTACATCGTCCCTTTGATGTTCTCCTCCAAGGGTTGGTCCAGGGCCTGATGAAGTCAGTGGATGTTTTCTTGTTTAATTGCACGAGCTTTGAATCAAATCCCTGAGCCCGTCTCTCTTGGGACTGCTTTTGCTGTTATTTCTATAAATGCTATGTCTGATAGTAATTTCTACTGCAGCCACACATACACATCCCTTTGGACTCAACTGCTCCATGTTCCTTCTTTTAATTCTTCAAACACACATGCATTCCCTTCTGGCTTAGCATTGGCAGCAGCTTTCTGCCTTTTTACTCTGGAGCTGGTGTCAGTCACCTTTCCTCCAACGCAGCTTTCTTTATTGTTATTCCTTTTGACACAACTGTAGGCGAGACTTTGGGGAGGATACAAACACAGGTTGTTCCAATTAGGAAGAAAAACAGGAAACAGCATCTACAATCTTCCACTGCATTCTGTGTATTTGTCAGGAACGTGCAAAGTCCTGTTTTTCTGAATACAGGAGGATTAAGATAATCAGAAAAAAATTCCATGGTTTATCCGTTATTTGACAGTAGGCTTTTGCACGCTGCTTCTGTAGACACTTTTCTCTGTTTCTAAGCTATATCTGCTCCTTCTTACACATACACATACCTTAATTCAACCAGTACCCTGCAAAGCCATTGACACCTTTGTTTTGGGTGGTGAATTATTGGTTTTCTTATGGTTTGAGGCTCTCTACCAGTGTTTATTTGAATGAAAGGATGGATTTAATCATCTCAGGCAGTCTCAGGGAGTTGTGTTTAACCTTGAGCACAGCAACAATGGCAAAGTGTAGGTTAGATCATCTTGTAAAATGAATGATCGCTAAATGTTTGCTGCTGATTTTCTACTTCACACCTTAGTCCCATGAATAATGAGTCCATACACACCTACAATTTCAGTTCCCTGAGAAATTATCATAAAAACTGATTAGACCTGCCCAAGTTTCAAACAGTGGGTTTGCTAGAAGAGTGTTAGTGCATAGTTCTGTTCTGAAATCCTGCACCTTATGGTTTCAATTGGATTCGAGACAGGGCCAAAAGGAAAAAAACAGTGATTTCTCTAGGCTTTTGTTCGGAATTCTTGATGTATATTGCATTAGAAGATTGGTGGCATGAATTAGATAAACAGAAACTACACAGGAAAGTTTCACCATTCCTCTGAAACAGTATTGCCATACCTTGGACTGATTAGATATAAACCAGCTGATTTCAGAGAAGATGACTTTGGCACATGTACAGCGAACGGCACCATGCACTGAAGTTGGCCATAGCAAGTCAGTTTTTCCTTCGCTATATGTGATTCCGCTGTTTCTCCATATTTCCAACACAAAAGTAAAGCTGACGAAAAAAAAAGCCACAACAAAACCCCAAACCTCAACACCCTTGCCCCCAGTGTGGCCATCTTAAATGATTTCTAATCTCTTTTCTGTCTTTCCTTGGTGAAGATGGGGAGTGGACAACTCTTGCTTCTGACATCGCTGACTGCTGCTACTACGCCAAAAATCTCTCCAAGGGGTTTATCTACTGCTTCAGGACAGCCTGCACCAGTAAAGCAGGAATGGGCCCTTACAGCGACCCATCTGCCAAAGTAAAAATCACTGGCAAGGATCAAATGGGTAAGATCAAATGCCAAGAAAGCATTGTGTTTTTCCTGCATCAAAACAATTGCACCCTTTTGGATGTGGGTCCAGAAGTCAAGAGCAAGTGAATCAAGACCAAGTCCACTTGGCTCAGGGTGGGTAGGTAAAGCTCAGGATTTAGGGGTTCCTCCTCTTTGGCTTTCTTATCCAAAAGTAAATTATTTTCTAATTCTGGACACAGTTAGGGGAATGTGTGTAAATATACAACAAATAAATAATAAAATAATAACAATATGTAAATATAAATAATATGTAAATATATATTAAAATGTAATAACAAAAAATCTGAAAACTATAGATTATCCACTGAAGACACACTGATTTTTTGATGTGAGATCATGAGGAAACAGGTCTGGGACTATGAATGTGTCACTGGAGGCATCGATCTGTTGGTATAGATTTGCCACTGGTGAAAGCCTGGACCTGCTCTTTGTTATGGACTCAGTCCTAAGTTCAGTAGTTAATTTATGTGTTCTGGTGTTTGCTACTGGGAATTATCACCCTACTGTGGTGCATTTTTCAGCTGTATTTTGTCTCTGAAGTAGAGAAAGCTCGATTTACTATTTTCTTCACCTGTTAGAATGCTTTGTACTATTCACGTTTTTAAAATTAATAAATCCATAACCGCACAACAAATATATCCTTTCTGCCAAGAAGTGGAAGGATGGTCTAACTGGAATTTCCTCCCAGTGGAGAGGACTATTCTGTAAAAATCAGTTCACAGAGATATTTTTAACTCACCCTAAATCCTCTGCTTTCCCTTGGCCTGGGATTCATTAACATATCTCAATGCGCCCAGCGTTTCCAAGCAGATGCTTTAATGTGTCAAGGCATGCTTTAATATTTTAGGGAGCTCTCAGACACAACAACATGCCACAACCAAAGCAACAAGTTTCAGCTGCTGCCCTGAAATACCCAACTAAAAGAAGTTCCTAATTCTTTGTCAGTGTCTTACCACGTCCCGATGACGTGTTACGTGAGAAGATGACAACCACTGGCTGAGATGACTGATATCACAGCACACAACATACAATCCGCCTCGGAGTCTGGAGTGGTCACACCAGGGGATTACTGGGTGGACAGTCCAGAACCTGTTGCATTCAAACAGCACTGGGGGAGACCACCTGCAGACTTGTCTGGAGAAAGCTCTGCTGTTGCCTTTCTCGTTGTTCGTAGGTAGCGGACGGTGGCTCAGAGAGGCTCCAGTTTCCAGACAAAGGTGTTTTCCCACGTAACCCCTGTCGCTTTTTCTCTGCAGAGCTTCATGCTGCAATGCAGAACTTCCCATCAGCCGCTACTGAAGAGGAGAGCGAAATGATCACACCATCCGAGCCTTTCCCAACCTACCAGACCTACGCCTTCCAAACGGAGATCAAAAGGTAACTGAATCCACCTGAGCACTCAAGCAGGCAGAGGGAAACGCCGCGTGTGGCTGGAGTTTAGAAAAGTCACTTTTATAAATGCACTGCTCACGGTGTTTTGTTGAAATCGCCTCCACAGCAATACATATAAACCTGAGATCACTGGCTGAGCGGTCTTCGCTTGGTTTGGTAGGATTCAGGCGTGGATATTCTGGGAGAGCAAAAGGGTCTGTGCTGGGCACCAGGACAGCCCCTTAGTATGTAGTGAAGTGAGCCAAGGGCTAACAAAGGCTCCTCTCCTTGCTTCATCAACTTTTGCAGCTACCAGTTTCAGACATGGGGTTGGGATTCCACTTTCTCTGCCTCGAAGACAGGCACCAACTTCTGTTGCCAACGAGGGGCAGTTCTCTTGCTCGAGACAGGACGAGCCAACTTCTCTCTCCCCAAAGGAGTTAAGCTCTCACTCCCGCAGTTTACAGTGACGGTACAATTTAGAGACACGGGAGGTTGTACAATCTGTGACAATAGATGCAGCAACTCCACATCGGGCATGGATGAAAAACACAGCATGGGATCCTGGTGGTTTTAAAGAACAGAAGCTCCTGGCTCTCCCAGGAGTAGCAGAGCAGCTTAACATGCCTTTGTGTTCCTTTGTACCAGGGGTCGTTTCAGCATCGTCCGACAGTGCAGGGAAAAAGTAAGTGGCAAGACTTTAGCTGCTAAAATTATCCCTTACTGGCAAGAGGACAAGCAAACTGTGCTCCTGGAGTACCAAGTCCTGAGGAAGCTTCACCACACGAACATAGCTCAGCTGAAGGGAGCCTACGTCAGCCCACGGCACTTAGTGTTGATCCAGGAGATGTGCGTGGGACCAGAGCTACTCCACTCTTTGGCATTACGGTAATAACAAGTGGAGGGAAGGGTTTTCCAGGCGGGGCTGCTCAAAGGAGCAAAACACCTATTGCTTTCCCCTGACAAACTGGATCGTTCCTCTCCATCTGTGCCAGTGTGCTGTCGTTGCACGTGGGATTTGCGATGCATTTGTTCTGCAACTTCTTGTGACATAGTGAAGTTACTTAAGTTCCCTACAAGGCTGGGGTAGGGGACAATTCAGGGCCATCCAGTTGAGATATTGAAAGCAGTTTATAGGAGTTGATATGAAACCCTCTCTCCCACAACAAGGAGATTATTGTGGCTCAGGAAGCCTCATTTCTCCTCCACGTTGTTTCTCACAGTGGCAGAAAATGGATCTGCTTAAATCCTCTGACTAAAAGAGAGGGAACGGTGGGCATCAAATCTGCATTTTGATTTCTGCACAACCACTGCACTGCACTGACGTGCAGCTCTACAACCTCCTGAACTTCTTGCATCTGTAAACCTGACTCACAGTACAGAGCAGGCTCTCCATATATAATAGATCTGCTAAATGAATAGAGTTGTTTCTTCTTGACTCTCGAGGGCCTCATGGGATTAGACATCCAGGGGAGGATGATAGTGGGTGTTGAATGGCACTCTTGGGCATGCAGAAAGGACACCTCTGGTTTCTATTCCCTTTCTTCTACCAGGACATCGTACTCAGAAGTGGAAGTTCGAGACTACTTGTGGCAGATCCTCAGTGCCACTGAGTACCTCCATGCACACAACATCCTGCACTTGGATCTCCGGTCTGAAAACATGATCATCACTGAGCCCAACTTGCTGAAACTCCTGGATTTTGGCAACGCACAGTTCTACACACAAGACAAAGTTATTACCGTGGACAAGTGCATGGACTATGTCGAAACCATGGGTGAGTACAGAGTTGAGTCACAGCAACCTTGGCTTTGTATGCAATGTGGGGCAAACAGAAAGACAGACAGAGCCATTGGTCAAGGCAGCAGTTGGCCCCAGCAAGCAGAGTCTCCCAGGTGCTGCCCTCCAGTAACAGTGTGAGTTTGCGGGAACAGCCAGTGGTGACAGCCGTCCCACTTGCATACCACAAAGGACAAAGCCAGA
Organism: Aviceda cuculoides; assembly: GCA_035590195.1. NCBI lineage: Eukaryota > Metazoa > Chordata > Aves > Accipitriformes > Accipitridae > Aviceda > Aviceda cuculoides. The sequence goes on along the minus strand of JAVJGG010000073.1, from coordinate 42,518,412 downwards.
GGTCATGGCCAACACCACTCTGGCTGGCATCCACGTGTCCAGAGCTCAGGGGTACAGTATTACTGCCGTTCGGCCCGACGTTCTCAAGGTTTCATCGCAGTCACCACCCACGAGGGTGTCTACCTCAACCATCTCCCTATACTAGAAGCTTTTTCTTCTTCACTCTTGGGAAGGTAGCAAAGCAGAAAAGTACCCACTGCTTTTGTGCTGGTCTCCGTGCATTGGAGGGGAGCTTGGCTCACACCAGTTTGCTTTTCTAGCTCCAGAACTGCTGACAGAGCAAGGAGCCCTCCCGCAAACTGATATCTGGTCCGTCGGAATCACAGCTTTCATCATGTAAGTCAGTCTGTCACTCCCTGCCCTACGAGCAGTTTTAGAAGTACGATTTCAGAGTCATCAACCAGGGGAGATGCATTGGCTCAGAGAGTTAACCTCGTTTGTGCCCCCTCTCCTCGGCAATGTTGCAGAAGGCTGTGTGATGGATGGTATGGAGCTGGCTGCACCATCCAAGGATGCCCAGTCCCAGCGATGTCTCCACATAGAGTAAGGAGGCTGGTTTGTAACACAGCAGCTGCTGGTGTTTCTCACTCAGCCTTGTCTAAAAAGCCCCAACTTTACCAAGAAAATTCAAATTACACCAAGTGGAAAAGCAGCCAAAGTCATGAAACCCACTGAAGAACAGCAGCCTTTGAGGTTTTATTTTCCCATATGATATTTCTGTGCATCGTCGTGACCCTCCTCTCACTGCTGGGTGGGAATCCCTGGGAGAAGGAGCACCTTGAGCGATGCCCTTCACACTGATCTATTCTCTTCTTTTGGGGCAGGTTGAGTGCCAACTACCCCGTCAGCTCCGACGTAGCCTGCGAGTTTCTGAGAACAACCAGGAAGGGTAAAGTGAAGCTCACACGGTGCTACGCGGGTCTCTCCGGGGGAGCGGTGTCCTTTCTCCAGAGCACGCTGTGTGCAAACCCCTGGTAAGATGGTGTCTGCTCTCCCAACAGCACAGTCGATGCAGGTCGTGGCTATTGCCCCTTTTTTTTTCTCCATTTGCAAGGAGCCTCCTCACCAGCATGGATCCCCGACTGATCTTCTCGCCTTTGTCTGTTCTAGGGGAAGGCCGTCAGCCTCGGAGTGCCTTCAGAGCCCGTGGCTCCAGGAGACAGGTTTAGACAACAGGCAGCAAGCCCTGGTTACCTTCCCCACCACCAAACTGAGGAATTTCCTCACCGAACGGGAAAAGAAAAGGGGCCTGCTGTGCTCCAAGTATGGCCTCATGATTGCACAATGACGTGGATGCGGCGACAGACACGAATTGTCTCCCTCGCCCCTTCTGCGCTAAGCGTTTGGTACCAAATAGTCCTGCCAAGTTGCTGTGCATCAGCTGAGCCGGGGTCACTGCTCTCTGCGAATGCGATTTAGCATAACTGAGCAAATTAATCCATATTACGTGCATTGCCACTAGGTAAGAACAGAGATCTAGACCTAACATGGCTCAGCTGACTAACGGTAACTTGACAGTACGTGTGTCACTTGGCTGCACCCTTCCTGGAATAACCAGGAGAGATTTGCATGGTCATTTCTGAATGGGACTGGCCACCAGCCCCAAGCAGCTTTGCAAATCCTTCCCTGAGGTCGGAAAGACTCCATGCATGCAAACGCCGGGCACTGATTTCTGCCCCTGGCCCCAGGGCGTGATAACCAGACACATTTTCGGATGTTACTGCACTGCTCATCCCACAGCGACCACCGCAGCAAGGTCTGAGTGACTGGTGGGTTTCTCACCTGCCTCCAATCCAAAAGAATTCAATGACCAGTTATGAAGGGAAAACAGGGAAGAGTGGAGCACTTTTTGGGAGCTGATATTAGACAGCAATGTATCTTCAGGCTTTGGGTGCAGAGGTCGGACTAGATAAAGCCCTGAGCAACCCGGTCTGAGCCGACAGCTGACCTCGCCTTGAGCAGAAGGTCAGTTTAGAGACCCCCGGAGCTCCCTCCCAACCTGACTTGTCCCGTGATCCTATGTCTTTGCCAAGTGGCAGACACAAGGCCGGAGTGGTGGGACTCTGCTAGCATCCATTGGCAGCCAGGCTCAGCACGTCGCTTCCCTGGCCAAGTTCTCCACCATCTCCGTGGGCCTGACCCAAGGTTAAGCACGGGGCCAGGGGAGGGCTCTTCCAGCTGTGGAGCAACAAGGGGCCGCAAAGGAAGGAGGTGTGCGTTACGTGTGTGACGGTGGTGCCACGGAGATTTTTAACCAGGGCTTTTCATACTCTGTGAGGAAGCTCCTTCCTCCCCAAGTCACAAGAAACGACAAGGGAGGGTCTCCGTGAAAGCAGCCTTGTAGCTCAACTCTGTAGCAGGAGGTGTGCACGGGGAGAATAACAGCAACGGGGTTTACCAGTAACTGATAAATTGCACACCCTGCTCCTGCAAGAGGCCCCAGCTTGCCCAGCTTTGAGAAGAGTTTCTGTTCTCCCTGCAGCCCAAGTTGACCCCGCGTATGCTGCTCCGCTTGGGCAGCCCAGCTCCGTCTCTCTTAGAGCCCAGTCCGCTGCTCAGGGAGCCGTGCGGCTCCAGGGAGGGTCGCCAGCTCTCCCTGGGCACCTGCACTGTCACGTCTGCAGAGCTGACCCAAGCTCCTCAAAGGTTTCAAGGCTTGAAAACACCACAAAACTTGTTTTTTGGGGGCATGCGTCTGAAGTCTCCCATTAGACCCAGATGACAGTTACCCATCACAGAGGATCTTGCGCTTACCCCTCACCCATCCGACTGTATCTGCATCGGTTATCTTAAAAACGTGTTAAAGAACAAACATACAGAAGCAACTCTTGAAAAAAAACCCAGCTGTGACCTGCCGTATGGGCATCTCTAGGAAAGATGTTGGCTGTGGCCAGGATGCTGGCACACGGAACATTTAGTTGTGTAGCTTGCCCCACAAGCAGGGCTGTAGCAGGCTTGTGCAGAAAGCCTTTTCTGAGCACACTCAAGCTGAGAGGTGGTGGTACGAGTGGTTCATGGCAGCCTTGCTTTGCCCCTCATCAAAAACACTCCCCCATTCTGCCTGGTTTCACTGCCTTTGTATCAGCGTGTGCTGCCTGGCGCAGGGTATTTCTGCCTATTTTATGACTTGTGGGAATAACTTGGCCACCGGACAGTAAAGGCAGCAAATGCAATAGTGACCACAACCTTGTTACGTGCAGATGTTTTACCGCTAAGAGACTTTGCCACTTTGAGGCCGGGATGCTCTTCTCTGGGGAGTGCACAGGCACATCTACCAGGAGATGTGGCAGCAGTGTCACCGGCAAATGCTGTGTGTTTTAATTCTTAAAAAAAAATCCTGCACTTTCACGTTCCTCCTTCTCCTTCAGAATCTGCTTTCCTTTGCAATGGATGGTGTTAGCTGTGTCATTGTTTTGTACTTATAACCTCAGTGTTCCTTTGAGTTTCTCTGAAGTGTACGATGTATCTGTGGGTTCCGCTGAGTTTCTTCAATTTTCCTTACAAGCAGCAGTAAGCGGAGGCTTTCTCAGAGCCCCACCTGGCTGTGCTTAGAGGAACGAGAGTGGAAAAACAGTTCCTAATGCATTACAATTTAATACGAGAAGTGACGCCGTTTAACCAGGGTTGGTCTTTTCCGACATGTTTAACCCATATTGTTCCAAACCCGAAGCGTGCAGCATCACGACTCCTTCCCTTGCACAGTGTGCAGAGCAGGAGTTGTAACGGAGAGCAGAGGGGTTTTCACTGTGCTGTGGAGAACAGACACTGACTCAATAGATTGTAAAGCTTTGAATGTCAAAGTAATACTGTCTTCATTATGCACTACAGAAGAGAAAACCAAGGTTTTAGGGCCAGGCTCCATGCTCCGTTCTCTTGGGGGATAGAGGAGTACACGAGAAAGACACTGCCATGAGGTCTGCCCCCCAGTAAACTTTTCAAGACTCTGGATTCCTTCCAATTTAACTTCTTTTACAAATCCAGTAAGGCTTCTGTTGGCACAGGCTAGTCCTTTACTCTTGCTGGTACTTTTTGGGATGGAAAGCTCAGTGCCAGGGGACAACCCACCTAAGCATAAACTTAATTGCAGATTAACTCATTTTGAGCTTTCACACTCTTCCATATATGACTGAAATTAAGCAATTGTTTTTTTTTTTCTTCTTACAACTGCATGCAATTGAGCATGTCTGAAGTCTTTTATAGACTCGATACTGTTTGGTTAAATAAACCATTCTGACAAGGAAGTAAGGCCAGATTTTCTGCTGAAACATTGTCATTGTCCTTATTTTTATATCCCTTTCCCAAGCCCAGTCCATGTCTGTGCAGCACCCATCCCTCACCCCTCAACTCTGACCTGGGGTCCCTACAAGTGATAACCACAAATACACACTGCATTAACAGTGAACAACCTTCATGCGAAACACCCACAGAAAAAACCCTCTTGCTAGAGCCTTGGAGTTAGGAAATCACTTGGTTAGCATGTCACTATGGCTCTGACCTGGCTCAGCTATCCTGAGGCATTCCTGGGCATGGTTTGGAGCTTCCAAAAATCAAACCATTGGCTGGGATGTGGGAAGAACTCCAGCTTAATTCTTGGTAGCAGAGTAAAGAAATGAACCCACGCGTGACAAAAAAAGAGGTGAGAGCCATAGAGGGAACATGGAAGTCATGAAAAGGTGCTGGAATTGTTAATGGGAATATTAATCACCAGAGTCAAGCCTTGTGCAGCTACAGTTAGTTTGGTTTTCCTTGGCTCAGCTACAGCTGCTTGACAGTTTCTGCCTGAACTTGCACCACCGCAAGGTCTGGGCTAATGCCCCGTCTGGCAATACGGGATAGTTTGCCCTCAACATGCAGTTTCAACATAACCCTGTCCTTTGGAGAACAAAGCAGAATCTGGCTTTGATGTTTGAGATTCACTCCTCGGTCATACATAATCTCCAAAGTCCAAGGTTAGCATCAGCGTTAAAATCGATTCACTGTCCTCTGCACTGCTAAGGCTGTCATTTAACTTTTGTAAAGACTGATTTTGTCAGAGCCCTAACTATTGAAGGAAAAAAAAAAAAAGCAAAGCAGAGCTCATAGAGCAAAGTTTTATCCCGCATTGGATCCAGTGGATAAAACAGAGATGTTTGGGAGCTCATAAGGTCGCCGTGGCTGTAGCCCGTAAGGGATTGAGGTTATTTTCTCATGCCCCACTTTGGTTTTCTAGCCCCTCTCCATCACCCCATCCCATTCCTTAGAGCCTCCTTGCACCTTTGCAGAGGATGGGGAATACCATCGGCCCATGGGGCTCGAAGAGGACCATCAAGATGCCAGCAGCTTCCCCCATGTCCCCCCGAGGCTCAAGCACCGCACCCCGGACAGCCATCCCCTCGCAGGAGGGGAGACCTGTTCCCAGCCAGCAGGCAGAGTCCCAAATTTCTGGGCTTATGGAATGAACTGGGTTAAAGCAGGGAGCTGGTTTGGTGCTGCAGGGGATCCTGGCTCAGCTGTGCGTACCCACGCTCCAGCTGTGTTACAGTCGGTGGGTGGGTTGAATCCAGACACACACCGACAGATTTTTTTAATCCCCAGAAAGGGTACAGAAGACACAGGGCTTGAGTGCACAACCTCCTGCAGCCCTGGAAAGGCAGGTGACCACATGCATGCCTACTGCATAGATATATAAAAATGCTACTGTACGTTATCAGCGGTGTTTGCAACTCCCTTCTCCTCCCGCTGACATGGTAAATGAGATGGGAAAGACACGTCCTTTTCTTAAATGTGAAGTGGGAAGGAGCTGTGGCTGTCCTTGCTCAGTACATCCCACCTCTGCTCCCTTCGGGGAATCTCATCACATACAAGAAGGGGACTACAGAGAAGACAATTTGCAAACACCGAGGAAATTCTTACATCTCTGGAGAGGGTATTCGTTGTTCTCTGACCCTTCGGGCGTTTACTACAAGCTGATGCCATCCTGCCAATGATACTTCATGTGGAAAATAAATGTGCCAATGTGCTGGTTTTGGCTGGGATAGTGTTAAACCACGACAGTGAGTAAGAAGCTGATAACAAAATAATACCGTCCCAATGCTGGCACGCAGCCAGGCTCACCCCCGGGCTCCAAGGCCACTTCACTTATTTGCCAGCTCATCTGGCCGGATTTTTGTTTGCACGCCCGCTTGCACACTAGTGCCGGCTGCCGGTACCACGGACACACGGGCCCTCCGACTCATGGTCTTGAATTTAAGGAGAGGAATTTGATACGACAATAGGACAGACTGGGCTGTGACCAGACAAGTGTATGGACCAGCTGCCTACTTACCCACCCTCAGCCCTTTTTATCCTCTTACCCCCCTATTTTTCTCCCCAAATCATCTAAACCCCTCCTTTTTCCCACCTTTGGCTCCTCCCCTAAACATCCCACCATAAATCCTGTGCAATCCCAAAATGCTCTTCCCCTGCACGCCATAAGATGCCCCCCCTCCCTTGAGAGCAACCCCCCTCAGCGCAGACAGTGATCCGGAGAGCTGCTCCCAGTGACATATCTCCACGGGTCTCACGCCAGGACCGTCGGGATAGTGCCTCTGCTAGGACAGTCCTGGGAGGGACCTGGACAAAACGCTCGTTCCTTGGAAGTCCTTAATTTGGATTCCCACCTGCCAATATGCCCCTGTGCTCCTCTGGGCTTGTGCAGATGGGCTGATGACCCCTGTGATGGGTCTGGAAGCAGGCTGGCAGGGTACTATTTGTCTCTCTGTGCTCCTCTGTGGGTATGCAGGTGAGCTTTTATCACATAACCCAACACCACAATAACCAGAGATGCAGAGCAGCGATACACGTGAAGGACATAAACAGAAAAGCCATAATGGTTAAGCAAACAAGATCATATTAATGTTGGTGCCCGCACAGATCTGATAACCACGAGATGACACAACTTATTTCAAAGATAACAGCAGAACAAGCGATGCAACAAGGACTTCCCAGACTAAAAGCGTAGCCGGTATCTGAACTGAACGTCGTGAACAGGCTGCATCGTCCCAAATCCCCAGCGGCTGGTGTCTATCGCCGGGATCTCCTCATCTCTGTTGACCAGCTCCAGGTCATAGTAACTCAGCATCAAGAACACAAACAGTTTCATTTCAGTGGAAGCGAAGAACCGCCCGGGACAGATGGATACTCCTGCCCCCCAAGGCATGTTGAAGTATTTCAGCCTCTTCCCATTTTTGTAGAAATCTTTCTTGGTGCCGTCTGGGTTTATGAAGCGGTCGTACTTAAATTCGTGAGGATTGGGGTGAATTTCTGGGTTCATCTGCACAGACACGTGCGGGAACAGAGCCACCCTGTCTCCTTTGCGGAGAGTGTACTCTGTCCCGCTGCTCATCTTAAGGCTGGTGTCCTGGAGGACAGATCTGACCAGTATTGGGGCTGCCACCAGCCTCAGGGTCTCTTCCAGAGCACTGTCCAGAAGAGGAGCCTGGTTTAACATGTCCCTAGTGATGTTTACTGGTGGGCTGCCTGGCTTCGCTTCCTGGCCGTTCTCCCTTGAGACTTTATCTACCTCATCCTTCACAGCCTTCATAGCTTCTGGATGTTTCATTAGAAACAAAAGGAGCCAGAAGGCAGTTGGGCCCGTATTGCCTTGAGATGCCCAGAGGAGCACAAACATGAAACGATCCCGCATGTACTCGGGGACACCATTTTCTGCCAGAAGCTGCTCTTGATCCCTTATCCACCCACTGATATTGTCCTTCTGCCAGCTCTTCTTCACGGCCAGCGCGCTCCAGAAGAGCCTCTTCAGCCGTTCAGCTTCTATTTTTTCCTTGGGAGGCAACATAGCACTGGCCAGGCGAGGGAAGAGCCGGTCGTACTTCCGAAACTCGTGGAACAGCTGGTTGGAGTGGATGCGATCCTGCTCCAGAGCTTTCTCCTTGTCATCTACCCCTTGGTGTGGCTCACTGCCATACAGAGCCAGGTACCCGGCTCTGAAGACGATGTTGTAGCAGTACTGGAAGAGGCTGTCCTCCTGCCACACTCGCTTCTCCTCTCCCGAGCTCAGATTGAAAAACATCAGCTTCTGAAAGTTCTCCAGGGTGGCTTGTGTCATGACAGTGAGTCCGTCTCCCATCAGATGCTTCTTGCTCGATGCATGAATTATGCTATGGCTGGCTTCGATGGGCTTGTAGCCAAAAACTTGCCAGACCAGTTTAGCTGCAAAAGTCCTAAAGTCTAGTTTAGACCGTGATTCCTTCACGATGGCTCCGAAGCAGAAGGGGTCCATCACAAAGGTGAAGTAATAGCCTCCGATCAGCACCGTGAAAATATCCCCGTGTTTTCTCTGCATCCTTTTTAGAAACGCTGAACTGTCCTTTCTGAAATCCAGCAGGTAACCCAGCCAGGGAACGGTACCTTTGTCCAGAGGAGGCTCATCGGGTCTCCGGCTCCGAAACACGCCCAGGAGGTAGAGCCCACCAAGCAGCAATGCTATCGAGGTACAGAGGACAACCACCCAGAGTGCCATGAGAGCTCTGCGCCCGTCCGCCAGCTTGGACTAGAGCTAGGCTGGGGCAGGAATGTGGTTTTTATTCCCATCCAGCAACCGATATGCAGATGCACAGCGGTCAGCCTCTGTCCCCATTGGCAGCAAGTGTTTGCCTTTCCCCTGCGGAATGCTCCAGTGTGTACTTCTCCCTTGACGAACAGAGAGATTTTTAAGGTGGAAGGTACGCTGTAATCAGGTTAGAGTTACCGGGCTGCTGTGTGAGGCGGATGGGTTTTGGCGTGTGTTCTGCAGCATCTTAAGCAAATTCCCTTTTCTAGGCCGCGCGAAGCCCAGTTTTTGAAAAAGAGGGTTCAGAGAATTTCACTCAGTGATTTCTACCCTTAAGACCAGGATATGGACACACACCGCAGGCTGAAAAAATGAGAGGAAGAGTGGGTGTTGGAAATGCTACTAGAAGGGAGCTCGGGACAGAGTGAAGGGGTTTACAGCTGAGCTGATTTGGTCTCACAAGCCGAGAGAAGGAAAGGTCTCCGACATTTTGACATTCTCCAACTCACAGTGCCCCACAAGTGCTTTGCCAATGAGCAGAGCAACCACTGCGAACCCACACGAGGGCAAAGCCAAGCCGGTCAGCTTCCCCCGTGAGTGACGAGGGCTTGAATCAGTTGCATTTGTTTTGCACCAGATGAGTCCGGAGTCTGCAAACGGCCAAGCCCACCTCCTGGCCGGAGAGCAGCGGTGCCCAGATGGACGACAGCACTTTCTTCTGTGCCGACGCATGCACACGCCATGCTTGGCAGCTGCAATTCAGCCGTGCCCCCTCCAGCCAGCGGAGAACCCCCCCGACCCTCTGCCCTCCTGCTCCCACCCCTGTACCCGGCAGTTTTACCCCATTTTCGCTTCTGCTTCTCAGTATCTCCTGCTCCCCACTCTCCGGATGGGGTTTGGGGAAGATGCCAGGGACCCCGTGCCCCACCTGGCGCTATGTTTCTATGATTCTATGATTCTATGATTCTATGCCTCTGGGTGCTGCCACCCTGATCTATGCAGCCAATTATCGCAGCCTTTGCCCCAGCCGCTGGCACTTGGACCTCGCAGCAGCCTCACATAGGATAGAGAGTGATATTATATGGAAAGAGAGTCATGAAAAAGTATTTAATAAGGTGATAGGACAGACTGCCACAAGCAGGAGCAGGGCACGCTGCTTACACACAACCAGCCCCTTTTATACCCTCCCTTCTTTCCCCCACATTTGCCCTTCCCCTGAGCATCCCATTATAAGTTTTGCACAGTCCCACGAGCGCTCCTCTGTACGGCATCACAATCTTCATCTCACTTTTTGCTTCCCAGCTGCTCTCCCCTTCCACATTCCCTCCCAGGGACCTGACCCGTGGAGTGAAGGCCAGTATTTACTCAGGCTTTTTTTTTTTTTTTTTTTTAGGAAAGCTCACAGCCTTATCATTTTGGAAACACACTGTAGCAATGCTGGGAAGAAAAATAACAGCAGCGAAAACAAATCCACCTTTCTAGATCAATTCAAAGCCCTTCTTGGTCCAGCAACCTTGTCTAGCAAGAAAATTAAGGTGATGAATATTTTCTCTTAAATTATTAATTTTATTGGTACAATTCTAGGCAACCACGACAGCGACTCCTGTGATCAATAGGTTTCCAGGCTGGAAAGGGCCCCTTTAAGGTTCAAGAGTATTTAGGGTGAATAGTACCTTTAAATAAAGGTCAGTAAACTCATAACTTTGAACTTTAAAGCTACACTGGGTAATAAGGATTGGCTAACAGCTAGCCATGCTCTTCTGGTCAATGCCATGCTCTCACTCTGTGGTGTCGCAAAGCCAATAGTTATGTTAAAGACAGTATCAGTTGACCCTTTTTGTCTTGTCAAAAAGGTTCTTTGGGAAGGCAAATACCTCCATCACTTTTCTGCTGAGCCCATCGTTTCTTCTCTTTCTCACTGGTTGTTACTGGTTTGAACTTTGCTGCTGATCAAACTGATCTCCAACCAAGGATCGTCCCTTGGAAAGACACAGTTTCCTGCTCAGCAGACCTGAGTGTGGCACAGCTTATCATAACAGAGAAACCCACCGTTGGCCAGACAACCCAGTTTAAAGGTGCCTAATAACTTCCATTATCTCTCCTGGCAGACATTTCCTTCCAGCATCTCTCCTGGATGAGCCCAGTTGAACGCATCTACCTGGCATATGGCAAAAGCTGGGAGAACCAAAGCCACCCCCCAGGCTGGGCTTCTGGCCATCCATGTCTGGCCTGATGGATGAGTGTGGCAAATCCATTCCCCAGCCAACACCATGAGCTGGAAGGCTAATGGGATCACTCTACTCCATCAGACCCTTTGGGATCTATGGGGCAGAAGTTCTGCACAAGTTTCAGTTTGCATTTTTAAGGGCACGACATCTAGATAAGCTGCTAATTCATCCCCTAATGCCTCACATACTCCAGACAGGAGCTGGGCTTCTTCCACAAGCATAAACCCACTGGAATTCTATAATTCCAGTTACAATAGAAACAAATTGTCATGTCCCAATTTCTCAGGACGACGACTCAAGTTCACCAATTCCCAGGTCAGGATTGAGGTGAAATGACACCAGGGATCCTTTAACTCACAAAACTAAACTTTTATTCGCTCACAACAAGAACTGGCATGAAACTACGTCAGTAAACTGTGTAACTCATGCTAATCATATGTCACCAAACATATACTACAAACCTGTTGTGGTTTAACCCCAGCCAGCAACTAAGCACCACGCAGCCACTCACTCACTCCCCCCTCACCCAGTGGGATGGGGGAGGCAATCGGAAAAAAAAGTAAAACTCATGGGTTGAGATAATAACAGTTTAATAGAACAGAAGAGAAGAAACTAATAATGATAATGGTAACACTAATAAAATGATAGCAGTAATAATAAAAGGATTGGAATGTACAAATCATGCGCAGTGCAATTGCTCACCACCCACCGACTGATGCCCCATTAATCCTGGAGCGGCGATCCTCCACCCTCAATCCCCCAGTTTGTATACTAGATGTGACATCCCATGGTATGGAATACCCTGTTGGCCAGTTTGGGTCAGCTGTCCTGGCTGTGTCCCCTCCCAACTTCTTGTGCCCCTC